>JACGCM010002742.1:0-594329 GCA_014058105.1 Kingdonia uniflora | reverse complement strand
AAAAAGCGAGAGATAATTAATCCCGTATTGAATTTTTGAACGATACGGATTCGACTCTACGATGATGGTGTCCGCACATTCAGAGAAACTTTGATACCGCAGTCATTTGAGAGGTGGATCATTTTAAGTTTCAGATCGCCAAATACATAGATTGGATAGTTACCAATTGATAGCAATACTCCCATTAGAATTTTTGACTGGTACGATTGATCGTACCTTTCGATCTTTAGATCGCAATTCGGGTGAAGCTTTGCTACGGTAACAATATTTGTGAGGATTGGATCATTTTTTAATGAGTTTTGTATACGCCCGAAAACATGCTAGGATTGTTCCACAAATGATCCTCCAATATCCCTGGGTTTAAGTTTAGACAGATCGATTTTGTTACTTCCCAGTGCTTTAGATGTAATTCGGAGAAGATTGCTACCCGACAATTCATTTGAGAGGTTTCGGCACGTTTAAGAAGCGTTGTCACGCCTGAACAACATGCTAGGCAAGACCCTATTAATCGATCTACTCCAGTTTGAATTTTTGACGATACGAATGCGTACCTTCCCAAGCTTTATAGATGCAATATGAGTGAGAAGCTTCACTACCAGCAGCTCGTTTGAGAGGTTCGATATTTTTTAGAGTTTCGTTTAGACCGAAAACATGATAGAATGTAACCAAATGAATTCTATAATCCCGGCTTGAATTATGGCCGGTACCGATTCGTAACTCACAGATGTTTAGATCGCTATTCAAAGAAGCTTTGCTGGCGGCAAGTTGTTTGAGAGGGTTAGATTATTTTTAAGAGATTCGTTAGGACCAAATACATGCTAGGATAGTTACCAATGAATCGCAATACTCCCGATTTGAACTTTTGACTGGTACGGATTTCATACCTCTCTCCGATGCTTTAAATCGCTATTCAAAGAAGTTTGGCTTCCGGCAAAGTCATTTGAGAGTTTGGATAATTTAAGAGTTTGGTTTCGACCAAATATTCGAGGATAGTTTCCAAATGAATTGCAATACTCCCGGTTTAAATTTTTAACTGGTACGGATTTCGTACATCTTCGATGCTTTAGATCGCTATTACGCTATTAAGAGAAGCTTGCTGCCAGCAAATCGTTTGGAGGTTGGATCTTTTAAATAGTTTTGGTTCGACCAAATACTCGCTAGGGTTGTTACCAAATGAATCGCAGTAATCCTGGTTTGAACTTTTTGCCAGTACGAACTTCGTACCTCTCCGATGCTTTAAATCACTATTCAGCGAAGCTTGGCTGTAGTAAATCGTTTGGGAGGTTGGATCATGTTAAAAAGTTTCATTTCGGCGAAATACATGCTCGGATGGTTACCAAATGAATCGCAATAGTCCCGGTTTGAATTTTTGACCGGTACGGATTTCGTACCTCTCCGATGCTTTAGATCGTAATTCGTTGAATTTTTACTACTGGCACACCGTTTAAGAGATTGGATCATTTTTAAGAGTTACGTATCTCCCAACAACATGCTAGGATGTTCCCAAATGAAGCAATACACGCGCTTTAAATTTTAAACATAACGGATTTTATACTCTCCAGTGCTTTAGATAGTAAGTTAGAGAAGCTTGGCTACCGGCAACACATTTGAGAGGTTTGATCGCATTTATGAGTTTTCAAATGCCTGACAACATGCCTGGAATGCTAAATGAATCGATATACTCCCGGTTAGAATTTTAGACCGGTACGGATTTCGAACCTTCCCGATGCATTAGATCGCAATTTGGAGAAGCTTCGCTACCTGCAACACGTTTGAGAGGTTGGATATTTCTTAAGATTTTCATTTAGACTGAAAGCATGCCAGGATTGTTTCCAAATGAATCGCTATAAACCCGGTTTAAATTTATGACTGGTACAGATTTCGTACCTCTCCAATGTTTTAGATTGCTATTCAGATAAACTTGGCTACCGGCAAGTTCTTTGGGAGGTTAGATCATTTTTAAGAGTTCCGTTTTGACCTAATGCAAGCTAGGATAATAACAAAATGAATGGCGAAACTCCTTGTTTAAATTTTTAACCGGTACAGATTTCGTACCTCTCCGATGCTTTAGATCGCATTTCGGAGAAATATGGCTGCCGGCAACTCGTTTGAGAGGTTGGATCATTTTGAAAAGTTTCGTTTTGGCCGACAACATACAAGGATGGTTACCAAATGAATCGCAATACTCCATGTTTTTAATGTTTGACCGATACGGATTTTGTACCTCTCCGATGCATTAGATTACAATTCAAAGAAGCTTGGCTACCAGCAAGTCGTTTGAGAGGTTGGATAGTTTTTAAGAGTTTCGTTTCATCCAAATATTCTCGGATAGTTTCTAAATGAATCGCAATACTCCCAGTTTGAATTTTTGACCATTACGGATTTCGTACCTCCCGATGCATTATATCGCTATTCTGAGTAACTTGGCTACCGGCATGTCGTTTGAGAGATTGGATCGTATATAAGAGTTTCGTTTCGACCAAATACATGCTAGGATAGTAACCAATTAAATCGCGATACTCCCGGATTCAAATTTTAACCTTTACGGATTTCGTATCTCTCCGATGCTTTAGATCGTATTTTGGTGAAGTTAGGCTACCGGCAACTCATTTGAGAGGTTGGATCATTTTTAAGAGTTTTGTTTTTACTGACAATATACTAGGATAGTTACCAAATGAATCGCAATACTCCAAGTTAGAATTGTTGCACAGTACGGATTTCGTACCTCTCCGATGCTTTAGACTATAATTCTGAGAATTTTGGCTACCGACAAGTCGTTTGTGAAGTTGGATCATTTTAAAGAGTTTCATTTTGACTGAAAATATGCAATTTATGTTACCAAATGAATTGCACAACTCCCAGTTTGAATTTTTGACCGGTACGGATTTCGTACCTCTCCGAGGCTTTAGATCGTTATTCAGAGAAGCTTTGCTACCGGCAAGTCGTTTTAGAGGTTGGATTGTTTTTAAGAGTTTCGATTCGACCAAATTCTTTCTAGGATATGTACCAAATGAAACGTAATGCTCCAAGTTTTACTTTTTGGGCGGTGAGGATTTTGTACCTCTCCGATGCTTTAGATCGCAATTCTGAGAAGCTTGGTTATCAGCAAGTCGTTAGAGAGATTGGATCATATTTAAGATTTTCGTTTGGACTCAAAATTTTCTAGGATTGTTACCAAATGATTCGCAATACTCCTTATTTGATTTTTTGACCGATACGGATTTAGTACCTCTCCGATGCTTTAGATCGCTATTCAGATAAGCTTGGCTACCGGCAAGTCGTTTGAGAGGTTGGATCATTTTTAAGAGTTTCACTTCGGCCAAATAAATGCTTGAATTGTTACCAAATGAATCGCAATAATCCCGGTTTGAATTTTTGACCAATAAGGATTTCGTACCTCTCCGATTCTTTGGATCGCTATTCAGAGAAGCTTTGCTACCCGCAAGTCATTTGAGAGGATTGAATGTTTTTTAGAGTTTCACATCGACCAAATACATGCTCGGATAGTTACCAAATAACTCACAATACTCTCGGTTGGAATTTTTGAACATAACGGATTTATTACCTCTCCGGTGTTTTAGATAGTAATTCGGAGAAGCTTGGCTACCAAAGCTCATTTCAGAGGATCTTCGCTTTTATGATTTTGTAATGCCTGACAACATCTAGGAATGCTCCTAAATAAATCCATATACTCCCGATTTTAATTTAGACAAGTATGGATTCGTACCTTCACGATGTTTTAGATCGCAATTCGGATAGGCATCGCTGCCAGCAACTCGTTTAGATGTTGGATATTTTTTAAGAGTTTTGTTTAAACGAAAACATGCTAGGATTGTTACCAAATGAATCGCTCTAATCCCGGTTTGAATTTATGACCGGTACCGATTTTGTACCTCGTCGATGCTTTAGATCGCTAATCAGAGAAGCTTTGCTGCCAGCAAGTCGTTTGAGAGGCTGGATCATTTTTAAGAGCTTTGTTTCAACCAAATACATGCAAGGATAGCTACCAAATGAATTGCAATACTCCCGGCTTGAACTTTTGACCGGTACGGATTTTGTAGCTCTCTGATGCTTTAAATCGCTATTCAAAGAAACTTGGCTACCGTTATGTCGTTTGAGTGTTTGGATCATTTTTATGAGTTTCGTTTTGACCAAATATTCTAGGATTGTTACCAAATGAATCGAAATACTCCTGGCCTGAATTATTGACCAGTACGGATTTTGTACCTCTCCGATGCTTTAAAATGCTATTTAGGGAAGCTTAGCTACCGGCAAGTCGTTTGATAGGTTGGATCATTTTTAAGAGTTTTGTTTCATCAAAATCTATGCTAGGATATTTACCAAATGAATTACAATACTCCTGGTTTGATTTTATGACCGATACGGATTTCGTACCTCTCTGATGCTTTGGATCGCTATTCAGATAGGCTTTGCTACCAGCAAGTTAATTGAGAGGTTGGATCATTTTTAGGAGTTTCACTTTGACGAAATATATTCTTGGATAGTTACCAAATGAATTGCAATAATCCCGATTTGAATTTTTGACCGATGCGGATTTCGTACCTCTCTAATACTTTAGATCGCTATTCAGAGATGCTTTGCTACCGACAAGTCATTTATGTGGTTGGATCATTTTTAAGAGTTTCACATCGACCAAATACATGCTCGGATAGTTACCAAATGAATCGCAATACTCTCGGTTTAAATTTTCGGACATAACAGATTTTGTACTTCTCCAGTGCTTTAGATAGTAATTCAGAGAAATTTGGCTACCGAAAACTCATTTGAGAGTTTTGATCGCTTTTATGAGTTTTGTCATGCCTGAGATCATCCAAGGAATGCTCATAAATTAATCGCTATAATCCCGGTTTGAATTTATGATCGGTACCGATTTCGTACCACACTGATGCTTTAGATCGCTAATCAGAGAAGTTTTACTGCCGGTAACTCGTTTGAGCAATTGGATCATTTATAAGAGTTTTGTATCGCCGAACAATATGCTACGATTGATACCAAATAAATAGCAATACTCTCAGTTGGAATTTTAGAACATAATGGATTTTGTACCTCTGTGGTGCTTTAGATCGTAATTCGGATAAGCTTGGCTTCCGACAACTAATTTGAGAGGTTCGGTCGCTTTTATGTGTTTTGTCATGCCTGACAATATGCTAGGAATGCACCTAAATGAATCGATATAATCCCAGTTTGGATTTTTGATCGGTATGGATTTCGTACCTTCCCGATGCTTTAGATCACAATTCAGGGAAGCTTCGATACCAGCAACTCGCTTGAGAGGTTGGATCATTTTAAAAAGTTTTGCTTCGACCAAATTCATGCTAGGATAGTTACCAAATGAATCGCTACACTCCCGGTTTGAACTTTTGACCTGTAAGGATTTCGTAGCTCTCTGATGCCTTAAAATGCTATTCAGAGAAGCTTAGCTACAGACAAGACGCTTGAGAGTTTGGATCGTTTTTTAAAAGTTTTGTTTCGACCAAATATTCTAGGATAGTTACCAAATGAATCGTAATACTCCCTGTTTGAATTTTTGACCGATACACATTTCGTACCTCTCTGATGCTTTAGATCGTTATTATGACAAACATGGCTACCGACAAGTTGTTTGAGAGGTTGGATCTATTTTAGGAGTTTTGTTTCCACCAAATACATGCTAGGATAATAACCAAATAAATTGCGAAACTCCCAGTTTCAATTTTTACCTGTACAAATTTTGTATCTCTCCGATGCTTTAGATCGAATTTCGGAGAAGGCTACCGGCAACTCGTATGAGAGGTTGGATCATTTTTAAGAGTTTCGTTTTGTCCGAAAACAAACTAGGATAGTTACCAAATAATTCGCAATACTCTAGTTTAGAATTTTTGAGCAGTACAGATTTTATACCACTCCGATGCTTTAGATTATAATTCTGAGAATCTTGGTTGCCGGCAAGTCGTTTCAGAAGTTGGATCATTTTAAAGAGTTTTGCTTCAGCTGAAAAATATGCTAGGATTGTTACCAAATGAATTGCACAACTCCCAGTTTGACTTTTTGACTGGTTCAGATTTTGTACCACCCCGAGGCTTTAGATCGCTATTAAGAGAAGCTTTGCAACCGACAAGTCGTTTGAAAGTTGGATCATTTTTAAGAGTTTTGTTTCGACCAAATACTTGCAAGGATAGTTACCAAATGAATCGCAATACTCCTAATTTGAATTTTAGAGCGGTACGGATTTTGAACCTCTCTGATGCTTTAGATTGCAACTCTGAGAAGCTTGGCCTCTGGCAAGTCGTTTGATAGGTTGGATCGTTTTTACGTGATTCGTCTCGATAAAATATATGTTAGGATATTTACCAAATGAATCGCAATACTCCCGGTTTGATTTTTTGACCGATAAAGATTTCGTATCTCTCCGATGCTTTAGAGCGCTATTCAGATAAACTTTGCTATGGACAAATCGTTTGAGAGCTTGGATAATTTTTAAGAGTTTTACTTCAAATAAATATATTCTCGGATAGTTACCAAATGAATCGCAATAATCCAGGTCTGAATTTTTTATCGATACGGATTTCGCACCTCTTCAATGCTTTCGATCACTATTCAGAGAAGATTTGCTACAGACAAGCCATTTGAGTGGTTGGATCGTTTTCATGAATTTTGCATCGAAAAAATACGTTCTCGGATAGTTACCAAATGAATCGCAATACTCCCGATTTGAATTTTCGAACACAGAGGATTTTTTACCTCTACTATGCTTTAGATAGTAATTCGGAGAAGCTTGGCTACAGGAAACTCATTTGAGAGGTTCGATCGCTTTTATGAATTTTTCCATGCCTGACAACATGCTAGGAATGCCCCTAAATGAATCGATATACTCCTGGATTAAATTTTTGACCAGTACGGATTTCATACCTTCCCAATGCTTTAGAATGCAATTCGGAGAAGCTTCGCTACCAGCAACTCCTTTTAGAGGTTGGATATTTTTTAAGAGTTTTTTTAAACCAAAAACATGCTAGGATTATTACCAAATTAAACGATATAATCCCAGTTTGAATTTATGATTGGTAGCGATTTCGCACCTCACCGATGCTTTAGATCGCTATTCAGAGAAGCTTTACTACCGGCAAGTCGTTTGAGATGTTGGATCATTTTTAAGAGTTTTGTTTCAACCAAATACATGTTTCGATAGCTACCAATTAAATTGCAATACTCTCGGGCTGAACTTTTGTCCGGTACAGATTTTGTAGCTCTTCGATGCTTTAAATCGCTATTCAAACAAGCTTGGCTTCTGGCAAGTCATTTGGGAGTTTGGTTCGTTTTTAAGAGTTTCGCCTCAACCAATTATTCGAGGATAGTTACCAAATGAATCGCTATACTCCTGGTTTGAATTTTTTACCAGTACGGATTTCGTACCTCTCCGATGCTTTAGATCAGTATTCTGAGAAACTTGACTACCGACAAGTCGTTTGAGAGGTTGGATCATTTTTCAGAGTTTCGTTTTGACCAAATACATGATAGGATAGTAACCAAATGAATTGCGAAACTCCCAGTTTCAATTTTTAAACTGTGCGGATTTCGTATCTCTCAGATGCTTTTGATCGTATTTCGGAGAAGCTAGGCTACCAGCAACTCGTTTGAATGGTTGAATCATTTTAAAGAGTTTCGTTTCGACCGACAACATATTAGGATAGTTACCAAATGAATCACAATACTCCAAGTTAGAATTTTTGTACAGTACAGATTTCGTACCTCTCCAATGCTTTAGATTATAATTCTGAGAATCTTGGCTACCGACATGTCGCTTGAGAAGTTAAATCATTTTAAAGAGTTTCGTTTCGACTGAAAATATGCTAGGAATGATACCAAATGAATTGCACAACTCCCAGTTTTAATTTTTGACCGGTACGGATTTTGTACCTCTCCAAGGCTTTAGATCGCTATTCAGAAAAGCTTTGTTACCGGCATGTCGTTTGAGAGTTTGGATCGCTTTTAAGAGTTTTGTTTCGACCAAATGCTTGCTAGGATAGTTACCAAATAAATCGCAATACTCCCAGTTTAATTTTTTGACCGACACAGATTTTGTACCTCTCTGATGCTTTAGATCGCTATTCAGATATGCTTTGCTACCGGCATGTCATTTGAGAGGCTGGATTGTTTTTAAGAGTATCACTTCGACCAAATACATGCTCAGATAGTTATCAAATGAATCGCAATAATCCCGGCTTGAATTTTTTACCGATACGGATTTCGTACCTCTGTGATGCTTTAGATCGCTATTCAGAGAAGCTTTGCTACCGGCCAGTACGGATTTCGTACCTTCCCGATGCTTTAGATCTCAATTCGGTGAAGCTTCGCTACTGGCAACTCGTTTTAGAAGTTGTATATTTTTAAAGAGATTCGTTTAGACCGAAAACATGCTAGGATTGTTACCAAATGAATCGCTATTATCCCAGTTTGACTTTATGACCGGTACCGATTTCGTGCCTCACCGTTGCTTTAGATCGCTATCCCGAGAAGCTTTTCTGTCGGCAAGTCATTTGAGAGGTAGGAACATTTTTATGATTTTCGTTTCAACCAAATACATGCTAGGACAACTTCCATATGATTCTCAATTCTCCCGGTTTGAACTTTTGACCGGTACAAATTTCGTTGCTCTCCGATGCTTTAAATTGCTATTTAGAGAAGCTTGGCTATGGCAAGTCGTTTAAGAGATTGGATCATTTATAAGAGGTTCGTTTCGACCAAATATTCTAGGATAGTTACAAAATGAATCGCAATACTCCCGGTTTAAATTTTTGACCGGTACGGATTTCGTACCTCTTCGATGCTTTAGAACGCTATTCTTTGATACTTGGCTTCCCGCAAGTCGTTTGAGACGTTGGATCATTTTTTAGAGTTTCATTCTGACCAAATTCATGCTAGGATAATAACAAAATGAATCGCAAAGCTCCCGGTTTAAATTTTTGACCGGTACGGATTTTGCCCCCCTCCGATGCTTTAGATTATAATTTTGAGAATCTTGGCTGCAGGCAAGTCCTTAGAGAAGTTGGATCATTTTAAAGAGTTTCGTTTCTAGTTAAAATATCCTAGGATTGTTACCAAATGAATTACACAACTCCCAGTTTGAATATTTGACAGGTACAAATTTTGTACCTCTCCGCGGCTTTAGATAGGTATTCAGAGAGGCTTTGCTACCGGCAAGTCGTTTGAGAGGTTGGATAATTTTTAAGAGTTTCGTTTCTTCCAAATACTTACTAGGATAGTTACCAAATGAATAGCAATACTCCCGGTTTGAATTTTTGACCAGTATGGATTTTATACCTCTCCGATGCTTTAGATCGTAATTCTGAGAAGCTTGGCTATTGGCAAGTCGTTAGAGAGATTAGATCATATTTAAGAGTTTCGTTTTGATTAACAATTTGCTAGGATTATTGTCAAATGAATCGAAATACTCCGGGCTTGAATTTTTTACCGGTAGAGATTTTGTACCTCTCCGATGCCTTAGATCGCTATTCAGAGAAGCTTGGCTACTGACAAGTCGTTCAATAGGTTAGATCGTTTTTAAGTGTTTCGCTTTGGCCAAATATTCTTGGATATCTGCCAAATGAATCGCAATACTCCCGGTTTGATTTTTTGACCGATACGGATATTGAACCTCTTCGATTCTTTAGATCGCTATTCAGATAAGCTTTGTTACTGGCAACTTTCTTGAGTGGTTGGATCGTTTTTAAGAGTTTCACTTCAACCAAATAGATTCTCGGATAGTTACCAAATGAATCGCTATAATCCCGGTTTGAATTTATGACCGATAACGATTTTGTACCTCACCGATGCTTTAGATCGTTAATCAGAGAAGCTTTGCCGCCGGCAAGTCATTTGAGAGGTAGAATCATTTTAAAGAGTTTCGTTTAAACCAAATACATGTTATGATAGCTACCAAATGAATCGTAATACTTCTGGTTTTAACTTTTGACCGGTACGGATTTCGTAGCTCTCCGATGCTTTAAATCGTTATTTAGACAAGCTTGGCTATCGGCAAGTCGTTTGAGAGTTTGGTTCGTTTTTAAGAGTCTCATTTTAACCAAATATTTGAGGATAGTTACCAAATGAATCACAATACTCTCGGATTGATTTTTTTACTGGTACGGATTTCGTACCTCTCCGATGCTTTAGATCAGTATTCTGATAAACTGGGCTACCGGCAAGTCGTTTGAGAGGTTGGATCAATTTTAAGAGGTTCTTTCGACCAAATACATTCTAGGATAGTTGCCAAATGAATCGCGAAACTCCCGGTTTCAATTTTTAAACCGCACGGATTTCGTATCTCTCCGATGCTTTAGATCGTATTTTGGAAAAGTTAGGTTACCGGCAACTCGTTTGAGTGGTTGGATCATTTTTAAGTGTTTTGTTTCGACTAACAACATACAAGGATAGTTACCAAATGAATCGCAATACTCCAGGTTAGAATTTTTGAACAGTACGGATTTCGTACCTCTTAGATGCTTTAGATTATAATTATGAAAATCTTTGCTACCGGCATGTCGTTTGAGATGTTGGATCATTTTAAAGAGTTTCGTTTCGACTAATAATATGCTAGGAATGTTACCAATTGAATTGCACGACTCCCAATTTAAATTTTTGACCGGTAGTGATTCGTACCTCTCTGAGGCTTTAAATCGCTATTTAGAGAAGCTTTGCTACCGGCAAATAATTAGAGAGGTTGGATTATTTTTAAGAGTTTTGTTTTGACCAAATACTTGCAAGGATAGTTTCCAAATAAATCGCAATAATCCCGGTTTGAATATTTGGCCGCCATGGATTTTGTACCTCTCTGATGCTTTAGATCGCAATTATAATAAGCTTGGCTACCGGAAAGTCGTTAGGGAGGTGGGATCATATTTCAGAGTTTCGTTTTGACTGACAACTTGCAAGGATTGTTACCGAATGAAGCGAAATACTCCCGGCCTGACTTTTTGACCGATACGGATTTTGTACCTCTTTGATACTTTATATCGCTATTCAGAGAAGCTTGGCTACAGGAAAGTCGTTTGATAGGCTGGATCGCTTTTAAAAGTTTCATTTCAACAAAATCTATGTTAAAATATTTACCCAATGAATCGTAATGATCCCAGTTTAATTTTTTGACCGATACGGATTTCGTACCTCTCTGATGCTTTAGATCCTCATTTTCAGATAAGCTTTGCTGTCGGCAAGTCGTTTGAGAGGTTGGATCATTTTTTAGAGTATCACTTCAACCAAATACATGCTCAGATAGTTACGAAATGAATCGCAATAATCCCAGTTTGAATTTATGAACGACATGGATTCCGTACCCCTCCGATGTCTTAGATCGCTATTTAGTGAAGCTTTGCTACCGGCCAGTACAAATTTTGTACCTTCCAGATACTTTAGACCACAATTCGGCAAAGCTTTGCTACCAACAACTCGTTTTAGAGGTTGGATATTTTATAAGAGTTTCGTAACTCAACGATGTTTAAGATCACCATTCAGATAAGCTTTTCTGCCGGTAAGTCGTTTGAGATGTAGGTTCATTTTTAAGATTTTCATTTCAACAAAATACATGCTAGGATAGCTACCAAATGAATCTCAATTCTCCCGGTTTGAACTTTTGACCAGTACGGATTTCGTTGCTCTCCGATGCTATAAATCGCTATTTAAGAAGCTTGGCTACCGGCAAGTCATTTGAGAGTTTGGATCATTTATAAAAGTTTTGTTTCGCCAAATACTCTAGGATAGTTACAAAATGAATCGCAATACTCCAGGTTTGAATTTTTGACCGGTACAGATTTCGTACCCCTCCGATGCTTTAGAACGCTATTCTGCGATACTTCGCTACCGGCAAGTCATTCGAGAAGCTGGATCGTTTTGACTGACGACATACTAGGATAGTTACCAAATGAATCGCAATACTCCAGGTTAGAATTTTGGAACAGTACGGATTTCGTACCTCTCCGATGCTTTAGATTATAATTTTGTGAATCTTGGCAACCGGCAAGTCGTTAGAGAAGTTGGATCATTTTAAAGATTTTCATTTCCACTGAAAATAAGTTTGGATTGTTAACAAATGAATTGCGCAACTCCCTGTTTGAATTTTTGACAGGTACGGATTTCGTACCTCTCCACGTCTTTAGATCGCTATTCAGAAAAACTTTGCTACTGACAAGTCGTTTGGGAAGTAGGATCATTTTTAAGAGTTTCTTTTAGTCCAAATACTTGCAAGGATAGTTACCAAATAAATCACAATATTCCGGTTTGAATTTTTGACCGGTACGGAATTTGTACTTCTCCGATGCTTTAGATCGCAATTCTGATAAGCTTTGCTACCGGCAAGTCGTTAGAGAGGTTAGATCTTATTTTTGAGTTTCAGTTTGACTAACAATTTGCTAGGATTGTTGCCAATTGAATCGAAATACTCCCGGTTTGAATTTTTAACCGGTACGGATTTTGTATCTCTCCGAAGCATTAGATCGCTATTCAGAGAAGCTTGGCTGCCGGCAAGTCGCTTGATAAGTTGGATCATTTTTAAGAGTTTCGCTTTGATCAAATATTCTTGGATAGTTACCAAATGAATCGCAATTCTCCCGGTTTAATTTTTTGACCGATAGAGATTTCGTACCTCTCCGATGCTTTTGATCGCTATTCAGATAAGCTTTATTACGGGCAACTCATTTGAGAGGCTGGATCGGTTTTAAGAGTTTCACTTCGACCAAATACATTCCCGGATAGTTACCAAATGAATCGTAATAATCCCGGTTTGAATTTTTGACCGATACGAATTTCGTACCTCTCCGATGCTTTAGATCGCTATTCATAAAAGCTTTGCTACCGGTAAGTCATTTGAGAGGCTGGATCATTTTTAAGAGATTCACAATGACCAAAATACATGCTCGGATAGTTACCAAATGAATCGCAATACTCCCGGTTTGAATTTTTGATTTGAACGGATTTTGTACCTCTCGGGTGCTTTAGATAGTAATTCGGAGAAGTTTGGCTACCGAAAACTTATTTGTGAGGTTCGATCGCTTTTATGAGTTTTGCTATGCTATACAACATGCTAGGAATTCTTCTAAATGAATCGATATACTCCCAGTTTGTTAATTAGACCAGTACGGATTTCGAACCTTCCCGATGTTTTAGATCGCAATTCGGAGAACTTCGCTACTAGCAACTCATTTTAGAGGCTAGATATTTTATAAGAGTTTCGTTTAGACCAAAAACATGCAAGGATTGTTACCAAATGAATAGCTATAACCCCGGTTAGAATTTATGACCGGTACCGATTTTGTACCTCACCGATGCTTTAGATCACTATTCAGCGAAGCTTTGCTGTCGGCAAGTCGTTTGAGAGGTTGAATCATTTTTAAGAGTTTCGTTTCAGCCAAATACATGCTAGGATAGCTATAAAAAGAATGGCAATACTCCCGGTTTGAACTTTAGACCGGTATGGATTTTGTAGTTTTCTGATGCATTAAATTGCTATTCAGACAAGTTTGGCTACCGGCAAGTCGTTTGAAAGTTTGGATCGTTTTTAACAATTTCGTTTTAACCAAATATTCTAGAATTGTTACCAATTGAATCGTAATACTCCCGGTTAGAATTTTTGACCAGTACGGATTTCGTATCTCTCCGATGCTTTAGATCGCAATTCTGAGAAACTGAGCTACCGGCAAGTCGTTTGAGAGGTTAGATCATTTTTAAGAGTTCCGTTTCGACCAAATACATGCTAGGATAGTAACCAAATGAATCACAAAACTCCCGGTTTCAATTTTCAACTACTACGGATTTCGTATGTCTTCGATGCTTTAGATCGTATTTCGGAGAAGTAAGGCTACTGGCTACTGGCTACTCGTTTGATAGGTTGGATCATTTTTAAGAGTTTCGTTTCAACCAAATACATGCTAGGATAGCTACTAAATGAATCGCAATACTCCCGGTTTGAACTTTTGACATGTACAAATTTCGCAGCTCTCCGATGCTTTAAATCGCTCTTCAGAGAAGCCTTGCTGCCGGCATGTCGTTTGAGAGTTTGGATCATTTTTAAGAGTTTCGTTACGACCAATTATTCTAGGATAGTTACCAAATGAATCGCAATACTCTCGGTTTGAATTTTTGACCGGTAAGGATTTTGTACCTCTCCGATGCTTTAGATCGTTATTATGAGAAACTTGGCTACAGAAAAGACGTTTGAGAGATTGGATCATTTTTAAGAGTTTTGTTATGACCAAATACATGCTTGGATTGTCACCAAATAAATCGCGATACTCTCGGTTTCAATTTATGACCTGTACGGATTTCTTTTCTCTCCGATGCATTAGATCGTATTTCGAGGATATAAGGCAACCGGTAACTCCTTTGAGAGGTTGGATCATTTTAAAGAGTTTCATTTCGACCGACAACATACTAGGATAGTAACCAAATAAATCGCAATACTCGAGGATGGAATTTTTGGACAGTACGAATTTCGTACCTATCCGATGCTTTAGATTATAATTTTGAGAATCTTAGCTACCGACAAGTCGCTAAAAATGTTGGATCATTTTAAAGAGTACGGAATTCGTACCTCCCCGAGGCTTTAAATCCCAATTAAGAGATGCTTTGTTACCAGCAAGTCGTTTGACATGTTGGAACATTTTTAAGAGTTTTGCTTCGACCAAATACTTGCTAGGATAGTTACCAAATAAATCGCAATACAACCGGTTTGATTTCTTGCCCGGTATGGATTTTGTACCTCTTCGATGCTTTAGATTGCAATTCTGAGAAGCTTGGCTACCGGCAAGTAGTTAGAGAGGTTGGATCATATTTAAGAGTTTCATTTTGACTGACAATATGCTAGAGTTGTTAGCAAATAAATCAAAATACTCCCGGCTTGAATTTTAGATTGGTACGGATTTTGTACCTCTCCGATTCTTTAGATCGCTATTCATCGAAGATTGGCAACCGGCAAGTCGTTCGATAGGTTGGATCATTTTTAAAAGATTCCTTTCGACAAAATCCATGCAAGGATATTTACCAAATGAATCGCAATACTCCCGGTTTGATTTTTTAGCCGATACGGATTTCGTACCTCCCCGATGCTTTAGATCGCTATTAAGATATGCTTTGCTACCAGTAAGTCGATTGACTGGTTGTATCATTTCTAAGAGTTTCACATAGGCCAAATACATGTTCGAATAGTTGCCAAACGAATTGCAATACACCCGGATTTAATTTTTGACCGGTACGAATTTCGTACCTCTCCGATGCTTTAGATCGCAATTCAGAGAATTTTTGCTAACGGCAACACATTTGAGAGATTTGATCATTTTTAAGAGTTTTGTATCGCCCGACGATATGCTATGATTGTTCCCAAATGAATCGCAATACTCCCAGCTTGAATTTTAGAATAGAGCGGATATTGTACCTCTCTGGTGCTTTAGATAGTAATTCGGAGTAGCTTGGCTACCGACAGCACATTTGAGAGGTTCGATCGCTTTTATGAGTTTTTTCATGCCTCACAACATGCAAGGAATGGTCCTAAATGAATCGATATACTCCAGGTTTGGATTTTTGACCGGTACGGATTTTGTACCTCTTTGATGCTTTAAATCACAATTCAGAGAAGTTTGGCTGCCGATAAGTCGTTTGAGAGTTTGGATCATTTTAAGAGTTTTGTTTTGACCAATAATTCTGGGATAATTACCAAATTAATCGCAATACTCCCGGCTTGAATTTTTGAGAGGTACGGATTTCGTACCTTTCCGTTGCTTTAGATCGTTATTCAGAGTAACTTGTTTACCGGAAAGTCATTTGAGAGTTTGCATTATTTTTAAGAGTTTCGTTTCGACAAAATATTCATGGATAATTACCAAATGAATCGCGATACTCTCGGTTTAAAATTTTTGCCGGCGCAGATTTCGTACATCTCTGATGCTTCAGATCGTTATTCAGAAAAGCTTTTATGCCGGCAAGTCGTTTGAGAGGTTGGATCATTTTAAAGAGTTTCGCATCGACCATATAAATGCTAGGATAGTTACCGAATGAATCGCAATACTCTCGGTTTGAACTTTTGACCGGTACAGATTTTGTACCTATCAGATGCTTTAAATCGCTATTCAGAGAAACTTGGCTACAGGCAAGTCATTTGAGAGTTTGGATCATTTTTAAGAGTTTCATTTCGACCAAATATTCTAGGATAGTTACCAAATGAATAGAAATACTCCGAGTTTGAATTTTTGACCAGTACAGATATCGTACATCTCCGATGCATTAGTTTACAATTCTGAGAAGCTTGGCTACCGGCAAGTCGCTTGAGAGTTTGGATCGCTTTTAATAGTTTCGTTTCGACCAAATATTCTAGGATAGTAATCAAATAAATCGCAATACTCTTTGTTTCAAATTTTAACCGGTACGGATTTCGAACCTCTCCAATGCTTTAGATCGCTATTAATAAAAACTTAGATACCGGCATGTCGTTTGAGAGGTTGGAGTGTTTTTAAGAGTTTTGTTTCGGCCAAATACATGCAAGGATAACCAAATGAATCGCGAAACTCCCGGATTCAATTTTTAATTGGTACGGATTTCGTACCACTCCGATGTTTTAGACCGCATTTCGGAGAAGTATGGCTTCCGGCAATTCTTTTGGGAGGCTCGATTATTTTTAAGAGTTTCGCTTCGGCCGACAACATACTAGGATAGTTAACTAATGAATCGCAATACTCCAGGTTTGAATTTTTGACCGGTACGGATTTCATACCACTATGATGCTTTAGATCACTATTCAGAGAAGTTTTTCTACCTGCAAGTCGTTTGAGAGATTGGATCATTTTTAAGAGCTTTGTATTGCCCGACAATATGCTAGGATTGATCCTAAATGAATCGCAGTACTCCCGGTTTGAATTTTAGAACGGAGTAGATTTTATTCCTCTCCGGTGCTTTTGATCGTAATTCGAAGAAGCTTTGCTACCGGCAACACATTTGTGAGGTTCGATCGAATTTATGAGTTTTGCCACGCCTTACAATATGCATGGAATGCTCCTAAATAAAACGATAATCTCCCGGTTTAAATTTTTGACCGACATGGATTTCGTACCTTCCAGATGTTTTAGATCGCAATTCGGAGAAGCTTCATTACCAGTAAATCGTTTGTGAGGCTGGATATTTTTTAAGAGTTTCATTTAGACTGAAAACATGCTAGGATTGTTACCAAATGAATCGCTCAAATCCCGGTTTAAATTTATAACCGGAACCGATTTCGTACCTCAACGATGTTTTAGATCACTATTCAGAGAAGTTTTTCTGCCAGCAAGTCGTTTGTGAGGTTGGATCATTTTAAAGAGTTTCGTTTCGACCAGATTCATGCTAGAATAGTTTCCAAATGAATCACAATACTCCCAGCTTGAACTTTTGACCGGCACGGATTTCGTACTTCTCCGATGCTTAAAATTGTTATTCCGAGAAGCTTGGCTACCGGACAGACGTTTGAGAGTTTGGATCATTTTTAAGAGTTCCGTTTCATCAAAATATTTTAGGATATTTACCAAATGAATCGCAATACTCCCGGTTTGAATTTTTGACCGGTATGGATTTCGATCCTCACCGATACTTTAGATCGCAATTCGGTGAAGCTTTGCTACGGGCAACACATTTGAGAGATTGTATCATTTTTAAGAGTATTGTATCACCCGACATTATGCTAGGATTGTTCCCAATTTAATCGCAATAATCCCGGTTTGAATTTTAGAACAGAACCGATTTTGTACCTTTCTGGTTCTTTTGATAGTAATTCGGAGAAGCTTTGCTACCGGCAAATCATTTAAGAGGTTTGATCACTTTTAAGAGTTTTGTCATGCCTAACAACATGCAAACAATGCTCCTAAATAAATAGATATACTCCCGATTTGAATTTTTGACCGGCACGGATTTCGAGCCTTCCCGATGATTTTAATCGCAATTCGGAGAAGCTTCGCTACCAGCAATTCGTTTGAGAGGTTGGATATTTTTTAAGAGTTTTGTTTAGAGTGAAAAGATGCTTGAATATTTACAAAGTGAATCTCTATAATCCCGGTTTGAATTTATGACTGGTAATGATTTCGTACCTCACAAATGCTTTAGATCGCAATTCAGAGAAGCTTTGCTCCTGGCAAGTCGTTTCAGAGGTTGAATCATTTTAAAGGGTTTCGTTTTGACCAAATACATGTTAGGATAGTTACCAAATGAATAGCAATACTCCCGATTTGAACTTTATACCGGTACAGATTCGTACCTCTCTGATGCTTTAAACCACTATATAGTTGCTTGGCAGGCGGCAAGTCGTTTGAAAGTATGGATCATTTTAAGAGTTTCATTTAGACCAAATATTCTAGGATATTTGCCAAATTAATAACAATACTCCCAGTTTGAATTTTTGACCGGTACGGATTTCGTACCACTTCGATGCTTTAGATCGCTATTCAGAGTAACTTGACTACCGACAAGTCGTTTGAAAGTTTGGATTGTTTTTAAGAGATTCCTTTCGACCAAATATTCTAGGATAGTTACCAAATGAATCGCAATACTTCCGGTTTAAATTTTTGACCGATGCGGATTTCGTACATCTCCGATGCTTTATATCGCTATTCAGAGAAGCTTTGCTTCCGGCAAGTCGTTTGAGAGCTTGGATCATTTTAAAGAGTTTCCTTTCGAGCATATACATGCTAGGATAGCTACTAAATGAATCGCAATAGTCCCGGTTTGAACTTTTGACCGATATGATTTCGTACCTCTCCGAAGCTTTAAATTGTTATTCATAGAAGCTTGGCTACCGTCTAGTCGTTTGATAGTTTGGATCATTTTTAAGAGTTTCGTTTTGACCAAATATTCTAGGATAGTTACCAAATAAATCGGTTTGAATTTTTTACCGGTATGAATTTCGTACCTCACCGATGCTTTAGATCGCTATTCAGAGAAACTTGTCTTCCGGCAAATCGTTTGAGAGGTTCGATCATTTTTAAGAATTTCGTTTGGACCAAATACATACTAGGATAGTATCAAAATGAATCACATAGCTCCCGGTTTCAATTTTTAACCCGTACGGATTTCGTACCTCTCCGATAATTTAGATCGTATTTCAGAGTAGTATGGTTACCGGCAACTCGTTTGAGAGGTTGGATCATATTAAAGAGTTTTGTTTCGACCGAAAAACATACTAGGATAATTGCCAAATGAATCGCGAACCTCCAGGTTTGAATTTTTGGCCGGTACGGATTTCGTACCTCTCCGATGCTTTATATTACTATTCTGAGAAGCTTGGCTACCGACAAGTCGTTTGAGTGGATAGAATATTTTTAAAAGTTTTGTTTTAACTGAAATTATGCTAGGATTGCTACCAAATGAATTGTACAACTCCCAGATTAAATTTTTGACCAGTACGGATTTTATACCTCTCCGTGGCTTTAAATCGCTACGCAGAGAAGCTATGATACCGACAAGCCATTTGAAAGGTTGGATCATTTTTAAGAGCTTCGTTTCTACCAAATACTTGCTAGGATAGTTTCCAAATGAATCGCAATACAGCCGGTTTGATTTTTTGGCCGGTACGGATTTTGTACCTCTCTTATGGTTTAGACCGCAATTCTGAGAAGCTTGGCAACCGGTTAGTAGTTAGAGAGGTTGGATCATATCTAAGAGTTTCATTTTGACTAACAATATGCTAGGGTTGCTGACAAATGAATCGAAATACCCCCGACTTGAATTTTTGGACGGTACGGATTTTGTACCTCTCCGATGCTTTAGATCGCTATTCAGCGAAGCATTACTGCATTTTTAAGAGTTTCCTTTCGACAAAATCCATGCCAGGTTATTTACCAAATGAATCACAATATTCCCGGTTTGATTCATTGACCGATACGGATTTCGTACCTCTCTGATGCTTTAAATCGCTATTCAGAGAAGCTTGGCTACCGGCAAGACGTTTGAGATGTTGGATCATTTTAAAGAGTTCCGTTTCAACCAAATATTCTATGATAGTTTCCAAATGAATCGCAGTACTCCTGGCTCGAATTTTTGACTGGTACGGATTTCGAACCTCTTCGATGCTTTAGATCACTATTATGAGAAACTTGGCTACCAGAAAGTCATTGAGAGGTTAGATCATTTGTTTCGACCGATAACATGCTAGGATTGTTACCAAATGAATCGTAATACTCCCAGCTTGAACTTTTAACCAGTACGGATTTTGTTCCTCTTCGATGCTTTAAATTGTTATTCAGAGAAGCTTTGTTGCCGGCAAGTCGTTTGAGAGGTTAGATCATTTTAAAGAGTTTCGCTTCGACCAAATACATGCTAGGATAGTTGCCAAATGAATCGCAATACTCCCGGTTTGGACTTTTAACCGGTATAGATTTCATACATCTCCGAAACTTTAAATCATTATTTAGTAAAGCTTGGCTACCGGCAAGTCGTTTGAGAGTATAGATAATTTTTTAGAGTTTCGTTTTGACCAAATATTCTAGGATAGTTACCAAATGAATCGCTTTGAATTATTGACTGGTACGGATTTCGTACCTCTCCGATGCTTTAAATCGCTATTAGGAGAAACTTGGCTACCGGCAAGTCGTTTGAGTGGTTGGATCATTTTAAAGAGTTTTGTTTATACCAAATACATACTAAGATAGTAACCAAATAAATTGTGATACTCCCGGTTTTAATTTTAAGACTGTACGGATTTCGTATCTCTTTGATACTTTAGCTCGTATTTTGGAGATGTATGACAACCGGTAACTTGTTTGAGAGGTTGGATCATTTTTAAGAGTTTTATTTTGACCGAAAACATACTAGGATAGTTGCCAAATGATTCGCGATACTCCAGGTTTGAATTTTTGACCGGTACGGATTTTGTACCTCTCCGATGTTTTATATTACAATTTTGAGAAGCTTGGCTACCGAAAAATTGTTTGAGAGAATGGATTATTTTTAAGAGTTTTGTTTCGACTGTAAATATGCTAGGATTGTTACCAAATGAATTGCACAACTTCCATCTTGAATTTTAGACCGGTACGAATTTCGCACCTCTCCGAGGCTTTAAATCGCTATTCAGTGAAGCTTTTAAGCCGCCATGCCATTTGACAGCTTGGATCATTTTTAAGAGTTTCCTTTCGACCAAATACTTGCTAGGATAGTTACCAAATGAAACGCAATACACCCGGATTGATTATATGGCCGGTACGGATTTTGTACCTCTCCGATGCTTTATATCGTAATTCTGAGAAGCTTGGCAACCGGCAAGTAGATAGAGAGGTTGGATCATATTTAAGAGTTTAATTTTGACTGACAATATGCTTGAGTTGTTACCAAATGAGTCGAAATGCTCCCGACGTGAATTTTTGACCGGTACGGATTCTATACCTCTCCGATGCTTTAGATCGCTATTCATCGAAGATTGGCTACCGGCAAGTCGTTCGATAGGTTGGATTATTTTTAAAAGTTTCCTTTCGACAAAATCCATGCAAGGATATTTACCAAATGAATCGCAATACTCCCGATTCTATTTTTTGAGCGATACAGATTTCGTACCTCTCCGATGCTTTAGATCGCTATTTAAAGAAGCTTTGCAACCAGCAAGTCGTTTGAGTGGTGGGATCATTTTTAAGAATTTCACTTAGACCAAATACATGCTCGGATAATTACCAAATAAATCGTAATACTCCCGGTTTAAAATTTTGACCGGTACGGATTTCGTACCTTTCCGATGCTTTAGATCACAATTTGGTGAAGCTTTGCTACCGGCAACACGTTTGAGAGATTGGATAATTTTTTAGAGTTTTTTATCGCCCAACAACATGCTATGATTATTCCCAAATCAATCGCAATACTCCTGGTTTGAATTTTAGAGCAGAACGGATTTTGTACCTCTCTGTGCTTTAGATAGTAATTCATTGAAGCTTGGCTACCGGCAGCTCATTTGAGAGGTTTGGTCACTTTTATGAGTTTTTTCATGGCTGAAAACATGCTAGGAATGCTCCTAAATTAATCGATATACTCCAGGTTTGAATTTTTGACCGGTACGGATTTCGTACCTCTCCGATACTTTAAATCGCTATTCAGAGAAGCTTGGCTACCGGCAAGTCGTTTGAGTGGCTGGATCGTTTTAAGAGTTTTGTTTAGACAAAATACATACTTAGATAGTAACCAAATGAATCACAAAACTCCTGGTTTCAATTCTTAAACGGTACGGATATCGCACCTCTCCGATACTTTAGATCGTATTTCAGAATAGTATGGCTACCGACAACTCGTTTGAGAGGTTGTATCATTTTTAAGAGTTTTGTTTCGATCGAAAACATACTTGGATAGTTACCAAACGAATCGCAATACTCTAGGTTTAAATTTTTGACAGTACGGATTTCGAACCACTCCGATGCTTTATATTACAATTCTGAGAAGCTTGGCTACCGGCAAATCATTTGAGTAGATGGATTATTTTAAAGAGATTTGCTTCGACTGAAAATATACTAGGATTATTACCAAATTAATTGCACATCTTCGAGATTGAATTTATGATCTGTACGGATTTTATACCTCATTGAGGATTTAAATCGTTATGCAGAGAAGCTTTGCTGCCGACAAGTCGTTTGACAGGTTGGATCATTTTTTAGAGTTTTGTTTTGACCAAATACTTGCTAGGATAGTTACCAAATGAATCGCAATACACCCGGTTTGATTTCTTGGCCGGTACGGATTTTGTACCTCTTTGATGCTTTAAATCGCTATTCAAAGAAGCTTTGCTACCGACATGACGATTGAGAGTTTGAATCACTTTTAAGAGTTCCATTTTGACCAAATTTTCTAGGATAGTTACCAAATGAATCGCAATATTTTCGACTTAAATTTTTAACCGGTACGGATTTCGAACCTCTACGATGCTTTAGATCACTATTATGGGAAACTTGGCCATCGGCAAGTCGTTTGAGAGGTTGGATCGTTTTATACGACCGATAACATGATAGGATAGTTACCAAATGAATCGCAATACTCCCAGTTTAAACTTTTGAATAGTAGGGATTTCGTACCTCTCTGATGTTTTAAATCGTTATTCAGAGAAGCTTGGATAGTAACCAAATGAGTGGCTGAATCATTTTTAAGAGTTCGTTTTGACCAAAAACATACTTGGATAGTTACCAAATGAATCACGAAACTCCCGGTTTTAATTTTTAATCGGTACGGATATTGCACATCTCCGATACTTTAGATCGTATTTCGGAGTAGAATGGCGACCGGCAACTCGTTTGAGAGGTTGGATCATTTTTAAGAGTTTCGTTTCGATCAAAAACATACTTGGATAGTAACCAAATGAATCACGAAGCTGTCAGTTTCAATTTTTAAACGGTACGAATATCGCACCTCTCCGATACTTTAGATCGTATTTCGGAGTATAATGGCTACCGGCAACTCGTTTGGGAGGTTGGATCATTTTTAAGAGTTTTGTTTCGATCAAAAACATACTTGGATAGTAACCAAATAAATCACGAAACTCCCGGTTTCAATTTTTAATCGGTACGGATATCGCACCTCTCCGATACTTTATATTAAATTTTTGAGAAGCTTGGCTACTGGCAAGTCGTTTGAGAGGATGGATTATTTCCAAATGAATCGAAATACTCCCGACTTGAATTTTTGACCGGTACAGATTTTGTACCTCTCCGATGCATTAGATCGCTATTCAGGGAACCTTGGCTACCGGCATGTCGTTCGATAGGTTGGATCATTTTTAAGTGTTTCCTTACGATAAAATCAATGCTAGGATATTTACCAAATGAATCACAATACTCCCGGTTTGATTTTTTGACCGATACGGATTTTGTACATCTTCGATGCTTTAGATTGCTATTCAGAGAAGCTTTGTTGCCGGCAAGTCATTTTATTGGCTGGATCATTTTTAAGAGTTTCGTTTCGACCAAATGCATACTTGGATAGTAACCAAATGAATTACAAAACTCCCAGTTTCAATTTTTAACCGATACGGATATCGCACCTCTCCGATACTTTAGATCGTATTTCAGAGTAGAATGGCTACCAGGAACTCGTTTGAGAGGTTGGATCATTTTTAAGACTTTCGTTTCGATCAAAAGCATACTTGGATAGTTACCAAACGAATCGCAATACTCTAGGTTTAAATTTTTGACCGGTATAGATTTCGAACCTCTCCGATGCTTTATATAACAATTCAGAGAATCTTGGCCACCGGCAAGTCGTTTGAGAGATTTTTTTTGACTGAAAATATACTAGGATTATTTCCAAATTAATTGCACATCTTCAAGATCAAATTTTTGACCTGTACCGATTTCATACCTCTCCGAGGCTTTAAATTGTTATACAAAGAAGCTTTGCTACCGACAAGTCATTTGACAGGTTGGATCATTTTTAAGAGTTTTGTTTTGACCAAATACTTGCTAGGATAGTTACCAAATGAATCGCAATGCACCCGGTTTGATTTCTTGGCCGGTACGGTTTTTCTACCTCTCTGATGTTTTAGATCGCAATTCTGAGAAGCTTGGCTACCGGCTAGTAGTTAGAGAGGTTGGATCATATTTAGGATTTTCAATTTGACTTGCAATATGCTAGGGTTGTTACCAAATGAATTGAAATAATCCCGGCATGAATTTTTGCCCGGTACGGATATTGTACCTCTCCGATGCTTTTCATCGCTATTCAGCGAAGTTTGGCTGCCGGTAAGTCGTTCGATAGGTTGGATCATTTTTAAGAGTTTCCTTTCGACAAAATTCATGCTATGATATTTACCAAATGAATCGCAATGGTCCCGGTTTGATTTTTTGACCGATACGGATTATGTACCTCTTCGATGCTTTAAATCGCTATTCAAAGAAGCTTGGCTACCGGCAAGACGATTGAGAGTTTGGATCACTTTTTAGAGTTCCATTTTGACAAAATATTTTGGGATAGTTACCAAATGAATCGAAATATTTCTGGTTTGAATTTTTGACCGGTAGGGATTTCGAACCTCTCCGATGCTTTAGATCACTATTATGAGAAACTTGGCTATCGGCAAGTCGTTTGAGAGGTTGGATCGCTTGTTACGACCAACAACATGCTAGGATAGTTACCAAATGAATCCCAATACTCCCGGTTTGATCTTTTGAATAGAATGGATTTCGTACCTCTCCGATTCTTTAAATCGTTATTCAGAGAAGCTTGGCTGCCGGCAAGTCGTTTGAACGGTTGGTTCACTTTAAAGAGTTTCGATTCGACCAAATACATGCTAGGATAGTTTCAAAATGAATCGCAATACTCCCGGTTTGAACTTTTCACCGGTATGGATATTGTACCTCTCCGAAGCTTTAAATCGCTTTTCATAGAAGCATGGCTACCGGCAAGTCGATTGAGAGTATGGATCGCTTTAAAGAGTTTCATTTGCTGGTAGGTAAGCTTCTCATAATTGTAATCTAAAGCATCGGAGATGTAAGAAATCTGTACCGATCAAAAATTCTAACCTAGAGTATAATGATTCATTTGGAAACTATCCAAGCAATGTACTTTGTCGAAAGAAAACTATAGAAAAATGGTCCAACCTCTAAAATAACTTGTCCATAGTCAAGTTTCTCAGAATTTCGATCTAAAGTATCGGAGAGGTACGAAATTCGCACTGGTCAAAAATTCAATCCGGGAGTATTGCGATTCATTTGGTAAGTGTCCTTGAAATTTTGGTCGAAACGAAACTCTTAAAAATAATCCAAACTCTCAAATGACTTGCCGACATCCAAGCTTCTCTGAATAGCGATTTGAAGTATCGGAGTGGTACGAAATCCGTACCGGTCAAAAGTTCAAAATGGGAGTATTGCGATTCATTTGGTAACAATCCTAGCATGTATTTGGTAAAAACGAAACTCTTTATAATTATCCAATCTTTCAAACGACTTGCCGGCAGCAAAGCTTCTCTAAATAGCAATCAAAATCATCGGAGATGTACAAAATCTGTGCCGGTCAAAAATTTAAACCTGGAGTATTGCGATTCATTGGTAACTATCCAAGAATATTTGGATGAAATGAAACTCTTTAAAGTGATCCAACCTCTCAAACGACTTGTCGGTAGCCAAGTTTCTTCGAATAACGATCTAAAGTATCAGCGAGGTACGAAATCCGTACCGGTCAAAAGTATTGCGATTCATTTGGTTATTATCCAAGTATATTTTTGGTCGAAACGAAACTCTTAAAAATTTATCCAAGTCGTTTGAGAGGTTGGATTATTTTAAAGAGTTTCGCTTTGGCAGAAAATATGCTAGGATTGTTACCAAATGAATTGCACAACTCCCAGTTAGAATTATTGAACTGTACGGATATCGTACCTCTCCGAGGCTTTTGTTCGCTATTCAGAGAAGCTTTGCAACTGGCAAGTCGTTTGAGAGGTTGGATCACTTCTTAGAGTTTTGTTTCAACCAAATACTTGCTAGGATAGTTACCAAATGAATCGCAATTCTATGGGTTTTAATTTATGGCCGGTACGGCTTTTGTACCTCTCCAATGCTTTAGATCGCAATTCTGAGAAGTTTGGCTACCGGCAAGTCGTTAAAGAGGTTGGATCATATATAATAGTTGCGTTTTGACTGACAATATGCCAGGATTGTTACCCAATGAATCGCAATACTCCCGGCATGAATTTTTGACCGGTACGAATTTTGTACCTCTCCGATGCTTTAGATCGCTATTTAGAGAACCTTGGCTACCGACAATTCGTTTGATAGGCTGGATCATTTTTAAGAGTATTGTTTCGGCAAAATCAATGCTTGGATAGTTACCAAATGAATAGCAATACTCCAGGTTTGAATTATTGACCGGTGCAGGTTTCGTACCTCTCTGATGCTTTAGATTGGAATTCTGAGAAGCTTGGCTACCGACAAGTCGTTTGTGAGGCTGAATCATTTAAAAGAATTTCGTTTCGACTAAAAAATGCTAAAATTATTACCAAATGATATCCACAACACCTAGTTTGAATTATTGACCAGTACGGATTACGTAACTCTCTGATGCTTTAGATCGCAATTCAGATAAACTTGGCTATCGGCAAGTCGTTTGAGAGGTTGGATCATTTTTCAGAGTTTCTCTTTGACCAAATACATGCAAAGATTGTTACCAAATGAATCGCGAAACTCCCAGTTTCAATTTTTAAACTGTACGGATTTCATTCCTCTCTGATGCTTTAGATCATATTTCGGAGAACTATGGCTACCGAAAGCTCGTTTGAGAGGTTGGATCATTTTTAAGAGTTTCGTTTTGACCGAAAACATACTTGGATAATTACCAAATGAATCGCAATACTTTAGATCGGTACGGATTTCGTACCTCGCCGATACTTTAGATCGTTATTCCGAGAAACTTGGCTACCGACAAGTCGTTTGAGAGGTTTGATCACTTTAAAGATATTCATTTCGTCCAAATATTCATGGATAGTTACCAATGAATCGTAATACTCCATGTTTAAATTTTAGACCGGCACGGATTTTGTACATCTCCGATGATTTTGATCGCTATTCAGATAAGCTTTGTGAATTTGGATATTTTTTGACCCGCAACTCGTTTGAGAGTTTGGATATTTTTTAAGAGTTTCATTTAGACCGAAAACAAGCTAGGATTGTTGCCAAATGATTAGCTATAATCCCGGTTTAAATTTATGACCGGTAACAATTTCGTACTTCGAAGATGCTTTAGATCGCCATTCAGAGAAGATTTGCTGGCGGCAAGTCATTTGGGAGGTTGAATCATTTTATAGAGTTTGGTTTAGACCAAATACATGATAGGATAGTTACCTAATGAATCGCAATACTCCTAGCTTAAACTTTTGACCGTTACAGATTTTGTTCCTCTCCGATGCTTTAGATCGCTATACAGAGAAGCTTGGCAACCGGCAATTCGTTCGATTGGTTGGATCATTTTTATGAGTTTCGTTTTGACAAAATCTATGCTAGAATAGTTACCAAATGAATCGCAATACTCCAGGTTTGAATTTTTGACCGGTAGGGATTTTGTACCTCTCTGATGCTTTAGATTACAATTCTGGGAAGCATGGCTACCGACAAGTCGTTTGAAAGGTTGGATCGCTTATAATAGTTTCACTTCAACCAAATACATGCTCGGATAGTTTCCAAATGAATCGCAATACTTTAGGTTTGAATTTTTGACCGGTGCGGATTTCGTACCTCCCCGGTGCTTTAGATCGCAATTCGCTGATGCTTTGCTACCGACAACATGTTTGAGAGTTGGATCATTTTTAAGATTTCTGTATCACCCAACAACATGTTAGGATTGTTCCCAAATGAATCCCAATTCTCCCGGTTTGAATTTTTTAACAGAACGGATTTTGTACCTCCACGGTGCTTTATTTAGAAATTTGGAGAAGCTTGCCTACTGGCAACTCATTTGAGAGGACAGATCGCTTTAATGAGTTTTTTCATGCCTGACAATATGCTTGGAATTCTTCTAAATGAATCGATATACACCCAGTTTTTATTTTAGACCGGTACGGATTTCGTATCTCCCGATGCCTTAGATCGCAATTCGGAGAATCTTCGCTATCAGCGACTCGTTTGAGAGTTTGGATATTTTTTAAGAGTTTCATTTATACCGAAAACATGCTAGGATTGTTACCAAATGAATCACTATAATCCCGGTTTGAATTTATGATCGGTACCGATTTCGTACCTCGTATATGCTTTAGATCGCTATTCAGAGTAGCTTTGTTGGCGGCAAGTCGTATGAGAGCGTGGATCATTTTAAAGAGTTACCATACGACCAAATACATACTAGGATAGTTACCAAATGAATCGCAATAATCCTGGTTTGAACTTTTGAACGGTATAGATTTTGTACCAGTCCGAAGCTTTATATCGCTATTCAGAGAAGCTTGGTTACCGGCAAGTCGTTTGAGAGTATGGATCATTTTAAAGATTTTCATTTTGACCAAATATTATAGGATTGTTCCCAAATGAATCGCAATACTCCGATTTTAATTTAAGAATAAAATAGATTTTTTACCTTTTCGGTGCTATAGATAGTAATTCAGAGAAGCTTGGCCACCGACAACTCATTTGAGAGGATCGATCGCTTTTAAAACTTTTTTCATGCCAGGCAACATAGTGGGAATGCTCCTAAATGAATCGAAATAATCCAATTTGAATTTTTGATCGGTACGGATTTCGTACCTTCCCGATGCTTTAGATCGCAATTCGGAGAAGCTTCGCTACCAGTAACTCGTTTAAGTGTTGGGTTATTTTTTGTTAGTCATGATTAGACCAAAAACATGCTAGGATTGTTAGCAAATGAATCGCTATAATCCCTGTTTGAATTTATGACCAGTAGATCGCTATTCAGAGATGCTTTGCTGGAAGCAAGTTGTTTGAGAGGTTGGATCATTTTAAAGAGTTTCGTTTCGACAAAATACATGCTAGGATACTTTCCAAATAAATCGCAATACTCCTGGCTTGAACTTTTGACCGGTACTGATTTCGTACCTCTCCGATGAACTAAATCGCTATTCAGAGAGGCTTTATTACTGGCAAGTTGTTTGACAGATTGGATCATTTTAAAGAATTTAGTTTCGACCAAATACTTGCTTGGATAGTTACCAAATGAATTGCAATACTCCCGGTTTGAATTTTGACCAGTACGGATTTTGTACCTCTCCGATGCTTTAGATCACAATTCTGAGAAGCTTGGCTACCGGCAAGTCGTTAGAGAGGTTGATCATATTTAAGAGTTTTGTTTTGACTGACAATAAGCTAGGATTGTTACAAAATTAATCGTAATATTCCAGGCTTGAATTTTTGACCGGTACGGATTTTGTATCTCTTTGATGCTTTAGATCGCAATTCTGAGAAGCTTGGCTACCGAAAAGTCGTTTGACAGGTTGGATCATTTTAAAGAGTTTTGTTTCGATTAAATACTTGATACGATAGTTCCCAAATGAATCACAATACTTCCGATTTAAATTTTGACCAGTACATATTTTGTACCTCTCCGATGCTTTACATCGTAATTCTGAGAAACGTGACTACCGGCAAGTCGTTAGAGAGGTTGGATCATATTTAAGAGTTTTGTTTTGACTGACAATATGCTAGGATTGTTACAAAATTAATCAGTATACTCCCTGCTTTAATTTTTGACCGGTACGGATTTTGTACCTCTCCGATGCTTTAGATCGCTATTCAGGGAAGCTTGGCTACCGATAAGTTAATTGATAGGTTGGATCAATTTTAAGAGTTTCGTTTTGACAAAATTCAAGCTGGGATATTTACAAAATAAATCCAAATACTCCCAGATTGAATTTTTGAACGATACGGATTTCGTACCTCTCTGCTGCTTTAGATCGCTATTAAGAGAAGCTTTGCCACCGGCAAGTCGCTTGAGAGTTTGGATCGTTTTAAAGAGTTTTACTTCAACCAAAAACATGCTCGGATAGTTACCAAATGAATCGCAATACTCCCGGCTTAAATTTTTATCGGTATGGATTTCGTACCTCTCCGATGCATTTGATCACAATTCGGTGAAGCTTTGCTACCGGCAGCACGTTTGAGAGATTGGATAATTTTTAAGAGTTTTGTATTGCCCGAAAACATGCTAGGATTATTTGCAAATTAATCACAATACTCTCGGTTTGAGCTTTAGAACATAATGGATTTTGTACTTCTCTGGTGCTTTAGTTAGCAATTCGGAGAAGCTTGGCTGCCGGAACCTCATTTGAGAGGTTCGATCGCTTTTATGAGTTTTTTCAAGCTTGAAAAAATTCTTGGAATGCCTCTAAATTAATCGATATACTCTCGGTTTTAATTTTTGACCGGTGCGGATTTCGTACCTTCCAGATGGTTTATATCACAATTCTGAGTAGCTTCGCAACCAGCAACTCGTTTGAGAGTTTGGATTTTTTCAAGAGTTTCGTTTAGACAAAAAACATGCTAGGATTGTTACCAAATGAATCGCTATAATCCTGTCTTCAATTTCGTACCTCACAGATGCTTTAAATCGCTATTCAGAGAAGCTTTGCTGGCGGCATGTCGTTTGAGATGTTGGATCATTTTAAAGAATTTCGTTTTGACCCAATATATGCTAGGATAGTTAACAAATGAATTGCAATACTCCCAGTTTGAACTTTTGACTGGTACGAATTTTGCACCTCTCCGATGCTTTAAATCGTTATTCATAGAAGTTTGGCTACCGGCAAGTCGTTCGATAGGTTGGATCATTTTAAAGTGTTTCGTCTTGACTAAATCCATGCTAGAATATTTTCCAAATGAATCGCAATACTCACGGTTTGAATTTTTGACCGGTACGGATTTTGTACCTCTCCGATGCTTTAGATTAAAATTTTGAGAAGCTTCGCTACCGGCAAGTCGTTTGAGAGGTTGGATCTTTTCTAAGAGCTCACTTAGACCAAATACATGCTCAAATAATTTCTAAATGAATCGTAATACTCCTGGTTTGAATTTTAGAACGGTACGGATTTTCTACCTCTCCGATGCTTTAGAACGCAATTCGGTGAAGCTTTGCTACCGGCAATACGTTTGAGAGATTGGATCATTTTTAAGAGTTTTGCATTGCACAAAAACATGCTAGGAATGTTCCCAAATGAATTGTAATATTACCGGTTTGAATTTAGAATAGATAGGATTTTGTACCTCTTCGGGGATTCAGATAATAATTCGGAGAAGCTTGGCTACCAGCAACTCAATTGAGAGGATCGATCGCTTTAATGAGTTTTTTCACGCCTGACAACATGCTAGGAATGCTCCTAAATAAATTGATATACTCCTAGTTTGAATTTTTGACCGGTACGGATTTTGTACCTTCCCGATGCTTTAGATTGCAATTCGGAGAAGCTTCGCTATCTGCAACTCATTTGAGAGTTTGGATTTTTTCCATGGGATAGTGTGCCAATTAAATTCAGATTACTTCTTCCTTAGAGCTTCATAGGTTGCAGTGAAAATCTTCCATCTGTTGTAATTCGGAGAAGCCTGGCTACCGACAACTCATTTGAGAGGATCGATCGCTTTCATATGTTTTTTCATGCCTGGCAAATGCTAGGAATGCTCCTAAATGAATCCATACACACTCAGTTTGAATTTTTGACCGGTACAGATTTTGTACCTTTCTAATACTTTAGATCGCAATTCGGAGAAGCTTCGCTACCAGCAGTTCGTTTGAGAGTCTGGATATTTTTAAAGAGTTTTGTTTAGACCAAAAACATGATAGAATTGTTACCAAATGAATCGCTATAATCCTGGTTTGAATTTATGACCGACACCGATTTCGTTCCTCAAAGATTCTTTAGATCGCTATTCAGAGAAGCTTTGCTGATGGCAAGTCCTTTGAGAGGTTGGATCATTTTAAAGTATTTCGCTTTGACCAAATACATGCCTGGTTAGTTACCAAATGAATCACAATACTCCCGGTGTGAACTTTTGACCGGTACAGATTTTGAACTCCTCGATGCTTTAAATCGTTATTAAGAGAAGCTTTGCTATCGGCATGTCCTTTGACGGGTTGTATCGCTTTAAAGAGTTTTGCATCGACCAAATACTTGCTAGGATAGTTACCAAATGACGCAATACTCCCAGATTGAATTTTTTACCGGTATGGATTTTGTACCTCTCCGATTCTTTCGATCACAATTCTGAGATGCTTAGCTACCGGTTAGTCGTTAGGGAGGTTGAATCATATTTAAGAGTTTCTCTTTGACTGACAATAAGCAAGGATTATTACCAAATGAATCTCAATACTCCCGGCTTGAATTTTTTACCAGTACGGATTTTGTACCTCTCCGATGCTTTAGATCGCTATTCAGAGAAGTTTGTCTGCCGGCAAGTCCATCAATAGGCTGGATCATTTTAAGAGTTTCATTTTGAAAAAATCCATGCTAGGAAATTTACCAAATGAATCCCAATACTCTCGGTTTGATTTTTTTACCGTTACGAATTTTGTACCTCACCGATACTTTAAATAGGTATTTAAAGAAGCTTTGCTACCGACAAAGTCATTTGAGAGTTTGGATCATCCTTTAGAGTTTTACATCGACCAAATACATGCTCGGATAGTTTCCAAATGAATCACAATACTCCCGGCTTAAATTTTTGACCGGTACGGATTTCGTACCTCTTCGACGCTTTAGATCGCATTTAGGAGAAGCTTTACAACCGACAACACGTTTGGGAGATTGGATCATTTTGAAGAGTTTTGAATCGCCCAACAACATGCTAGGATTGTTCCAAAATGAATCGCAATACTCCTGGTTTGAGATTTAGAACAGAATGGATTTTGTACCTCTCCGGTGCTTTAGATAGAAATTCGGAGAAGCTTGGCTGCCGGCAACTCATTTGAGAGGTTCGATCGCTTTTATGAGTTTTGTCATGCCTGACAACATGCATGGAATGCTCCAAATTGAATCGATATATTCCCGGTTTGAATTTTAGACCGGTACGAATTTCGTACCTTCCCGATGCTTTAGATCGCAATTTGAGAAGCTTCGCTATCAGAATCTCGTTTGAGAGTTTGGATATTTTTTAAGAGTTTCTTTTATTCCAAAAACATGCTAGGATGGTTACCAAATAAATCGCTATAATCCCGGTTTGAATTAATGACGGGTATCGATTTCGTAGCTCACAAATGCTTTAGATCGTTATTCAGAGAAGCTTTGCTGGCGGCAAGTCGCTTGAGAGGTTTGATCTTTTAAAAGAGTTTTATTTTGACCAAATACATGTTAGGAGAGTTACCAAATGAATCGCAATACACCCAGCTTGAACTTTTGACCGGTACGAGTTTCGTACCTCTCCGATGCTTTAAATAATTATTCCGAGATGCTTGGCCACCGGCAAGTCGTTAGAGAGTTTAGATCGCTTTTAAGAGTTTTGTTTGACCAAATATTTTAGGATTGTTCCCAATTGAATCGCAATACTCTCGGTTTGAATTTTAGAACAAAACGGATTTTGTACCTCAGCTGGGCTTTCATGAGTTTATTCATGCCTGGAAAATGCTAGGAATGCTCCTAAATGAATCGATATAATCCCAGTTTGAATTTTTGACCGGTACGGATTTCATACATTCCTGATGCTTTAGATCGCAATTCAGAGAAGCTCTCTACCAGCAGTTCTTTTGAGAGTTTGGATATTTTTTAAGAGTTTTGCTTTGTCCAAAAACATGCTAGGATTGTTACCAAATGAATCGCTATAATCCTGGTTTGAATTTATGACCGGTGCCGATTTCGTTCCACAAAGATTCTTTAAATCGCTATTCAGAGAAGTTTTGCTGACGGCAAGTCATTTGAGAGGTTGGATCATTAGAACAAAACGGATTTTGAACCTCACCGTTGCTTTAGATAGTAATTCGACGAAGCCTGGCTACCGAAAACTCAATTGTGAGGATCGATCGATTTTATGAGTTTTTTAATGCCTGACAAAATGCTAGGAATGCTCCTAAATAAATCGATATACTCCCAGTTTGAATTTTTGACCGGTACGGATTTCGTACCTTCCCGATGCTTTAGATCGCAATTTTGAGAAGCTTCGCTATCAGCAACTCGTTTGAGAGTTTGGATATTGTTTAAGAGTTTTGTCTAGACCGAAAACATACTAGGTTTGTTACCAAATGATTTGCTATAATCCCGGTTTAAATTTATGACGGGTACCGATTTCGAACCTTACAGATGCTTTAAATCGCTATTCAGGGAAGCTTTGTTGGCGACAAGTTGTTTCAGAGGTTGGATCATTTAAAAGAGTTTTGTTTAGACCAAATTCATGCTAGGATAGTTACCAAATGAATCGCAATAATCTCAGTTTGAACTTTTGACCGTTACGGGTTTCTTACCTCCCCGATGCTTTAAATCGCTATTCGGGGAAGCTTTACCAGCGGCAAGTCGTTTGATAGGCTGGATCATTTTGAAAGGTTTGTTTCAGCTAAGTACATGCTAGGATAGTTACCAAATGAATCACAATAGTCATGGTTTTTACTTTTGATCGGTACCGATTTCGTACATCTCCACTGAATTGAATCGCTATTCAGAGATGTTTTTTTGCAGGCAAGTCGTTTGACAGATTAGATCATTTAAAAGAGTTTATTTTCGACCAAATGCATGCTAGGATAGTTACGAAATGTATCGCAATACTCCCGGTTTGAATTTTTGACCAGTACGGATTTTGTAACTCCCCGATGCATTAAATCGCTATTCGAGAAACTTGGCTACCGTCAAGTTATTTGAGAGTTTGGATCATTTTTATGAGTTTATTCATGTCTGGCAAATGCTAGGAATGCTTCTAAATGAATCGATATACTCCTAATTTAAATTTTTGACCGGTACGGATTTCATACCTTCCTGATGCTTTAAATCGCTATTCGGAGAAGCTTCGCTACCAGCAATTCGTTTGAGAGTTTGGATATTTTTTAAGAGTTTTGTTTAGACCTATAACATGCTAGGATTGTTACCAAATGAATTGAAATACTCCCGGTTAGAACTTTTGACCGGTACGGATTTTGAACCTCTCCGATGCATTAAATCACTGCTAGGAGAAGCTTTGCTGCTGGCATGTCGATTGATAGGTTGGATCGCTTTAATGAGTTTCGTTTTAACCAAATACTTGCTTGGATAGTTACCGAATGAATCCCAATACTCCCGACTTGAATTTTGGACCGGTACGGATTTTGTACCTCTCCGATGCTTTAAATCGTAATTCTGAGAAGTTTGGCTACCAGCAAGTTGTTAGAGAGGCTGGATCATATTTAAAAGTTTTGCTTTGATTGACAATATGCTAGAATTGCTACCAAATGAATCACAATACTCCCGGCTTGAATATTTGGCCGGAACGGATTTTGTACCTCACCGATGCTTTAGATCGCTATTCAGAGAAGCTTGGCTACCGGCAAGTTGTTCGATAGGTTGGATCGCTTTTAAGAGTTTCGTTTCGACAAAATCCATGCTAAGATATTTACCAAATGAATTGCAATAATCCAGGTTTGATTTTTTGACCGATACGGATTTCGTACCTCTCCGATGCTTTATATCGCTATTCAGAGATGCTTTGCTACCGGCAAGTTGTTTGAGAGTTTGGACCGCTTTTTAGTGTTTCAAATCGACAAAATAGATGCTCGGATAGTTATGAAAATGAATCGCAATACTCCCGGCTTGAATTTTGGACCGATAAGGATTTCTTACCTCTTCGATGCTTTAGATCGCAAGTCGGAGAAGCTTTGCTACTTACAACACGTTTGAGAAATTTGATCAATTATAAGAGTTTTGTATCTCCCGACAACATGCTAGGATTGTTCACAAATGAATCGCAATACTCCCGGTTTGAGTTTTATAACATAATGGATTTTGTACCTCTCCGGTGCTTTAGATAGTAATTCGGAAAAGCTTGGCAGCCGGCAACTTATTTGAGAGGTTCGATCGCTTTTATGAGTTTTTTTTTCATGCCTGACAACATGCTTGAAATGCTCCCAAATGAATCGATATACTCCCGATTTGAATTTTTGACCGGTACGGATTTCGTACCTTCCCGATGCTTTATATCGGAATTCGGAGAAGCTTCACTACCAGCGACTCGTTTGAGAGTTTGAATATTTTTTAAGAGTTTCATTTTGACCGAAAACATGTTTGGATTGTTACCTAGTAAATTGCTGTAATCCCGGCTTGAATTTATGACCGGTACCGATTTTGTACCTCATAGATGCTTTAGATCGCTAATCAGTGAAGCTTTGTTGGCGACAATTTGTTTGAGAGGTTGGATCATTTTTAGGAGTTTCGTTTTGACAAAATCCATGCCAGGATAGTTACCATATGAATTGCAATACTCCGGGTTTGAATTTTGACCGGTACGGATTTCGTACCACTTCGATGCTTTAAATCGCAATTCGGTAAAGCTTTGCTACCGACAGCACATTTATGAGATTGGATCATTATTAATAGTTTTGTATCGCCCAACAACATGCTTGGATTGTTCTCAAATGAATCGCAATACTCCCGGTTGGAATTTTAAAACAAAACGGATTTTGTACCTATCCGGCGCTTTAGATAGTGATTCGAAGAAGCTTGGCTTGCGGAAACTCGTCAGAGAGATTGAATCATATTTAAGAGTTTTGCTTTGATTGACAATATGCTAGGATTGTTACCAAATGTATCGCAATACTCCCGGCTTGAATTTTTGACCGGCGCGAATTTTGTACATCTCCGATGCTTAAATCGCAATTCTGAGAAGCGTGGCTGTCGGCAAGTCGTTAGAGAGGTTGGATCATATTTAATAGCTTCACTTTGACGGACAATATGCTAGGATTGTTTCCAAATGAATCGCAATAATCCTGGCTTGAATTTTTGACCAGTACGAATTTATACCTCTCCGACGCTTTAGATTACAATTCTGAGAAGCTTGGCAACCGGAAAGTCATTTAAGAGTTACCAAATGAATCTAAATTCTCCCAGATTGAATTGCTGACCGGTACGGATTTCGTACCACTTCGATGCTTTAGATCCCAATTCGGTTAAGTTTTGCTGCCGGCAATGCGTTTGAGAGATTGGGTCATTTTTTAAGTGTTTTGTATCGCCCGACAACATGCTAAGATTGTTTCCAAATGAATCGCAATACTCCCGTTTTGAATTTTAGAACAAAATTGATTTAGTACCGCTACCGTGCTTTAGATAGTAATTCGGAGAAGCTTGGTTACCAGCAACTCATTCGAGAGGTATGATGGCTTTTATAAGTTTTGTTATGCCTGACAACATGCTAGGAATTCTCCTAACTTAATCAATATTCTCCCGGTTTGAATTTTTGACCGGTACGGATTTCTTACCTTCCAGATGCTTTATATCGTAATTCAGAGAAGCTTCGCTTCAAGCAACTCGTTTGAGAGTTTGGATATTTTTTAAGAGTTTTGTTTAAACCGAAAACATGCTAGGATTGTTACCAAATGAATCTCTATAATCCCAGTATGAATTTATGACCGGTAGCGATTTCCTACCTCACATATGCTCTAGATCACTATTCAGAGAAGCTTTGCTGCCAGCAAGTCGTTTGAGATGTTGTATCATTTTAAAGTGGTTTGTTTCGGCCAAATACATGCTAGGATAGTTGCCAAATGAATCGCAATACTCCCTGTTTGAACTTTTGACCGATACGGATTTTGTGCATCTTCGATGCTTAGATCGCTATTCAGAGAATCTTACCTACCGGCTAGTCGTTCGAACGGCTGGATCGTTTTTAAGAGTATCGTTTTGACAAAATCCTTGCTAGGATAGTTACCAAATAAATTTCAATACTCCAGGTTTAAATTTTTGACCGGTACGGATTTAATACCTCTCCAATTCTTTACATTACTATTGTGAGAAGCTTGGCTACAAGCAAGTCGTTTGAGAGGTTGGATCATTTTTAAGAGTTTCACTTTAATTCAATTCATGCTCGAATAGTTACCAAATGAATCGCAATGGTGTCGATTTAAATTTTTAACTGGTACGCATTTCGTACCTCTCCGATGCATTAAATCATAATTCGGTGAAGCTTTGGTACCGGCAACACGTTTGTGAGATTGGATCATTATTAATAGTGTTGTATCGCCCGACAACATGCTTGGATTGTTCTCAAATGAATCGCAATACTCCCGGTTTGATTTTTAAAGCGAAATGGATTTTGTACCTATCCGGTATTTTAGATAGTGATTCGAAGAAGCTTGGCTAGCAGTAAGTCGTTACTGAGGTTGAATCAAATTTAAGAGTTTCGCTTTGACTGACAATTTGCTAGGATTGTTACCAAATGTATCGCAATACTCCCGGCTTTAAGTTTTAGCCGGTACGAATTTTGTACATCTCCGATGTTTTAGATCGCAATTCTGAGAAGCTTTACTACCGGCTACTTGTTAGAGAGGTTGGATTATATTTAATAGTTTCTCTTTGACGGACAATATGCTAGGATTGTTAACAAATGAATCGCAATAATCCCGCCATGACTTTTTGACCGGTACGGATTTTGTACCTCTCCGATGCTTTAGATTATAATTCAGAGAAGCTTGGCAACCAGTATCTCGTTTGAGAGTTACCAAATGAATCTAAATTCTCCCGGATTGAATTGCTGACCGGTACGGATTTCGTACCTCGCCGATGCTTTAGATCGCAATTCGGTTAAGCTTTGCTGCTGGCATGCGTTTGAGAGATTGGGTGATTTTTAAAAGTTTTGTACCACCCGACAACATGCTTGGATTGTTCACAAATGAATCGTAATACTCCCAGTTTGAATTTTAGAACAAAATGGATTTTGTACATCTCCCGTGCTTTAGATAGTAATTCTGAGAAGTTTAGCTACCGGCAACTCATTTGAGAGGTTTGATGGCTTTTATGAGTTTTGTCATACCTGACAACATGCTAGGAATTCTCCTAAATGAATCAATATACTCCCGGTTTAAATTTTTGACCGGTACGGATTTCGTACCTTCTAGATGCTTTATATCGCAATTCGGAGAAGCTTCGCTACCAACAACTCGTTTGAGAGTTTGGATATTTTTTAAAAGTTTCGTTTAGACCGAAAACATGCTAGGATTGTTACCAAATGAATCGCTAAAATCCCGGTTAGAATTTATGACCGGTAGCAATTTCCTACCTCACAGATGCTCTAGATCGCTATTCAAAGAAGTTTTGCTAGCGGCAAGTCGTTTGAGATGTTGGATCATTTTAAAGTGGTTTGTTTCAACCAAATACATTCTAGGATAGTTACCAAATCAATCGCAATAATCCCTGTTTGAACTTCTGACCGGTACGGATTTTGTGCATCTCCGATGCTTTAGATCGCTATTAGGGAATCTTAGCTATCGGCTGGTCGTTCGAACGGTTGGATTATTTTTAAGAGTTTCGTATTGAGAAAATCCATGCTAAGATAGTTACCAAATGAATCTTAATACTCTAGGCTTGAATTTTAGGCCGGTACGGATTTGATACCTCTCCAATGCTTTATATTACAATTATGAGAAGCTTGGCTACAGGCAAGTTGTTTGAGAGGTTAGATCATTTTCAAGAGTTTCACTTCGACTAAATAAATGCTCAGATTGTTACCAAATGAATCGCAATACTCTCGGTTTAAATTTTTAACCGGTACGCAATTCGTAACTCTCCGATGGTTTAGATCGCAATTCGGTGAAGCTTTGCTGCTGGCAAGACGTTTGTGAGATTAGATCATTTATAAGAGTCTGGTATCGCCCGATAACATGCTAGGATTGTTTCCAAATGAATCGCAATATTCCCGGTTAGATTTTATGAACATAACAGATTTTGTACCTCCCCGGTGCTTTTGATAGTAATTCGAAGAAGCTTGGCTAGCGGCAACTCATTTAAAAGGATGGATAGCTTATATGTGCTTTTTCATGCCTCATAACATGCTAGGAATGTTCATAAATGTACCAATTTAGCGGATCGATCGGGTTTTTGAGTTTTTTCATGCCTGGCCACAAGCTAGGAATGCCCCAAGATAAATTGATATAGTCCCAATTTGAATTTTTGACCGGTACGGATTTCGTACCATCCCGATGCTTTAGATCGCAATTCGGAGAAGCTTCGCTATCAGCAACTCGTTTGAGAGTTTGGATATATTTTAAGAGTTTCGTTTAGACTGAAAACATACAATGAATTATACCAAATGATTTGCTATAATTCCGGATTAAATTTATGACGCGTACAATTTTCGTACCTTGCAGATGCTTTAGATCGCTATTCAGAGAAGCTTTGCTGGCGGCAATTCGTTTAAGTGGTGGGATCATTTTAAAGAGTTTTGTTTCGATAAAATTCATGCTAGGATTTTCACCAAATGAATCGTAAAGCTCCAAGTTTGAACTTTTGACTGGTACGGGCTTCGTACCTCTCTCATGCTTTAAATCGCTATTCAGAGAAGCTTGGCTACCGGCATGTCATTTGAGAGCCTGTATCGCTTTTAAGAGTTTTGTTTTGACCAAATATTTGAGGATTGCTCCCAAATGAATCGTAATAGCCTGGAGTATTGAATTTTAGAACTGAACAGATCTAGTACCTCACAAGGGCTTTAGATAGTAATTCGGGGAAGCTTGGCTACCGGCAACTCATTAGAGTGGATCGATCGCTTTCATGAGTTTTTTCATGCCAGGAAAATGCTTGGAATGCCCCTAAATGAATCGATATGCACCCAGTTTGAATTTTTGACCGGTGCGGATTTCGTACCTTCCCGATGCTTTAGATCGCAATTCGGAAAAGTTTCGCTATCAGCATCTCGTTTGAGAGTTTGGATATTTTTTAAATGTTTCGTTTAGACCGTAAACATGCTAGGATTGTTACCAAATGAATCGCTATAATCCCGGTTTGAATTTATGATCGGTAGCGATTTCTTACCTCAAAGATGCTTTAGATCGCTATTCAAAGAAGCTTTGCTGGCGGCAAGTCGTTTGAGATGTTGGATAATTTTAAAGTGGTTCATTTTGACCAAATACATTCTAGGATAGTTACCAAATCAATCACAATACTCCCTGTTTGAACTTCTGACCGGTACGGATTTTGTGCATCTCCGATGCTTTAGATCGCTATTCAGGGAATCTTAGCTACCGGCTAGTCGTTCGAACGGTTGGATCATTTTTAAGAGTTTCGTTTTGAGAAAATCGATACAAAGATAGTTACCAAATGAATCTCAATACTCCAGGCTTGAATTTTAGAACGGTACGGATTTTGATACTTCTCCAATGCTTTACATTACAATTCTGATAAGCTTGGCTACGGCAAGTCGTTTGAGAGGTTGGATCATTTTCAAGAGTTTCACTTCGACTAAATAAATGCTCTGATTGTTACCAAATGAGTCGCAATACTCTCGATTTAAATTTTTAACCGGTACGCAATTCGTAACTCTACGATTGTTTAGATCGCAATTCGGTGAAGCTTTGCTGCTGGCAAGGCGTTTGTGAGATTGGATCATTTATAAGAGTTTTGTATCGCCCGACAACATGCTAGGATTGTTTCCAAATGAATCGCAATACACCCGGTTTGATTTTAAGAACATAACAGATTTTGTACCTCCCCGGTGCTTTTGATAGTAATTCAAAGAAGCTTGGCTAGCGGCAACTCATTTAAAAGGATATATAGCTTATATGAGCTTTTTCATGCCTCATAACATGCTAGGAATGTTCATAAATGTATCGATACATTCCCAGTTTTAATTTTAGACTTGTACAGATTTCGTACGTTCCCGATGTTTTAGATTGCAATTCGGAGAAGCTTCGCTATCAGCAACTCGTTTAAGAATTTGGATATTTTTTACGTGTTTTGTTTAGAACAAAAACATGCTAGGATTGTTTTCAAATGAATCGCTATAATCCTGGCTGGAATTTTTTACCGGTGTCGATTTCGTACCTCACAGATGCTTTAGATCAGTATTCAGAGATGCTTTGCAGGCAGCAAGTTGTTTAAGAGGTTGGATCACTTAAAATATTTTGTTTCGACCAAATACATTCTAGGATAGTTACCAAATGAATCGCAATACTCCCAGTTTAAACTTTTGACAGGTACGGGCTTCGTACCTATCCGTTGCTTTAAATCTCTATTCAGAGATGCTTTGTTGGCGGCAAGTCGTTTGAGAGGTTGAATCATTTTGAAGAGTTTCGTTATGGCCAAATTCATTCTAGGATAGTTACGAAATGAATCGTAATACTCTCAGGTTGAACTTTTTAAACGGTACGGATTTCGTACCTCTCCGATGCTTTAAACCGCTATTCAGAGAAGCTTGGCTGCCGTCAAGCCGTTTGAGAGGTTGGATCATTTTTAAGAGTTTCGTTTTGAACAAATATTCTAGGATTGTTCCCAAATGAATCACAATCCTCCCGGTTTGAATTTTAGAACATAACGGATTTTGTACCTCTCCGTTGCTTTAGATAGTAATTCGAAGAAGCTTGGCTACCGGAAATGAATTTTGTGGATCGATCGGGTTTTTGAGTTTTTTCATGCCGGACAACATGCTAGGAATACCCCAAGATAAATCGATATAGTCCCAATTTGAATTTTTGACCGGTACGGATTTCGTACCATCCCGATGTTTTAGATCGCAATTCGGGGAAGCTTCGCTATCAGCAACTCGTTAGAGAGTTTGGATATTTTTTAGGAGTTTTGCTTAGACCGAAAACATACAATGAAATATACCAAATGATTTGCTATAATCCCGGATTAAATTTATGACGGGTACAATTTTCGTACCTTGCTGATGCTTTAGACCGCTATTCAGAGAAACTTTGCTGGCGGCAATTCATTTAAGTTGTGGGATCATTTTAAAGAGTTTTTTTTAGAAAATACATTCAAGGATAGTCACCAAATGAATCGCAAAGCTCAAAGTTTGAGCTTTTTACTGGTACGGGTTTCGTACCTCTCTGATGCTTTAAATAACTATTCAGAAAAGCTTGGCTACCGGCATGTCATTTGAGTGCCTAGATCGTTTTTAAGAGTTTCGTTTTGACCAAATATTCTGGGATTGCCCTCAAATGAATCGCAATAACCTGGAGTATTGAATTTTAGAACTGAACAGATCTTGAACCTCACCAGGGCTTTAGATAGTAATTCAGAGAAGCTTGGCTGCCGGCAACTCATTAGAGAGGATCGATCGCTTTCATGAGTTTTTTCATGCCAGGAAAATGCATGGAATTCTCCTAAATGAATGGATATTCTCCCAGTTTGAATTTTTGTCCGGTGCGGATTTTGTACCATCCCGATGCTTTAGATCGCAATTCGGAAAAGTTTCGCTATCAGCATCTCGTTTGAGAGTTTGGATATTTTTTAAAAGTTTCGTTTAGACCGAAAACATGCTAGGATTGTTACCAAATGAATCGTTATAATCCCGGTTTGAATTTATGACCGGTAGCGATTTCCTACCTCACAGATGCTCTAGATCGCTATTCAAAGATGTTTTGTTGGCGACAAGTCATTGGGATGTTGCATCATTTTAAAGTGGTTCGTTTCGACCAAATACATTCTAGGATAGTTACCAAATCAATCGCAATACTCCCTGTTTGAACTTCTGACCGGTACCGATTTTGTGCATCTCCGATGCTTTAGATCGCTATTCAGGGAATCTTAGCTACCGGCTAGTCATTCGAACGGTTGGATCATTTTTAAGAGTTTTGTTTTAAGAAAATCCATGCTAAGATAGTTACCAAATGAATCTCAATACTCCAGGCTTGAATTTTAGACCGGTACGGATTTGATACCTCTCCAATGCTTTACATTACAATTCTGAGAAGCTTAGCTACAGGCAAGTCGTTTAAGAGGTTGGATCATTTTAAAGAATTTCACATCGACTAAATAAATGCTCAGATTGTTACCAAATGAATCGCAATACTCACGGTTTAAATTTTTAACCGGTACGCAATTCCTAATTCTCCGATAGCTTAGATTGCAATTCGGTGAAGCTTTGCTGCTGGCAAGACGGTTGTGAGATTGGATCATTTATAAGAGTTTTGTATCGCCCGACAACATGCTAGGATTTTTTCCAAATGAATCACAGTACTCCCGGTTAGATTTTAAGAACATAACAGATTTTGTACCTCCCCGGTGCTTTTGCAAGTAATTCGAAGAAGTTTGGCTAGCAGCAACTCATTTAACAGGATAGATAGCTTATATGAGCTTTTCCATGCCTCATAACATGCTTGGAATGTTCATAAATGTATCGATACATTCCTAGTTTTAATTTTTGACTTATACAGATTTCGTACGTTCCCGATGTTTTAGATTGCAATTCGGAGAAGCTTCGCTATCAGCAACTCGTTTGAGAATTTGGATATTTTTTACGGGTTTTGTTTAGACCAAAAACATGCTAGGATTGTTTTAAATGAATCGCTATAATCCTGGCTTGAATTTTTTACCGGTACCGATTTCGTACCTCACTGATGCTTTAGATTGGTATTCAGAGAAGCTTTGCAGGCAGCAGTTGTTTAAGAGGTTGGATCACTTAAAAGATTTTGTTTCGACCAAATACATTCTAGGATAGTTACCAAATGAATCGCAATACTCCCAGTTTAAACTTTTGACAGGTACGGGCTTCGTACCTCTCTGATGCTTTAAATCTCTATTCAGAGATGCTTTGTTGGCGGCAAGTCATTTGAGAGGTTGAATCATTTTGAAGAGTTTCGTTATGGCCAAATTCATTCTAGGATTGTTACGAAATGAATCGCAATACTCTCAGGTTGAACTTTTTAACCGGTACGGATTTCGTACCTCTCCGATGCTTTAAACCGCTATTCAGAGAAGCTTGGCTGCCGTCAAGCCGTTTGAGAGGTTGGATCATCTTTAAGAGTTTCGTTTCGAACAAATATTCTTGGATTGTTCCCAAATGAATCACAATACTCCCGGTTTGAATTTTAGAACCTAACGGATTTTGTACCTCTCCGTTGCTTCAGATTGTAATTCGAAGAAGCTTGGCTACCGGAAATGAATTTGGTGGATCGATCGGGTTTTTGAGTTTGTTCATGCCTGACAACATGCTATGAATTCCCCAAGATAAATCGATATAGTCCCAATTTGAATTTTTGACCGGTACGGATTTCGTACCATCCCGATGCTTTAGATCGCAATTCGGAGAACCTTCGCAATCAGCAACTCGTTTGAGAGTTTGGATATTTTCTAAGAGTTTCGCTTAGACCGAAAACATACAATGAAATATACCAAATGATTTACTATAATCCCAGATTAAATTTATGACGGGTACAATTTTTGTACCTTGCAGATGCTTTAGATCGATATTCAGAGAAGTTTTGCTGGCGGCAATTAGTTTAAGTGGTGGGATCATTTTAAAGAGTTTTGTTTCGACAAAATACATGCTAGGATAGTCACCAAATGACTCGTAAAACTCAAAGTTTGAACTTTTTACTGGTACGGGTTTCGTACCTCTCTGATGCTTTAAATCGCTATTAAAGAAGCTTGACTACCGGCATGTCATTTGAGAGCCTAGATCGTTTTTAAGAGTTTCGTTTTGACAAAATATTCTGGGATTGCCCCAAATGAATCGCAATAGCCTGGAGTATTGAATTTTAGAACTGAACAGATCTTGTACCTCACCAGGGCTTTAGATAGTAATTCGGAGAAGCTTGGCTACTGGCAACTCATTAGAGAGGATTGATGCTTTCATGAGTTTTTTCATGCCAGGAAAATGCTTGGAATTCTCCTAAATGAATCGATATTCTCCCAGTTTGAATTTTGACCGGTGCAGATTTTGTACCATCCCGATGCTTTAGATCGCAATTCGGAAAAGTTTCGCTATCAGCATCTCGTTTGAGAGTTTGGATATTTTTTAAAAGTTTCGTTTAGACCAAAAGCATGCTAGGATTGTTACCAAATGAATCGCTATAATCCCGGTTTGAATTTATGACCGGTAGCGATTTCCTACCTCACAGATGCTCTAGATCGCTATTCATAGAAGCTTTGCTGGCGGCAAGTCATTTGAGATGTTGGATCATTTTAAAGTGGTTCATTTTGACCAAATACGTTCTAGGATAGTTAACCAAATCAATCGCAATACTCCCTGTTTGAACTTATGACCGGTACGGATTTTGTGCATCTCCAAGGCTTTAGATCGCTATTCAGGGAATCTTAGCTACCGGCTAGTCGTTCGAACGGTTGGATCATTTTAAAGAGTTTCGTTTTGAGAAAATCCATGCTAAGATAGTAACCAAATGAATCTCAATACTCCAGGCTTGAATTTTAGACAGGTACGGATTTGACACCTCTCCAATGCTTTACATTACAATTCTGAGAAGTTTGGCTACAGGCAAGTCGTTTGAGAGGTTGGATCATTTTCAAGAGTTTCACTTCGACTAAATAAATGTTCTGATTGTTTTCAAATGAATCACAATACTCTCGGCTTAAATTTTTAACCGGTACGCAATTCGTAACTCTCCGATGGTTTAGATCGCAATTCGGTGAAGCTTTGCAGCTGGCAAGACGTTCTTGAGATTGGATCATTTATAAGAGTTCTGTATCGCCCGACAGCATGCTAGGATTGATTCTAAATGAATCGCAATACTCCCGGTTAGATTTTAAGAACATAACAGATTTTGTACCTCCCCAGTGCTTTTGATAGTAATTCGAAGAAGCTTGGCTAGCGGCAACTCATTTAACAGGATAAATTGCTTATATGAGCTTTTTCATACCTAATATATCATGCTAGGAATATTTATAAATGTATCGATACATTCCCAGTTTGAATTTTTGACTTGTACAGATTTCGTACGTTCCCGATGCTTTAGATTGCAATTCGGAGAAGCTTCGCTATCAGCAACTCGTTTGAGAATTTAGATATTTTTTACGGGTTTTGTTTAGGCCAAAAACATGCTAAGATTGTTTTCAAATGAATCGCTATAATCCTGGCTTGAATTTTTGACCGGTACCGATTTCGTCCCTCACAGATGCTTTTGACCGGTATTCAGAGAAGCTTTGCAGGCAGCAAGTTGTTTAAGAGGTTGGACTACTTAAAAGATTTTATTTCGACCAAATACATTCAAGGATAGTTACCAATTCAATCGCAATACTCCCTGTTTGATCTTTTGACCAGTACGGGTTTCGTACCTCTCCGATGCTTTAAATCTCTATTCAGAGAAACTTCCTTGGCGACAAGTCGTTTGAGAGGTTGAATAGTACGTTTTGGCCAAATTCATTCTAGGATACTTACCAAATGAATCGCAATACTCTCAGGTTGAATTTTTAACCGGTACGGATTTCGTACCTCTCCGATGCTTTACATTACAATTCTGAGAAGCTTGGCCACAGGCAAGTCATTTGAGAGGTTAGATCATTTTCAAGAGTTTCACTTCGACTAAATAAATGCTCAGATTGTTACCAAATGAATCGCAATACTCTCGTTTTAAATTTTTAACCGGTGCGCAATTCGTAACTCTCCGATTGTTTAGATCGCAATTCGGTGAAGCTTTGTTGCTGGCAAGACGTTTAAGAGATTGGATCATTTATAAGAGTTTTGTATCGCCCAACAACTTACTAGGATTGTTTCCAAATGAATCGCAATACTCCCGGTTAGATTTTAAGAACATAACAGATTTTGTACCTCCCCGGTGCTTTTGATAGTAATTCAAAGAATCTTGGCTAGCGGCATCTCATTTAACAGGATAGATAGCTTATAGGATTGCTACCAAATGAATCGCTATAATTTCGGTTTGAATTTATGACCGGTACCGATTTCGATCCTTAATGATTCTTTAGATCGCTATTCAGAGAGGCTTTGCTAGCGGCAAGTCGTTTGAGATGTTGGATCATTTTAAAGTGGTTCGTTTCGACCAAATACATGCCTGGATAGTTACCAAAAGAATCGCAATACTCCCGGTTTGAACTTTTGACCTGTACTGATTTTAAACCTCTCTGATGCTTTTGATCGCAATTCTGCGATGCTTGGCTACCGGTATGTCGTTAGAGGGGTTGGATCATATTTGAGAGTTTGGTTTTGACTGGCAATAAACTAGTATTGTTACCAAATAAATCTCAATAATCCCGGCTTAAATTTTTGGCCGGTAGGAATTATGTACCTCTCTGATGCTTTAGATCGCTATTCAGAGAAGCTTGGCTTCCGGAAAGTAGTTGAATAGGTTGGATCATTTTAAAGATTTTTGTTTCGAATTAATCCATGCTAGGATATTTACAAAATAAATTGCAATACTCCCGGTTTGAATTTTTGACCGATAAGGATTTCGTACCTCTCCGATGCTTTAGATCGCCATTCAGAGATGCTTTGCTACCGACAAGTCCGTTGGGAGTTTGGATCATTTTTTAGAGTTTCCCAACGACCAAATACATGCTCGGATAGTTACCAAATGAATTGCAATACACCCGGTTTGAATTTTTGACCGGTACGGATTTCGTACCTCTCCGATACTTTTGATCGCAATTCAGTGAAGCTTTGTTACCGGCAGCGGCAACACGTTTGAGAGATTGGATAATTTTTAAAAGCTTTTTATCGCCCGATGACATGCAGGGATTGTTCCCAAATGAATCGCAATACTCCCGGTTTGAGTTTTAGAACATAACGGATTTTGTACCTCCCCGGTGCTTTAGATAGTAATTCTGAGAAGCTTGGCTGCCGACAACTCATTTAAGTGGTTCAATCGTTTTTATGAGTTTTCTATGCCTGACACCATACTTGGAATGTTCCTAAATGAATCGATATACTCCCGGTTTCAAATTTTGACCGGTACGGATTTCGTACCTTCCCGATGCTTTATATCGCAATTCGGAGAAGCTTCGCTACCAACAACTCGTTTGAGAGTTTGGATAATTTTGTAGAGTTTTGTTTTGACCGAAAACATGGTAGGATTATTACCTAATGAATCGCTATAATCCCTATTTGAATTTATGACCGGTACTGATTTCGTACCTCACAAATGCTTTAGATCGCTATTCAAAGAAGCTTTGCTTGCGGTAAGTCGTTTGAGAGGCTGAATTATTTTATTGAGTTTCTTTTCGACAAAATACATGCTAGGATAGTTACCAAATGAATCGCAATACTCCCAGTTTGAACTTTAGAACAGTACGGATTTTGTACCTCTCCGATGCATTAGATCGCTATTTAAATAAGTTTGGCTACCGGCAAGTCGTTCGATAGGTTGGATAGCTTTTAAGTGTTTTGTTTCAGAAAAATCAATGCTAGGATAGCTTTTAAGTGTTTTGTTTCAGAAAAATCAATGCTAGGATAGTTACCAAATGAATCGCAATACTCCAGGTCTGAATTTTTTAACCGGTACGGATTTTGAACCTCACCGATGCTATAGATTTCAATTCTTAGAAGCTTCGCTACCGACAAGTCGTTTGAGAGGTTGGATCATTTTTAAGAGTTTTACTACGACCAAATACATACTCGGATAGTTACCAAATGAATCACAATACTCCCAGTTTGAATTTTTGAGCGGTACGGATTTCGTACCGCTTAAATATTTTTGAGAGATTGGATCATTATTTACAGTTCTAAATTGCCCGACAGCATGCTAGAATTGTTCTGAAATGAATCGCAATACTCCCGGTTTGAATTTTAAAACAAAATAGATTTTGTACCTCTCTGGTGCTTTAAATAGTAATTCGAAGAAGCTTGGCTAGCCACAAATCGTTAGGAAGGTTGAAACATATTTAAGAGATTCACTTTGACTGACAATATGCTAGGATTGTTACCAAATGAAATGCAATACTCGCGGCTATTATTTTTTACCGTTACGAATTTTGTACCTCTCCGATGCTTTAGATCACAATTCTGATAAGCTTGGCTACCGGCAGGTCGCTAGAGAGGTTGGATCATATTTTAGAGTTTCTCTTTGACTGACAATATGCTAGGATTGTTACCAAATGAATCGCAATACTCTGGTTTGAATTTTTTACCGGTACGGAATTTCTATCTCACCGATTCTATTGATTACAATTCTAAGATTCTTGGCAACTGGCAAGTCGTTTGAGGGGATGGATTGCTTTTAGGCATTTCACTTCGACCAAATAAATGTTCGGATAGTTTCCAAATGAATCGCAATAATCCCATTTTGAATTTTTTACTTGTATGGATTTCGTACCTCCCCGATGCATTAGATCATAATTCGGTGAAGCTGTGCTACCGGCATCGCGTTTGAGAGATTAGATCATTTATAAGTATTTTGTATCGCCCAACGACATGCAAGGATTGCTCCCAAATGAATTGCAAAACTCCCAGTTTAAGATTTAGAACAGAATAGATTTTGTACCTCTCCGGAGTTTTTGATAGTAATTCGGAGAAGCTTGGTTACCGGTAACTCATTTGAAAGGTTCGATCGCTTTTATGAGTTTTGTCATGCCTGACAACATGGTAGGAATGCTTCTAAATGAATCGATATACTCCCGGTTTGAATTTTTGACCGGTGCGGATTTCGAACCTTCCCGATGTTTTATATCGTAAATCGAAGAAGCTTCGCTGCCAGCAACTCGTTTGAGAGTTTGGATATTTTTTAAGAGTTTCGTTTAGACCAAAAACATGCTAGGATTGTTACGAAATGAATCGCTATAATCCCGGATTGAATTTATTACCGGTACTGATTTCGTACCTCACAGATACTTTAGATCGATATTCAGAGAAGATTTGCAGGCGGCAAGTCATTTCAGTCGTTGGATCATTTAAAAGAGTTTTGTTTCGACCAAATTTATGCTAGGATTGTTACCAAATGAATCTCAATACTCCCAGTTTGAACTTTTGACCGGTATGGGTTTCTTACCTCTCCGAAGCTTTCAATCGCTATTCGGGGAAGCTTTGCCAGCGGCAAGTCGTTTGATAGGCTGGATCATTTTGAAGGGTTTGTCTCAGCTAAATACATGAGTTACCAAATGAATCGCAATACTCACGGTTTGAACTTTCGTAACTCTTCGATCCAATCACCCAGTTTGAACTTTTGACCGGTACGGATTTCGTACCTCTCCGATGCTTTAAATCGCTATTCCGAGAAGTTTTGCCACCGGCAAGTTGACGGAGTGTTTGGATCGTTTTTTAGAGTTCTGTTTCGACCAAATATTTTAGGATTGTTCCCAAATGAATCCCAATACTTCTGGAGAAGCTTCCCTACCAGCAACACGTTTGAGAGTTTGGATACATTTCAAAAGTTTTATTTAAACCAAAAACTTTCTTGGATTGTTACCTAATGTATAGCTATAATCCCGGTTTGAAGCAATACGTTTGAGAGTTTGGATACTTTTTAAAAGTTTTATTTAAACAAAAAACTTTCTTGGATTGTAACCTAATGTATAGTTATAATCCCGGTTTGAATTTATGACCGGTACCGATTTCGTACCTCACAGATGCTTTAGATCGCTATTCAGAGAAGCTTTGGTGGCGGCAAGTCGTTTGAGAGGATGGATCATTATTAAGAGTTTCGTTTCAACCAAATACATGCTAGGATAGTTAGCAAATGAATCGCAATTCTCCCAGTTTGAACTTTTGACCGGTATGGGTTTCGTACCTCTTCGATGCTTTAAATCGCCATTCCGAGAAGTTTTGCCGGCGGCAAGTCGTTTGAGAGGTCGGTTCATTACGAAAAGTTTCATTTTGGCCAAATACATACAAGGATAGTTACCAAATGAATCGCAATTCTACCGGTTTGAACTTTTGATCGGTACGAATTTCGTACCTCTCCGATGCCTTAAATTGCTATTAAGGGAAACTTGGCTACCGTCAAGTCGTTTGAGAGTTTGGATCGTTTTTAAGAGTTTCGTTTCGACCAAATATTCAAGAATTGTTCCCAAATGAATCGCAATACTCCCAGTTTGAATTTTAGAATTTCACGGGTTTTGTATCTCTCCGTTGCTTAAGATCGTAATTCAAAGAAGCTTGGCTACCGACAACTCAATAGAGAGGATCGATCGCTTTTATGAGTTTTTCATGCCTGAAAAAATGCTAGGAATGCTCCTAAATGAAACGATATACTCCCAGTTTAAATTTTTGACCGGTACAGATTTTGTAACATCCCGATTCTTTAGATCGCAATTCGGAGAAGCTTCGCTATCAGCAATTCATTTGAGAGTTGGGATATTTTTTAAGAGTTTCGTTTTAACCGAAAACATATTAGGATTGTAACCAAATAAATCGCTACAATCCCAGTTTGAATTTTTGACGGGTTCCGATTTCTTAGCTCAAAGATGCTTTAGATCGCTATTCAGAGAAGCTTTGCTGGCAGCAAGTCGTTTGAGAGGTTGGATCATTTAAAAGAGTTTTATTTCCACCAAATACATGTAGGATAGTTACCAAGTGAATAGTAATACTCCCAGTTTGAACTTTTGACCGGTACGGGTTTCGTACCTCTCCAATGCTTTAAATCGTAATTCTGAGATGCTTGGCCACCAGCAAGTCGTTAGAGTGCTTGGATCATTTTTAAGAGTTTTGTTTCGACCAAATATTCTAGGATTGTTCCCAAATGAATCGCAATACTCTCAGTTTGAATTCTACAACAGAACGGATTTTGTACCTCTGTTGGGCTTTAGATAGTAATTGAGAGAAACTTTGTTACCAACAACTCATTTGAGAGGATCGATCGCTTTCATGAGTTTTTTCATGCCTGGAAAATGCTAGAAATGCACCTAAATGAATCGATATACCCCCTGTTTAAATTTTTTACCCGTACGGATTTTGTACCTTCCCAATTCATTGTATTGCAATTCGGAGAAGCTTCGCTACCAGCAACTCGTTTGAGAGTTTGGATATTTTTTAAGTGTTTCGTTTACACCAAAAACATGCTAGGACTGTTACCAAATGAATCGCTATAATCTAAGTTTTAATTAATGACCGGTACAGATTTCGTTCCTCAAAGAATCTTTAGATCGCTATTCAGAGAAGCTTTGTTGGCGGCAAGTCCTTTGAGAGGTTGAAACATTTTTAAGAGTTTTGTTTTCAACTAAATTCATGCTAGGATAGTTACCAAATGAATCGCAATACTCCCGGTTTGAACTTTTGACCGGTACGGATTTCAAACCTCTCCGATGCTTTAGATCCCAATTCCGAGAAGCTTGGCTGCCGACAAATCGTTAGAGAGGTTGGATCATAATTAAGAGTTTCGCTTCGATTGGCAATATGCTAGGACTGTTTCCAAATTAATCGCAATATTTCTGGATTGAATTTTTGACCAGTACGGATTTTTTACCTCTCCAATGCTTTAGATCGTTATTCTAAGAAGCTTGGCTACCGGCAAGTAGTTCTATAGGCTGGATCATTTTTAAGAGTTTCGTTTCGACAAAATCCATGTTAGGATATTTACCAAATGAATTGCAATTCTCCCGGTTTGATTTTTTGAACGATACAGATTTCGTACCTCTTCGATGATTCAGATCGCTATTCATAGAAGTTTTGCTACCGACAAGTCGTTTAAGAGTTTGAATTATTTTTTAGAGTTTTACATCGACCAAATACGTGCTCAGATAGTTACCAAATGAATCGTAATACTCCCGGTTTGACTTTTTGACCGGTACGGATTTCGTACCTCTCCGATGCTTTAGATCCCAATTCGGCGAAGCTTTGCTACCGGCGACACGTTTGAGAGATTGGATCATTTTTAAGAGTTTTGTATTGCCCGACAACATGCTAGGATTGTTCCCTAATGAATCGCAATACTCCCGGTTTGGGTTTTGGACCAGAATGGATTTTGTTCCTCTCCGGTGCCTTAGATAGTAATTCGAAGAAGCTTAGCTGCCGGCAACTCATTTGAGAGGTTCGATCGCTTTTAAGAGTTTTGTCATGCCTGACATCATGCTTGAAATGCTCCTAAATTAATCGATATACTTTCGGTTTGAATTTTTGACCGGTACGGATTTCGTAGATTTCCAATGCTTTATATCGCAATTCGGAGAAGCTTCGCTACCAGCAACTCGTTTGAGAGTTTGGATATTTTTTAAGTGTTTTGTCGAAACTGAAAACTTGTTTGGATTGTAACCTAATGAATCGCAATAATCCTGGTTAGAATTTATGACCGGTACCGATTTCGCACCTCACAGATGCTTTAGATCGCTATTCAGAGAAGCTTTGCTGGCGGCAAGTCGTATGAGAGGATGAATCATTTTTAAGAGTTTCATTTCAACCAAATACATGCTAGGATAGTCACCAAATGAATCGTAATACCCCCAGTTTGATCTTTTGACCGGTAAGGGCTTCGTACCTCTCCGATGCTTTAAATCGCCATTCCGAGAAGCTTTACCGACAGTAGGTTGTTTGAGAGGTCTGTTCATTTTGAAGAGTTTCGTTTCGGCCAAATATATGCAAGGTTTGTTACCAAATGAATCGCAATTCTACCGGTTTGAACTTTTGATCGGTACAAATTTCGTAACTCTCCGATGTCTTAAATTGCTATTTAGGGAAATTTGGATACCGTCAAGTCGTTTGGGAGTTTGGATCAATTTTAAGAGTTTCGTTTCGACCAAATATTCAAGGATTGCTCCCAAATGAATCGCAATACTCCCGGTTTCAATTTTGGAACTGAACGGATTTTGTATCTCTTCGTTACTTAAGATTGCAATTCGAAGAAACTTGGCTACCGGTAACTCAATGGAGGGGATCGATCGCCTTTATGTGTTTTTTCATGCTTGACAACATGCTAGGAATGCTCCTTCATAAATCGATATACTCCCAGTTTGAATTTTTAACCGGTACGGATTTCGTACCTTCCCGATGCTTTAGATCGCATTTCGGAGAAGCTTCGCTATCAGCAACTCGTTTGAGAGTTTGGATATTTTTTAAGAGTTTTGTTTTGACCGAAAACATACTAGGATTGTTACCAAATGAATCGTTATAATCCCGGTTTGAATTTATGACGGGTGCCGATTTCGCAGCTCATAGATGCTTTAGATCGTTATTCACAGAAGGTTTTCTGGCGGCAAGTCGTTTGAGAGGTTTGATAATTTAAAAGAGTTATAATTTACCAAATACATGTAGGATAGTTTTGAAATGAATAGTAATACTCCCAGTTTGAACTTTTGACCGGTACGGGTTTCGTACCTCTCCGATGCTTTAAATCGTTATTCCGGGAAGCTTGGCCACCGGCAAGTCGTTAGAGTGTTTGGATCGTTTTTTAGAGTTTCGTTTCGACCAAATATTCAAGGATTGTTCCCAAATGAATCGCAATACTCTCGGTTTGAATTTTTGAACAAAACGGATTTTGTACCTCTACTGGACTTTAGATAGTAATTCGGAGAAGCTTGGTTACCGGCAATTCATTTGAAAGGATCGATCGATTTCATGAGTTTTTTCATTCCTGGAAATTCTAGGAATGCTCCTAAATGCACTGATATACTCCCAGTTTGAATTTTTTATCGGTACGGATTTCGTACCTTCCCGATGCTTTAGATCGTAATTCGGGGATGCTTCGCTCCAGTAACTCGTTTGAGAGTTTGGAAATCTTTAAAATGTTTCGTTTAGACCAAAAGCATGCTAGGACTGTTACCAAATGAATCGCTATAATCTAGGTTTGAATTAATGACCGGTTCCAATTTTGCTCCTCAAAGATTCTTTAGATCACTATTCAGAGATGCTTTGCAGACGGCAAGTCATTTGAAAGATTGGATCATTTGAAAGTGTTTTGTTTTGACAAAATACATGCTTGGATAGTTACCAAATGAATCGCAATACTCCCGGCTTGAACTTTTGACCGGTACGTAATTCGAACCTCTCCAATGCTTTAAATAGCTATTCAGAGAAGCATTGCAACCGGCATGTCGTTTGACAGGCTGATTTGCTTTAATGAGTTTCGTTTCGACCGAATACTTGCTAGGATAGCTACCAAATGAATCACAATACTCCCGGTTTGAAATTTTGAGCGGTACGGATTTCGTACCTCTCCGATGCTTTAGATTGCAATTCTGCGAAGCTTTGCTACCGGAAACACGTTCGGAGATTGGATCATTTTTAAGAGTTTTGTATTGCCCGACATCATGCTAGGATTGTTCCCAAATGAATCGCAATACTCCCGGTTTGGGTTTTTGAACATAATGGATTTTGTCCTTCTCCGGTGCTTTAGATAGTTATTCGGAGAAGCTTAGCTGCCGGCAACTGATTTAAGAGGTTCGATCGCTTTTAAGAGTTTTTTCATGCCTGATAACATGCCTGGAATGCTCCTAAATGAATCGATATGGTCCCGGTTTGAATTTTTGACCGATACGGATTTCGTACATTCTTGATGCTTTATATCGCAATTCGGAGAAACTTCGCTACCAGCAACTCGTTTGAGAGTTTGGATATTTTTTAGGATTTTTGTTTAAACCGAAAACTTGCTTGGATTGTAACCTAATGAATCGCTATAATCCCGGTTAGAATTTATGACCGGTACCGATTTCGTAGCTCACAGATGCTTTAGATCGCTATTCAGAGAAGCTTTGCTGGCGGCAAGTCGTATGAGAGAATGAATCATTTTTAAGAGTTTCGTTTCAACCAAATACATGCTAGGATAGTTACCAAATATATGCTAGGATAGTTACCAAATGAATAGCAATTCAGAGAAGCTTTGCTAGCGGCAAGTCGTTTGAGAGGTTGGAACATTTTTATGTGTTTCCCTTCGTCCAAATACATGCTTGAATAATTTTCAAATGAATCATAATACTCTCGGTTTGAATTTTCTGCCAGTACGAATTTCGTAACTCTCCGATGCTTTAGATCGTAATTCGGTGAAGCTCTGCCACCGGCAACGCGTTTGAGAGATTAGATTATTTTTAATGGTTTTGTATCGCCCGACAACATGCAAGGATTTGTTCCCAAATTAATCTCAATACTCTCGGTTTGAGTTTTAGTATAGAATGGATTTTGTACCTCTCCGGTGCTTTAGATAGTAATTCGGAGAAGCTTTGCTACCGGCAACTCATTTGAGAGGTTCGATCGCTTTTATGAGTTTTGTCATGCTAACAACATGCTTGGAATACTCCTAAATGAATCGATATACTCCCAGTTTAACTTTTTGATCGGTACGGATTTCGAACCTTCTCGATGCTTTATATCGCAATTCGAAGAAGCTTCGCTACCAGAAACTCCTTTGAGAGTTTGGATTTTTTTAAGTGTTTCCTTTAGACCAAAAACATACTAGATTGTTACCAAACGAATTGCTATAATCCCGGTTTGAATTTATGACCAGTCCCAATTTCGTTGCTCACAGATGTTATAGATTGCTATTCAGAGAAGATTTGTTGCTGGCAAATCGTTTGAGAGGTTGGATCATTTAAAAGAGCTTTTTTTCGACCAAATACATGCTAGGATAGTTACCAAATAAATTGTAATACTCCCAATTTGAACTTTCGACCGGTACGGGTTTCGTACCTCTCCGATGCTTTAAATTTCCATTTAGAGAAACTTTGTTGGTGGCAAGTCGTTTTTGTGGTTGGATCATTTTATTGAGTTTTGCTTCAACCAAATACTTGCTAGGATAGTTACCAAATGAATCGCAATCCTCCCAGTTTGAACTTTTGAACGGTATGGGCTTCGTACATCTCCGATGCTTTAAATCGCCATTCCGAGAAGCTTTGCCGGCGGCAAGTCATTTAAGAGGTCAGATCCTTTTGATGAGTTTGGTTTCGGCCAAATACATGCTAGGATAGTTACCAAATGAATCGCAATACTACCGGTTTGAACTTTTGATCGGTACGGATTTCGTACCTCTCCGATGCTTTAAATTGTTATTCAGAGATACTTGGCTACCGTCAAGTCGTTAGAGAGTTTGGATCGTTTCTAAAAGTTTCGTTTCGACCAAATATTCAAGGATTGTTCCCAAATGAATCGCAATACTCCTGGCTTGAATTTTAGAACTGAACAGATTTTGTATATCTGCGTTGCTTAAGATCGTAATTCGAAGAAGCTTGGCTGGCTACCGGCAACTCAATTGAGATGATTGATTGCTTTTATGAGTTTTTACCTGCCTGACAACATTTTAGGAATGCTCCTAAATAAATCGATATACTCCCAGTTTGAATTTTTGGCCGGTACGGATTTCGTACGTTCCCGATGCTTTAGATTGCAATTCGGAGAAGCTTCGCTACCAGCAACTCGTTTGAGAGTTTGGATATTTTTGAAGTGTTTCATTTAGACCAAAAACATGCAAGGACTCTTACCAAGTGAATCTCTATAATCTAGGTTTGAATTAATGACCGGTACCGATTTCGCTCCTCAAAAGATTCTTTAGATCGCTATTCAGAGAAGCTTTGTAGACGGCATGTCATTTCAAATGTTGGATCATTTAAAAGTGTTTCGTTTTGACAAAATACATGCCTGGATAGTTACCAAATGAATCACAATACTGTCGGTTTAAACTTTTGACCGGTACGGATTTCGAACCTCTTTGATGCTTTAAATCGCTATTCAGAGAAGCATTGCTACCGGCATGTCGTTTTACTGGTTGGATCGTTTTAATGAGTTTCGTTTTGACCAAATACTCATTAGGATAGTTGCCAAATGAATCGCAATACTCCTGGTTTGAATTTTTGAGTGGTACGGATTTTGTACATCTCCGATGCTTTAGATCGCAATTCTGAGAAGCTTGGCTACCGACAAGTCGTTAGAGAGTTTGGATCTTAATTAAGTGTTTTGCTATGATTGACAATATGCTAGGATTGTTTGCAAATGAATCGCAATATTTCCGGCATGAATTTTTGACCGGTACGGATTTTGTACCTCTCCGATGCTTAAGATCGCTATTCCGAGAAGCTTGGCTACCGGCAAGTAGTTCGATAGGTTGGATCATTTTTAAGCCCTTCGTTTCGACAAAATCCATGCTAGAATATTTTCCACATGAATTGCAATACTCCCGGTTTGATTTTTTGACCGATACGGTTTTCGTACCTCATCGATGCTTTAGATTGCTATTCAGAGAAGCTTTGCTACCAACAAGTCGTTTGAGAGTTTGTATCATTTTTTAGTGTTTTACATCGACCAAATACATGCTCGGATAGTTAACAAATGAATCGCAATACTCCCGGTTTGAATTTTTGACCGGTACAGATTTCGTACCTCTCCGATGCTTTAGATTGAAATTCTGCGAAGCTTTACTACCGGCAATACGTTTGGGAGATTGGATCATTTTTAAGAGTTTTGTATTGCCCGAGAACATGCTTGGATTGTTCGCAAATTAATCCCAATAATCCCGCTTTGGGTTTTTGAACATAATGGATTTTGTCGCTCTCCAGTGCTTTAGATAATAATTCGGAGAAGTTTAGCTGCCGACAACTCATTTGGGAGGTTCAATCGCTTTTAAGAGTTTTTTCAAGCCTGACAACATGCTTGGAATGCTCCTAATAGAATCAATATGCTCCCGGTTTGAATTTTTGACCGGTACGGATTTCGTACATTCCTGATGCTTTATATCGCAATTCGGAGAAGCTTCGCTACTAGCAACTCGTTTGAGAATTTGGATACTTTTAAAGAGTTTTGTTTAAGCCGATAACTTGCTTGGATTGTAACCTAATGAATGGCTATAATCCCGATTTAAATTTTTGACCGGTATCGATTTCGTACCATACAGATGCCTTAGATCGCTATTCAGAGAAGCTTTGCTGGCGGCAAGTCGTTTGAGAGGGTGGATCATTTTTAAAAGTTTCGTTTCAACAAAATACATGCTAGGATAGTGACCTAATGAATCGCAATTCTCCCAGTCTAAACTTTTGACCGGTTTAGGCTTCGTAGCTCTCCGAAGCTATAAATCGCCATTCCGAGAAGCTTTGTTGGCCGGAGGCCATTTTAGAGGTCGGTTCATTTTCAAGAGTTTTGTTTCTACCAAATATATGCTAGGTTAGTTACCAAATGAATCACAATTCTACCGGTTTGAACCTTAAGATCGCAATTCGGAGAAGCATAGCTATCAGCAACTAGTTTGATAGTTTGGATATTTTTTAAGAGTTTCATTTTGACCGAAAACATGCTAGGATTGTTTCCAAATGAATCGCTACAATCTCGGTTTTAATTTATGACGGGTGCCGATTTTGAAGCTTACAGATGCTTTAGATCGTTATTCAGAGAAGTTTTGCTGGCGGTAAGTCGTTTGAGAGGTTGGATCATTTAAAAAAGTTTTATTTTGCCCAAATACATGTAGGATAGTTACCAAATAAATAGTAATACTCCAAGTTTGAACTTTTGACCGGTACGGGTTTTGTACCTCTCCGATGCTTTAAATCGCTATTCAGAGAAGCTTGGCCACCGGTAGGTCGTTAGAGTGTTTGGATCGTTTTTAAGAGTTTCATTTCGACCAAATATTCAAGGATTTCTCCCAAATGATTCGCAATACTCTTGGTTTGAATTTTTGAACATAACGGATTTTGTACCTCTGCTGGAAACTCATTTGAGATAGTAATTCGGAGAAGCTTGTTTTCCGGCAACTCATTTGAGAAAATTGATCGCTTTCATGAGTTTTTTCATGCCTGGAAAATTTAAGGAATGTTCCTAAATGAATCGATATACTCCCAGTTTGAATTTTTGACCGGAACGGATTTCGGATCTTCTCGATGCTTTAGGTCGAAATTCGGAGAAGCATCGCTGCCAGCAACTCGTTTGAGAGTTTGGATATCTTTTAAGTGTTTCGTTAAGACCAAAATCATGCTAAGACAGTTACCAAATGAATCGCTATAATCTAGGTTTGAATTAATGACCGGTACCGATTTCGCTCCTCAAAGATTCTTTAGATCGCTATTCAGAGAAGCTTAACTGACGGTAAGTCATTTAAAAAGTTGGATCATTTTAAAGTGTTTCATTTTGACCAAATACATGCCTGGATAGCTACCAAATGAATCGCAATACTCCCGGTTTGAACATTTGACCGGTACGGATTTCGAACCTCTCAGATGCTTTTAATAGCTATTCAGAGAAACATTACTTCCGGCATGTCGTTTGACAGGTTGGATCATTTTAATGAGTTTCGTTTCGACCAAATACTTGCTAGGATAGTTGCAAAATTAATCGCAATACTCCCGGTTTGAATTATTGACTTGTACGGATTTCGTACCTCTCCGATGCTTTATATCGCAATTTTACGAAGCTTTGCTACCGGCAACACGTTTGAGAGATTGGACCATTTTTAAGAGTTTTGTATTGCCCGACAACATGCTAGGATTGTTCCTAAATGAATCGCAATACTCTCAGTTTGGGTTTTCTAACAGAATGGATTTTGTCCCTCTCTAGTGCTTTAGACAGAAATTCGGAGAAGCTTAGCTGCCGGCAACTCATTTGAGAGGTTCGATCTCTTTAAAGAGTTTTGTCATGCCTGACAACATGCTTGAAATGCTCCTAAATGAATCGATACACTCCCTATTTGAATTTTTGACCGGTACGGATTTCGTACACTCCCGATGCATTATATCGCAATACGGAGATGCTTCGCTACCAGCAACTCGTTTGGGAGTTTGGATATTTTTAAAGAGTTTAGTTTTAGCCAAAACCTTGTTTGGATTGTAACCTAATGAATCGCTATAATCCCGGTTAGAATTTATGACCGGTACCAATTTCCTACCTCACAGATGCTTTAGATCGCTATTATGAGAAGCTTTGCTTGCGGCAAGTCGTATGAGAGGTTTGTTTCGACGAAATACATGCTAGGATAGTTACCAAATGAATCACAATACACTCAGTTTTTACTTTTGACCGGTAAGGGTTTCGTACCTCTCCGATGCTTTAAATCGCCATTTAGAGAAGCTTTGCCGGCGGCAAGGAGTTTGAGAGGTCGGTTCATTTTGAAGAGTTTCGCTTCGGCCAAATATATGCTAGGATAGTTTCCAAATGAATCGCAATTCTACCGGTTTGAACTTTTGATCGGCACGGATATCGTACCTCTCCGATGCCTTAAATTGCTATTCAGAGAAACTTGGCTACCATCAGGTCGTTTGAGAGTTTGGATTATTTTTAAGAGTTTCGTTTCGACCAAATATTCAAGGATTGTTCCCAAATGAATCGCAATACTCCCGGTTTGAATTTTAGAACTGAACGAATTTTGTATCTCTCCGTTTCTTAAGATCGTAATTATAAGAAGCTTGGCTGCCGGCAAATCAAGTGAGAGGATCGATCGCTTTTATGAGTTTTTTCAAGCCTGAAAATATGCTAGGAATGCTCCTAAATAAATGGATATACTCCCAGTTTGAATTTTTGACCAGTACAGATTTTGTACCTTCCCGATGCTTTAGATCGCAATTCGGAGAAGCTTCGCTATCAACAACTCGTTTGAGAGTTTGGATATTTTTTAAGAGTTTCGTTTTGACAGAAAACATACTAGGATTGTTACCAAATGAATCGCTATAATCCCTGTTTTAATTTATGACGGGTGCCAATTTCGCAGCTCACAGATGCTTTATATCGCTATTCAGCGAAGCTTTGTTGGTGGCAAGTCGTTTGAGATGTTGGATCATTTAAAAGAGTTTTATTTCGAACAAAAACATGTTAGATAGTTACCAAATAAATAGTAATACTCCCAGTTTGAACTTTTGACGGTACAGGTTTCGTACCTCTCCGATGCCTTAAATCGTTATTGCGAGAAGCTTTGCCACCGGCAAGTCGTTAGAGTGGTTGGATCGTTTTTAAGAGTTTCGTTTCGGCCAAATATTCTAGGATTGTTCCCAAATGAATCGCAATACTCTCGGTTTGAATTTTAGAACAGAACGGATTTTGTACCTCTGTAGTGCTTTAGATAGTAATTCGGGGAAGCTTGGTTACCGACAACTCATTTGAGAGGATCGATCGCTTTCATGAGTTTTTGCATGCCTGGAAAATGTTAGGAAGACCCCTAAATGAAACGATATACTCCCAGTTTGAATTTTTGACCGTTACAGATTTCGTACCTTCCCGATGCTTTTGATCGCAATTCGGAGAAGCTTCGCTACCAGGAACTGGTTTGAGAGTTTGGATATTTTTTAAGTGTTTCGTTTAGACCAAAAACATGCTAGGACTGTTACCAAATGAATCGCTATAATCTAGGTTTGAATTAATGACCGCTACCGACTTCGCTCCTCAAAGATTCTTTAGATCGCTATTTAGAGAAGTTTTGCTGACGGCAAGTCATTTGAAAGGTTGGATCATTTTGACCAAATACATGCCTGGATAGTTAACAAATGAATCACAATAATCCCGGTTTGAGCTTTTGACCGGTACGGATTTCGAACCTCTCCGATGCTTTAAATCGTTATTCAGAGAAGCATTGCTACCGGCATGTCGTTTGACAGGTTGGATCATTTTAATTAGTTTCGTTTCGACCAAATACTTGCTAGGATAGTTGCCAAATGAATCGCAATACTCCCGGCTTTTAATATTTTAGCGGTACGGATTTTGTACCTCTCCGATACTTTAGATCGCAATTCTGAGAAGCTTGGCTACCGGCAAGTCGCTAGAGAGGTTGGATAATAATTAAGAGTTTCGCTTTGATCGAAAATATGCTAGGATTGTTACCAAATGAATCACAATATTTTCGGCTTGAATTTTTGACCGGTAAGGATTTTGTACCTCTTCGATGCTTTAGTTCGCTATTCAGAGAAGCTTGGCTACCGGCAAGTAGTTCGATAGGTTGGATCATTATTATGGGTTTTGTTTCGACCAAATCCAGGCAAGGGTATTTACCAAATCAATTGCTATACTCCCGGTTTGATTTTTTCACCGATGCGGATTTCGTTCCTCTTCGATGCTTTAGATTGCTATTTAGAGAAGCTTTGCTACCGACAAGGCGTTTGAGAGTTAATATCGCTTTTTAGAGTTTCACATTAACCAAATACATGCTCGGATAGCTACCAAATGAATCATAATACTCCCAGTTTGAATTTTTGACCGGTACAGATTTCGTACCTCTCCAATGCTTTAGATCGCAATTCGGAGAAGCTTTGCTTCCGGCAACACGTTTGTGAGATTGTATCATTTTTAAGAGTTTTGAATTGCCTGACTTCATGCTAGGATTGTTCCCAAATGAATCACAATATTCTCGGCTTGGGTTTTTGGACATAATGGATTTGCACCCTCTCTGGTGCTTTAGATAGTAATTCGGAGAGGCTTAGCTTCCGGCAACTCATTTGAGAGGTTCGATTGCTTTTAAGAGCTTTTTCATGCCAGACATCATGCTTGGAATGCTCCTAAATAAATCGATATACACCCGGTTTGAATTTTTGACCGGTACGGATTTCATACATTCCCAATGCTTTATATCGCAATTCGAAGAAGCTTTGCTGCCTGCAACTCGTTTGAGAGTTTGGATATTTTTTAAGAGTTTTCTTTAAGCTGAAAACTTGCTTGGATTGTATCCTAATGAATCGCTATAATCCCAGTTAGAATTTATGACCCGTACTGATTTCGCACCTCACAGATGCTTTAGATCACTATTCAGGGAAGCTTTGCTGGAGGCAAGTCGTTTAAGAGGATGGATCATTTTAAAGAGTTTTGTTTCGACAAAATCCATGCAAGGATATTTACCAAATGAATTGCTATACTCCCGGTTTGATTTTTTCACCGATACGGATTTCATTCCACTTCGATGCTTTAGATCGCTATTCAAAGAAGCTTTGCTACCAACAAGTCATTTGAGAGTTTGGATCGTTTTTTAGAGTTTCACATCGACCAAATATATGCTCGGGTAGTTACCAAATTAATCGCAATACTCCCGGTTTGAGTTTTTGAGCGGTGCGGATTTTGTACCTCTCCGATGCTTTAAATCGCAATTCGGCGAAGCTTTGCTTCCGGCAACACGATTAAGAAATTGGATAATATTTAAGAGTTTTGTATTGCCCGACAACATGCTAGGATTGTTCCCAAATAAATCACAATACTCCCGGTTTGGGTTTTTGAACATAATGGATTTTGTCCCTCTCTGGTGCTTTTAATAGTAATTCGGAGAAGCTTAGCTTCCGAGAACTCATTTGAGAGGTTTGATTTCTTTTAAGAGTTCTTTCATGCCAGACAACATGCTTGGAATGCTCCTAAATGAATCCATATACTCCCGGTTTGATTTTTTGACCGGTACGGATTTCGTACATTCCAGATGCTTTATATCGCAATTCGGAGAAGCTTCGCAGCCAGAAACTCGTTTGAGAGTTTGGATATTTTTTAAGAGTTTTGTTTAAACCAAAAAATTGCTTGGATTGTAACCGAATGAATCGCTATAATCCCGGTTAGAATTTATGACCGGTACCGATTTCGCACCTCACAGATGCTTTAGATCGTTATTTAGAGAAGCTTTGCCGGACGCAAGCCGTTTGAGAGGATGGATCATTTTTAAGAGTTTTGTTTCAACCAAATGCATGCTAGGATAGTTAGCAAATGAATTGCAATACTCCCGGTTTGAACTTCTGACCGGTACGAATTTTGTACCTCTCCGATGCATTAGATCGTTATTCAGAAAAGCTTGGCTACCGGCAAGTCGTCCGATAGGTTGGATCATTCTAAAGAGTTTTGTTTGGACAAAATCCATGCTAGGATAGTTATGAAATGAATCGCAATATTCCAGGTCTAAATTTTTTACCGGCACGATTTTTCTACCTCACCGATGCTTTAGATTACAATTCTGGGAAGCTTGGCTACCGGCAAGTTGTTTTAAAGGTTGGATCATTTTTAAGAGTTTAACTTAGACCAAATACATGCTCGGATTGCTACCAAATGAATAGCTATACTCCCGATTTGAATTTTTGACCGGTACAGATTTTGTACCTCTCTGATGCTTTAGATTGCAATTCGGCGAAGCTTTGCTACCAGCAACACGTTTGAGAGATTGGATGATTATTAAGAGTTTTGTATCGCTCAACAACATGATAGGATTTTTCCCAAATGAATCGCAATACCCCCGGTTTGAATTAAAAAAAACGGAATTTGTACCTCTCCGGTGCTTAGATAGTGATTCGAAGAAGCTTAGCAAGCGGCAAGTCGTTAGGGAGGGTGAATCATATTTAAGAGTTTCGCTTTGACTGGAAATATGCTAGGGTTGTTACCAAATAAATCACAATACTCTCGGCTTGAATTTTTGTCTGGTACGGATTTTGTACCTCACCAATGCTTTAGATCGCAATTCTAAGAAGCTTAGCTACCAGCAAGTCGCTAGAGAGGTTGGATCATATTTAAGAGTTTCTCTTTGTCTGACAATATGCTTGGATTGTTACCAAATGAATCGCAATACTCTGACTTGAATTTTTGACCGCTACAGATTTTGTACCTCTTCGATGCTCTAGATTACAATTCTGGAAGCTTGGCGACCGGCAAGTCATTTGAGAGATTGGAACATTTTTAGGAGTTTCACTTCGCCCAAATACATGCTCGAATAGTTTTCAATTGAATCGTAATACTCCCAGTTTGAATTTTCTACCGGTACGGATTTCGTAACTCTCCGATGCTTTAGATCGTAATTCGGTGAAGCTTTGCTACCGGCAACGCGTTTGAGTGATTGGATTATTTTTAATTTCTTTTTATCGCCCAACAACATGCAAAGATTGTTCCTAAATGAATCGCAATACTCTCGGTTTGATTTTTAGAACATAATGGATTTTGTACCTCTCCGGTGTTTTAGATAGTACTTCGGAGAAGCATGGCTACCGGTAGCTCATTTGAGAGGTTCAATCGCTTTTATGAGTTTTGTCATGCCTGACAACATGCTAGGAATGCTCCTAAATGAATCGATATACTCCCAGTTTGAATTTTTGATCGGTACGGATTTCGTACCTTCCCGATGATTTATATCGCAATTCGAGGAAGCTTCACTACCAGCAACTCATTTATGAGTTTGGATATTTTTTAAGAGTTTTGCTTAAACTAAAAAATTACTAGGATTGTTACCTAATGAATCGCTATAATCCCGATTTGAATTTATGACCGGTACCGATTTCGTACCTCACAGATGCATTAGATCTCAATTCGGAGAAGCTTTGCTAGCGGCAATTCGTTTAAGTGGTTCGATCCTTTTTAAGAGTTTTGTATTGCCCGACAACATGCTAGCATTGTTCCCAACTGAATCGCAATACTCCCAGTTTGAATTCTGACCGGTACGGATTTTGTACCTCTCTGAAGCATTGGATCGATATTAAGAGAAGCTTGGCTACCGGCAAGTCGTTCGAAAGGTTGGATCATTTTTAAGAGTTTGTTTCGACAAAATCCATGCTAGGCTACCGACAAGAAATTTGTTGGATCATTTAAAATAGTTTGAGAGGTTGGATCATTTAAAATAGTTTTATTTCGAACAAATACATGTTTGATAGTTACCAAATGAATAGTAATACTCCCAGTTTGAACTTTCGACCGATGCGGGTTTCGTACCTCTCTGATGCTTTAAATCTCTATTTAGAGAAATTTTGTTGGCGGCAAGTCGATTGAGGGGTTGGATCGTTTTATTGAGTTTTGTTTCAACCAAATACTTGCTAGGATAGTTACCAAATGAATCGCAATCCTCCCAGTTTGAACTTTTGACCAGTATGGGTTTCGTACCTCTCCGTTGCTTTAAATCGCCATTCCGAAAAGCTTTGCCGGTGGCAAGTCATTTAAGAGGTCGGATCAATTTGAAGAGTTTCGTTTCGGCGAAATACGTGTTAGGATAGTTACCAAATGAATCGCAATAGTACCGCTTTGAAATTTTGATCTGTACGGATTTCGTACCTCTCCGATGCTTTAAATTGCTATTCAGAGAAACTTGGCTACCATCAAGCCGTTTGAGAGTTTGGATCGTTCTTAAGAGTTTCGTTTCAACAAAATATTCAAGGATTGTTCCCAAATGAATCGCAATACTCCCGGTTTGAATTTTAGAACTGAACGGATTTTGTATATCTCCGTTTCTTAATATCGTAATTCGAAGAAGCTTGGCTGCCGACAACTCAATTGAGAGGATCGGTCGCTTTTATAAGTTTTTTCATGTCTGACAACATTCTAGGAATGCTCCTAAATAAATCGATATACTCCCAGTTTGAATTTTTGACCGGTACAGATTTCGTACCTTCTCGATGCTTTAGATCACAATTCGTAGAAGCTTCGCTACCAGTAACTTGTTTGAGAGTTTGAATATCTTTAAAATGTTTCGCTTAGACCAAAAGCATGCTAGGACTGTTACCAAATGAATCGCTATAATCTAGGTTTGAATTAATGACCGGTACCGATTTTGCTCCTCAAAGATTCTTTAGATCGCTATTCAGAGATGCTTTGCTGACGGCAAGTCATTTGATAGGTTGGATCACTTTAAAGTGCTTTGTTTTGACAAAATACATGCCTGGATAGTTACCAAATGAATCGCAATACTCCCTGTTTGAACTTTTGACCGGCACGGATTTCGAACCTCTCCGATGCTTTAAATAGCTATTCAGAGAAGCATTGCTATCGGCATGTTGTTTGACAGGTTGGTTTGCTTTAATGAGTTTCATTTCGACGAAATACTTGCTAGGATAGTTGCCAAATTAATCGCAATACTCCTGGTATGAGTTTTTGAGCGGTACAGATTTTTTACCTCTCTAATGCTTTAAATCGCAATTCGGCGAAGCTTTGCTTCCGGAAACACGTTTAAGAGATTGGATCATATTTAAGAGTTTTGTATTGCCCGACAACATGCTAGGGTTGTTCCCAAATAAATCACAATAATCCTGGTTTGAACTTTTGACCGGTACGAATTTCAAAACTCTCTGATGCTTTAAATAGCTATTCAGAGAAGCATTGCTACTGGCATGTTGTTTGACAGGTTGGATCATTTTAATAAGTTTCGTTTTGACCAAATACTTGCTAGGATAGTTGCCAAATTTATCGCAATACTCCCGGTTTGAGTTTTTGAGCGGTGGGGATTTTGTACCTCTCCGATGCTTTAAATCGCAATTCGGTGAAGCTTTGCTTCCGGCAACACGATTAAGAAATTGGATAATATTTAAGAGTTTTGTATTGCCTGACAACATGCTAGGATTGTTTTCAAATGAATCACAATACTCCCAGTTTGGGTTTTTGAACACAATGGATTTTGTCCCTCTCCGGTGCTTTTAATAGTAATTCGGAGAAGCTTAGCTTCCGGGAACTCATTTGAGAGGTTCGATTGCTTTTAAGAGTTTTTTCATGCCTGACAACATGCTTGGAATGCTCCTAAATGAATCCATATACTCCCGGTTTGATTTTTTGACCGGTACGGATTTCGTACATTCCAGATGCTTTATATCGCAATTCGGAGAAGCTTCGCAGCCAGAAAATCGTTTGAGAGTTTGGATATTTTTTAAGAGTTTTGTTTAAACCATAAAATTGCTTGGATTGTAACCTAATGAATCGCTATAATCCCGGTTAGAATTTATGACCGGTACCGATTTCGCACCTCACAGATGCTTTAGATCGTTATTCAGAGAAGCTTTGCCGGAAGCAAGCCGTTTGAGAGGATGGATCATTTTTAAGAGTTTTGCTTCGACCAAATGCATGCTAGGATAGTTACCAAATGAATCGCAATACTCCCTGTATGAACTTTTGACCGGTAAGGGTTTCGTACCTTTCCGATGCTTTAAATCGCCATTCAGAGAAGCTTTGCCGGCGGCAAGTCGTTTGAGAGGTCGGTTCATTTTGAAGTATTTCGTTTCGGCCAAATACATGCTAGGATAGATACCTAATGAATCGCAATTCTACCGGTTTGAAAATTTGATCGGTACGGATTTTGTACCTCCCTGATGCCTTAAATTGCTATTCAGAGAAACTTGGCTACCGTCATGTCGTTTGAGAGTCTGGATCATTTTTAAGAGTTTCGTTTCGACCAAATATTTAAGAATTGTTCCCAAATGAATCGCAATACTCCCGGTTTGAATTTTGGAACTGAACGGATTTTGTATCTCTCTGTTACTTAAGATCGTAATTCGAAGAAACTTGGCTACCGACAACTCAATTGAGAGGATCGATCGCTTTTATGAGTTTTATCATACCTGACAACATGTTAGGAATGCTCCTAAATAAATCGATATATTCCAAGTTTGAATTTTTGACCGGTACGGATTTTGTACCTTCCAGATGCTTTAGATCGCAATTCGGGGAAGCTTCGCTATCAGCAACTCGTTTGAGAGTTTGGATATTTTTTAAGAGTTTTGTTTTGACCGAAAACATACTAGGATTGTTACCAAATGAATCGCTATAATCCCGGTTTGAGTTTGTGAAGGGTACCGATTTTGTAGCTCAGTGATGCTTTAGATCGCTATTCAGAGAAGCTTTCCAGACTGCAATTCGTTGGTGAGGTTGGATCATTTAAAAGAGTTTTATTTCGTCCAAATACATGTAAGATAGTGACCAAATGAATAGTAATACTCCCAACTTGAATTTTTGACCGGTACGGATTTTGTACCTTCCCTATGCTTTAGATCGCAATTCGGCGACGCTTTTCTACCGGCGACACGTTTGAGAAATTGGATCATTTTTAAGAGTTTTGTATTGCCCGACAACATGCTAGGATTGTTTCGAAATGAATCGCAGTACTCCCGGCTTGGGTGTTTGAACAGAATGGATTTTCTACCTCTCCGGTGCTTTAGATAGTAATTCGGAGAAGCTTTGCTGCCGACAACTCATTTGAGAGGTTCGATCGCTTTTAAGAGTTTTTTCATGCCTGACAACATGCTTGGAATGCTCCTAAATGAATCGATATACTGCAAGTTTGAATTTTAGACCGTTACGGATTTCGTACATTCCCGATGCTTTATATCGCAATTAAAAGATGTTTCGCTACAAGCAACTCGTTTGAGAGTTTAGATATTTTTAAAGAGTTTTGCTTAAATCGAAAACTTGCTAGGATTGCTACCTAATGAATCGCTATAATCCCGGCTTGAATTTATGACCGGTTCTGATTTTGTACCTCACAGATGCTTTAGATCGCTATTTAGAGAAGCTTTGTTGGTGGCAATTCATTTGAGAGGTTGGATCATTTTTATGAGTTTTGTTTTGACCAAATACATGCCAGGATAGTTACGAAATGAATCGCAATACTCCCGGTTTAAACTTCTGACTGGTACAGATTTTGTACCTCTCCGATGCATTAGATCGCTATTCAGAGAAGCTTGACTACCGGCAAGTCGTTTGATTGGTTGGATCATTTTTAAGAGTTTTGTTTCGACAAACTCCATGCTATGATAGTTATCAAATGAATCGCAATACTCCAGGTTTAAATTTTTTACCGGTACGCATTTTTTACCTCAGCGCTTTAGATTACAATTCTGAGAAGCTTGGCTACCGTCAAGTCGTTTGAAAGGTTAAATCATTTTTAAGAGTTTTAACTTTTTCCAAATGCATGCTCGGATAGTTACCAAATGAATTGCAAGACTCCCGGTTTGAATTTTTGACTGGCACGGATTTTGTACCACACCGATGCTTTAGATCGCAATTCGGTGAAGCTTTGCTACCGGCAACACATTTGAGAAATTGGATGATTATTAAGAGTTTTGTTTCGCCCGACAACATGATAGGATTATTCCCAAATGAATCGCAACACCCCCGGTTTGAATTTTAAAACAAAACGGAATTTGTACCTCTCCGGTGCTTTAGATAGTAATTCGAAGAAGCTTAGCTAGGGCAAGTCGTTACGGAGGTTGAATCATATTTAAGAGTTTCTCTTTGACTGAGAATATGCAAGGATTGTTACCAAATGAATCGCAATACTCCCGGCTAGAATTTTGGTTTGGTACGGATTTTGTACTTCTCCGTTGCTTTTGATCGCAATTTTAAGAAGCTTGGCTACCGGCAAGTCGCTAGAGAGGTTGGATCATATTTAAGAGTTTCGCTTTGACTGACAATATGCTAGGAATGTTACCAAAAGAATCGCAATACTCCGCCTTAAATTTTTGACCGGTACGGATTATGTACCTCTCCGATACATTAGATTATTTCAATTCAGGGAAGCTTGGCTATCGGCAAGTCGTTTGAGAGATTGGAACGTCTTTAGGAGTTTCACTTCGACCAAATACATGCTCTGATAATTTTCAAATGAATCGTAATACACCCGATTTGAATTTTCTACCGGTACGGATTTCGTAACTCTCCGATGCTTTAGATCGAAATTCGGTGAAGCTTTGCTACCGGCAACGCATTTGATAGATTAGATTATTTTTAATTATTTTGTATCGCCCGACAACCTGCAATGATTATTCCCAAATGAATCGCAATACTCCCGGTTCTAGTTTTAGAACAAAATGTATTTGGTACCTCTCCGGTTCATTAAATAGTAATTCGGAGAAGCTTTGCTACCGACAACTCATTTGAGAGGTTCGATCACTTTTATGAGTTTTTTTATGCCTGACAACATGCTAGGAATGCTCCTAAATAAATCGATATACTCCCGGTTTAAATTTTTGATCGGTACGGATTTCGAACCTACCTAATGGTTTCTATCACAATTCGAAGAAGCTTCGCTACCAGCAACTGGTTTGAGAGTTTGGATATTTTTTAAGAGTTTCATTTTGGCCGAAAATAAGCTAGGATTATTACCAAATGAATCGCTTTAATCCCGGTTTGAATTTATGACCGGTACCGATTTCGTACCTCTCCGATGCCTTAAATTTCTATTCAGAGAAACCGGGCTACCGTCAAGTCGTTTGAGAGTTTGGATCATTTTTAAGAGTTTCATTTCGACCAAATATTCAAGGATTGTTCTCAAATGAATCGCAATACTCCCGGTTTGAATTTTAGAACTGAACGGATTTGGTATATCTCCGTTGCTTAAGATCGTAATTCGAAGAAGCTTGGCAACCGGCAACCTAATTGAGAGGATCGATCACTTTTATGAGTTTTTTCATGCCTGACAACATGGTAGGAATGCTCCAAAATAAATTGATATACAGCTTGAATTTTTGACCTGTACAGATTTCGTACCGTCCCGATGCTTTGGATCGCAATTCGGAGAAGCTTCGCTATCTGCAACTCGTTTGAGAGTTTGGATATTTTTTAAGAGTTTCGTTTAGACCGAAAACATACTAGGATTGTTACCAAATGAATCGCTATAATCCTAGTTTGAATTTATGACGGGTACCGATTTTGTAGCTCAAAGATGCTTTAGATCGCTATTCAGAGAAGCTTTGGTGGCGGCAAGTCGTTTGAGAGGTGGGATCAATTGAAAGAGTTTTATTTCGACCAAATACATCTATGATAGTTACCAAATGAATAGTAATACTCCCAGTTTGAATTTTTAACCACTACGGATTTCGTACCTTCCCGATGCTTTAGATAGCAATTCGGCAAAGCTTTTCTACCGACAACAAGTTTGAGAGATTGGATCTTTTTTAAGAGTTTTGTATTGCTCGAAAAAATGCTAAGATTGTTCCGAAATGAATCGCAATACTCGCGCTTTGAATTTTAGAACATAACGGATTTTATACCTCTCCGGTACTTTAGATAGTAATTCGGAGAAGCTTTGCTGCCGGCAACTCAATTGAGAGGTTCGATCGCTTTTAAGAGTTTTGTCATGCCTGACAACATGCTTGGAATGCTTCTAAATGAATCGATATACACCCGGTTTAAATTTTTGACCGGTACGGATTTCGTACCTTCTCGATGCCTTAGATCGCAATTCGGAGAAACTTCGCTATCAGCAACTCGTTTGAGAGTTTGGATATTTTTTTAGAGTTTCGTTTTGACCGAAAACATACTAGGATTGTTACCAAATTAATTGCTATAATCCCGGTTTGAATTTATGAGGGGTGCCGATTTTGTAGCTCACAGATACATTAGATCGCTATTCTGAGAAGCTTTGTAGGCAGCAAGTCGTTTGATAGGATGGATCATTTAAAAGAGTTTAATTTCTACCAAATACATGTAGGATAGTTACCAAATGAATAGTAATACTCCCAGTTTGATCTTTTGACCGGTACGGGTTTCGTACATCTTCAATGATTTAAATCGTTATTTCGAGAAGCCTGGATCGTTTTTAAGAGTTTCGCTTCGACCAAATATTCTAGTATTGTTCCCAAATGAATCGCAATAATCTCGGTTTGAATTTTAGAACTGAACGGATTTTGTACCTCTGCTTGTCTTTAGATAGTAATTCGGAGAAGCTTGGTTACCGGCAACTCATTTGAGAGGATCGATCGCTTTTATGTGTTTTTTCATGCCAGGAAAATGCTAGGAATGCTCCTAAATGAATTGATATACTCCCAGTTTGAATTATTCACCGGTACGAATTTCATACCTTCCCGATGCTTTGGATCGCAATTCGGAGAAGCTTCGATACCGCCAACTCGTTTGAGAGTTTGGATATTTTTTAAGTGTTTCGTTTAGACCAAAAACATACTAGGACCGTTACCAAATGAATCGCTATAGTCTAGATTGGAATTAATGATCGTTACCGATTTTGTTCCTCGAAGATTCTTTAGATCGCTATTCAGAGAAGCTTTGCTGACGGCAAGTCATTTGAAAGGATGGATCATTTTAAAGTGTTTTGTTTTGACCAAATACATCCCTTGATAGTTACTAAATGAATCGCAATACTCCCGGTTTGAACTTTTGACCGGTACGCATTTCGATCCTCGCCGATGCTTTAAATCACTATTTAGAGAAGCATTGCTACCGGCATGTCGTTTGATAGGTTGGATCATTTTAATGAGTTTCATTTTAACCAAATACTTGTTAGGATTGTTGCCAAATGAATCGCAATACTCTCGGTTAGAATTTTTGAGCGGTACGGATTTTGTACCTCTCCGATTCTTTAGATCGCAATTCTGAGAAGCTTGGCTACCGGCAAGTCGCTAGTGAGGTTGGATCATAATTATGAGTTTTTCTTTAACTGACATTATGCTAGGATTGTAACCAAATGAATCGTAATATTTTTGGCTTGAATTTTTTACCGGTACGGATTTTGTTCCTCTCTGATGCTTTAGATCGCCATTCAGAGAAGCTTGGCTACCGGTAAGTAGTTCGATAGGTTAGATCATTTTTAAGAGTTTCGTTTCGACAAAATCCATGCTAGGATATTTTCCAAATGAATTGCAATACTCCAGGTTTTATTTTTTGACCGATACGGATTTCGTACTCTTCGATGCTATAGATCGTTATGTAGAGAAGCTTTGCTACCGGCAAGTCGTTTGAGAGTTTGGATCATTTTTTAGAGTTTCACATCGACCAAATACATGCTCGGACAGTTGCCAAATGAATCGGAATACTCCCGGTTTGTATTTTTTACTGGTACAGATTTCGCACCTCTCCGATGCTTTAGATTGCAATTCGGAGAAGCTTCGCTATCAGCAACTCGTTTGAGAGTTTAGATAATTTTTAAGAGTTTCGTTATAACCGAGAACATACTAGGATTGTTACCAAATGAATCGCTATAATCCCAGTTTGAATTTATGACGGGTACCGATTTCGTAGCTCAGTGATGCTTTAGATCGCTATTCAGAGAAGCTTTCCAGACGGCAATTCGTTTGAGTGGTTGGATCATTTAAAAGAGTTTTATTTCGATCAAATACATCTAAGATAGTACCAAATGTATAGTAATACTCCCAGTTTGAATTTTTGACCGGTACGGATTTTGTACCTTCCCGATGCTTTAGATCGCAATTCGGCGAAGCTTTTCTACCGGCAACACGTTTGAGAGATTGGATCATTTTTAAGAGTTTTGTATTGCCCGACAACATACGGATTTTTGACCGGAGAAGCTTTGCTACCGGCAACACGTTTGAGAGATTGGATCATTTTTAAGAGTTTTGTATTGCCCGACATACTGGAATTGTTCTCAACTGAATCGCAATACTCCCGGATTGGGTTTTTGAACAGAATGGATTTTGTACCTCTCGGGTTCTTTAGATAGTAATTCGGAGAAGCTTAGCTGTCGGCAACTCATTTGAGAGGTTTGATCGCTTTTAAGAGTTTTGTCATGCCTGACAACATGCTTGGAATGCTCCTAAATGAATCGATATACTCCCGGTTTGAATTTTTGACCGGTACGGATTTTATACATTCCCGATGCTTTATATCGCAATTCGGAGAAGTTTCGCTGCCGGCAACTCGTTTGAGAGTTTGGATATTTTTAAAAAGTTTCGTACATCACAAATGCTTTAGATCGCTATTCAGAGAAGCTTTTGCTGGCGGCAAGACGTTTGAGAGGATGGATCATTTTTAAGAGTTTCATTTCGACCAATTACATGCTAGGATAGTTACAAAATGAATCGCAATACTCCCAGTTTGAACTTTTGGCCGGTATGGGTTTCGTACCTCTCCGATGCTTTAAATCGCCATTCCGAGAAACTTTGCCGGTGGCATGTCATTTGAGAGGTTGGTTCATTTTGGAGAGTTATGTTTCGGCCAAATATATGCTAGGATTGTTACCTAATGAATCGCAATTCTTCCTGATTGAACCTTTGATCGTTACGAATTTCGTACCTCCCCGATGCTTTATATCGCAATTCGGAGAAGTTTCGCTGCCGGCAACTCGTTTGAGAGTTTGGATATTTTTAAAAAGTTTCGTACATCACAAATGCTTTAGATCTCTATTTAGAGAAATTTTGTTGGCGGCAAGTCGATTGAGGGGTTGGATCGTTTTATTGAGTTTTGTTTCAACCAAATACTTGCTAGGATAGTTACCAAATGAATCGCAATCCTCCCAGTTTGAACTTTTGACCAGTATGGGTTTCGTACCTCTCCGTTGCTTTAAATCGCCATTCCGAAAAGCTTTGCCGGTGGCAAGTCATTTAAGAGGTCGGATCAATTTGAAGAGTTTCGTTTCGGCGAAATACGTGTTAGGATAGTTACCAAATGAATCGCAATAGTACCGCTTTGAAATTTTGATCTGTACGGATTTCGTACCTCTCCGATGCTTTAAATTGCTATTCAGAGAAACTTGGCTACCATCAAGCCGTTTGAGAGTTTGGATCGTTCTTAAGAGTTTCGTTTCAACAAAATATTCAAGGATTGTTCCCAAATGAATCGCAATACTCCCGGTTTGAATTTTAGAACTGAACGGATTTTGTATCTCTCCGTAGCTTAAGATTGTAATTCGAAGATGCTTGGCTACCGGCAACTCAATTGAGAGGATCGATCACTTTTATGATTTTTTTCATGCCTGACAACATGCTAGGAATGCTCCTAAATAAATGATATAATCCCAGTTTAAATTTTTTGTCGGTACAGATTTCGTACTTTCCCGATGCTTTAGATCGCAATTCGGAGAAGCTTCGCTATCAGCAACTCGTTTGAGAGTTTGGATATTTTTTAAGAATATCGTTTTGACTGAAAACATACTTGGATTGTTACTAAATGAATCGCTATAATCCCGGTTAGAATTTATGATGGGTAACGATTTCGTAGCTCAGAGATGCTTTAGATCGCTATTCAGAGATCTTGGGTGGCGGCAAGTCGTTTGAGAGGTTGGATCATTTAAATGAGTTTTATTTCGATCAAATACATGTAGGATAGTTACCAAATGAATAGTAATACTCCCAGTTTGAACATTTAACCGGTACGGGTTTCGTACCTCTCCGATGCTTTAAATCGTTATTCCGATAAGCTTAGCCACCAGCAAGTCGTTAAGAGTGTTTGGAACGTTTATAAGAGTTTCGTTTCTACCAAATATTCTTGGATTGTTCCCAAATGAATCGCAATACTCTCGGTTTGTATTTTGGAACATAACGGATTTTGTACCTCTGCTGGGCTATAGATAGTAATTCGGAGAAGCTTGGTTACCGACAACTTATTTGAGAGGATTGATCGCTTTCTTGAGCTTTTTCATGCCTGGAAAATGCTAGGAATGCTCCTAAATGAATCGATATACTCCCAGTTTGAATTTTAGACCGGTACGGATTTCGTACCTTCCTGATGCTCTAAATCGCAATTCGGAGAAGCTTCGCTGCCAGCAACTCGTTTGAGAGTTTGGATATTTCTTAAGTGCTTCGTTAATACTAAAAACATGCAAGGACTGTTACCAAATGAATCGTTATAATCTAGGTTTGAATTAATGACCGGTACCGATTTCGTTGCTCAAAGATTCTTTAGATCGCTATTCTGAGAAGCTTTTCTGACGGCAAGTCATTTGAAAGGTTGGATCATTTTAAAGTTTTTTGTTTTGGCCAAATACATGCCTGGATAGTTAACAGATGAATAGCAATACTCCCGGTTTGAAATTTTGACCGGTACGGATTTCGTACCTCTCTGATGCTTTAAATCGCTATTCAGAGATTCATTGCTACTGGCATGTCATTTGACAGGTTGGATCATTTTAATGAGTTTCGTTTGGAGCAAATACATGCAAGGATAGTTGCCAAATGAATCGCAATAATCCCGGTTTAAATTTTTGAGCGGCACGGATTTCGTACCTCACCGATGCTTTAGATCGCAATTCTGAGAATCTTGGCTACCGACAAGTCATTAGAGAGGTTGGATCATAAATAAAGAGTTTTGCTTTGATTGACAATATACAAGGATTGTTGCCAAATGAATCACAATATTTTCGGCAAGAATTTTTGAGCGGTACGGATTTTCTACCGCTCCGATGCATTAGATCCTTATTCAGAAAAGCTTGGCTACCGGCAAGTAGATCTATAGGTTGGGTTATTTTTAAGAGTTTCGTTTTGACAAAATCCATGCAACGATATTTACCAAATGAATTACAATACACCCGGTTTGATTATTTGACCGATACAGATTTCGAACATCTTCGATGCTTTAGATCGCTATTCAGAGAAACTTTGCTGCCGACAAGTCGTTTGAGAGTTTGGACCATTTTTTAGAGTTTCACATCGACCAAATACATGCTCTGATAGTTTCCAAATGAATCGTAATGGAGCGGTTTGAATTTTTGACCGGTACGGATTTCGTACCTCTCCGATGTTTTAGATCGCAATTCGGCAAAGCTTTGCTACCGGCAACACGTTTGAGGGAATGAATCATTTTTAAGAGTTTAGTATTGCCCGACAACATGCTAGGATTATTCCCAATTGAATCGCAAGACTCCCGGTTTGGGTTTTTGAACAGAATGGATTTTGTCTGTCTCCAATGCTTTAGATAGTAATTCGGAGAAGCTTAGCTGCCGGCAACTCATTTGAGAAGTTTGATCACTTTTAAGAGTTTTTTATGCCTGACAATATGCTTGGAATGCTCCTAAATGAATCGATATACTCCCGGTTTGAATTTTTGACCGGTACGGATTTCGTACATTCCCGATGCTTTATATCGCAATTCAAAGAAGCTTCGCTACCAGCTACTCGTTTGAGAGTTTAGAAATTTTTTAAGAGTTTTGTTTAAACCGAAAACTTGCTAGGATTGTTTCCTAATGAATCGCTATAATCCCGGTTAGAATTTATGACCAGTACTGATTTCGTACCCACAGATGCTTTAGATCGCTATTCAGAGAAGCTTTGCTGGCGGCAAGTCGTTTGAGAGGTTGAATCATTTTTAAGAATTTCGTTTTGACCAAATACATGCCAGGGTAGTTACCAAATGAATTGCAATACTCCCGGCATGATCTTCTGGCCGAAACGGATTTTGTACCTCTTCGATGCATTAGATCGTTATTCAGAGAAGCTTGGCTACAGGCATGTCGTTCGATAGGTTGGATCATTTTTAAGAGTTTTGTTTCAACAAAATCTATGTCAGGATACTTATCCAATGAATCGCAATACTCCAGGTTTAAATTTTTGACCGGAACAAATTTCCTACCTCACCGAGGCTTTAGATTACAATTCTGAGAAGCTTGGCTGCCGGCAAGTCGTTTGAAAGGTTAGATCATTTTTAAGAGTTTTAACTTTGACAAAATACATGCTCTGATAGTTACCAAATGAATCGCAATACTCCCGGTTTGAATTTTTGGCCGGTAAGGATTTTGTACATCTCTGATGCTTTATATCGCAATTCGGTGAAGCTTTGCTACCGGCAACACGTTTGCGAGATTGGATGATTATTAAGAGTTTTTTATCGCCTGACAACATGATAGGATTATTCCCAAATGAATTGCAATATCTCCGATTTGAATTTTAAAACAAAATGGAATTTGTACCTCTCCGGTGCTTTAGATGGTGATTCGAAGAAGCTTGGCTAGCGGCAACTCGTTAGGGAGGATGAATCATATTTAAGAGTTTTGCTTTGACTAACAATATGCTAGGATTGTTACCAAATGAATCGCAATACTCCCAGCTAGAATTTTTGTCCAGTACGGATTTTGTGTTTCTCCGATGCTTTAGATCGCAATTCTAAGAAGCTTGGCTAGCGGCAAGTCGCTAGAGAGGTTGGATCATATTTAAGAGTTTTTCTTTTACTGACAATATGCTGGGAATGTTACCAAATGAATCGAAATACTCCGGCATGAATTTTTGACCGGTACGGATTTTGTACCTCTCTGATGCTTTAGATTACAATTTTGAGAAGCTTGGCTATTGGCAAGTCGTTCGAGAGGTTGGATTGCTTTTAGGAGTTTCACTTCGACCAAATAAATGCTTGGATAGTTTTCAAATGAATCGTAATACTCCCGGTTTCAATTTTCTACCGGTACAGTTTTCGTAGCTCTCCGATGCTTTAGATCGTAATTCGGTAAAGTTCTGCAACCGGCAACGCGTTTGAGAGATTAGATTATTTTTAATTGTTTTGTATCGCCCGACAGCGTGCAAGGATTGTTCCCAAATGAATCGCAATACTCCAGGTTTGAGTTTTATAACATAATAGATTTTGTACCTCTCCGGTGCTTTAGATAGTAGCAACTCGTTTGAGAGTTTGGATATTTTTTAAGAGTTTCATTTAGACCGAAAACATGCTAGGATTGTTTCCAAATGAATCGCTATAATCCCGGTATGAATTTATGACCGGTACCGATTTCGTAGCTCATAGATGCTTTAGATCGCTATTTAGAGAAGTTTTGCTGGCCGTAAGTCGTTTGAGAGGTTGGATCATTTTAAAAAGTTTTGTTTCGACCAAATACATGCTAGGATAGTTACCAAATGAATCGCAATAATCCCAGTTTAAATTTTTGACCGGTACGGGTTTCGAACCTCTCCGATGCTTTAAATCTCTATTCAGAGTAGCTTTGTTGGCGGCAAGTCGTTTGAGAGGTTTGATCATTTTAATGAGTTTTGCTTCAACCAAATACTTGCTATGATAGTTACCAAATGAATCGCAATACTCCCAGCTTGAGCTTTTGACCGATATGGGTTTCGTACCTCTCTGATACTTTAAATCTTCATTCCGAGAAGCTTTGCCAGCGGCATGTCGTTTGAGAGGTCGGTACATTTTGAAGAGTTTCGTTTTGCCCAAATACATGCTTGGATAGTTACCAAATGATTCGCAATACTAACGGTATAAACTTTTGATCAGTGTGGATTTCGTACCTCTCCGATGCCTTAAATTGCTATTCAGAGAAACTTGGCTACCGTCAAGTCGGTTGAGTGTTTGGATCATTTTTAAGAGATTCGTTTCGACCAAATATTCAAGGATTGTTTCCATATGAATCGCAATACTCCCAGTTTGAATTTTAGAACTGAATGGATTTTGTGTCACTCCGTTGCTTAAGATCGTAATTCGAAGATCTTCGCTACCAGCAACTCAGTTGAGAGGATCGATCGCTTTTATGAGTTTTTTCATGCTTGAAAACATGCTAGGAATGCTCCTAAATAAATTGATATACTCCCAGTTTGAATTTTTGACCAGTACAGATTTCGTACCTTCCCGATGCTTTAGATCGCAATTTGGAGAAGCTTCGCTATCAGCAACTCGTTTGTGAGTTTGGATATTTTTTAAGAGTTTCGTTTTGATCGAAAACATACTAGGATTGTTACCAAATGAATCGCAATAATCCCGGCTTGAATTTATGACGGGTACCGATTTCGTAGCTCACAAATGTTTTAGATCGCTATTCAGAGAAGCTTTGCTGGCGGCAAGTCGTTTGAGAGGTTGGATCATTTAAAAGAATTTTATTTCGACCAAATACATGTAGGATAGTTACCAAATGAATTATATTACTCCCAGTTTGAAATTTTTGCCGGTACGGGTTTCGTACCTCTCCGATGCTTTAAATCGTTATTCTGAGAAGCTTGGCCACCAGAAAGTTGTTACAGTGTTTGGATTATTTTTAAGAGTTTTGTTTTGACAAAATATTCTAGGATTGTTCCCAAATGAATCGCAATATTCTCAGTTTGAATTTTAGAACAGAACGGATTTTGTACCTCTTCTAGGCTTTAGATAGTAATTCAGAGAAGTTTGGTTACCGACAACTCATTTGAGAGGATCGATCACTTTTATGAGTTTTTTCATGCCTGGAAAATGAGGAATGCTCCTAAATGAATCGATAAACTTCCAATTTGAATTTTTGACTGATACGGATTTCGTACCTTCCCGATGCTTTAGATCGTAATTCGGAGAAGCTTCGCTACCAGCAACTCGTTTGAGAGTTTGGATATTTTTTAAGTGTTTCGTTTAGATCAAAAACATGCTAGGACGGTTACCAAATGAATCGCTATAATCTAGGTTGGAATTAATGACCGGTACCGATTTCGTTCCTCAAAGATTACTTAGATTGCAATTCAGAGAAGCTTTGCTGACGGAAAGTCATTTGAAAGGTTGGATCATTTAAAAGTATTTCGTTTTAACCAAATACATGCCTGGATAGTTACCAAATGAATAGCAATACTCCCGGTTTGAACTTTTGACCGGTACAGAATTCGAACTTCTCCGATGCTTTAAATCGTTATTCAGAGATGCATTGCTACCGGCATGACGTTTGACAGGTCGGATCGCTTTAATGAGTTTTGTTTCGACCAAATACCTGCTAGGATAGTTGCCAAATGAATCGCAATACTCCCGGTTTGAATTTTAGAGCCATACGGATTTGGAACCTCTCCGATGCTTTAGATCGCAATTCTGAGAAGCTTGGCCACCGGCAAGTCGTTAGAGAGGTTGGATAATTATTTAGAGTTTTTCTTTGACTGATATGCTAGGATTGTTACCAAATGAATCGCAATATTTTTGGCTTGAATTTGTGACCAGTACGGATTTTGTACCCTCTACGATGCTTTAGATCACTATTCAGAGAAGCTTGGCTACCGACAAGTAGTTCTATAGATTGGATCATTTTTAAGAGTTTCAATTCCACAAAATCCATGCTAGGATATTTACCAAATGAATTGCTATACTTCCGGTTTGAGTTTTATAACATAATTGATTTTGTACTTCTCCGGTGCTTTAGATATTAATTCAGAGAAGCTTGGCTACCGGCAACTCATTAGAGAGGTTCGATCTCTTTTATGAGTTTTGTCATGCCTGACAAAATGCTAGGAATGCTCCTAAATAAATCGATATACTCCCGGTTTTAATTTTTGATCGGTACGGATTTCGTACCTTCCCGATGCTTTATATTGCAATTCGAAGAAGCTTCGTTACCAGCAACTCATTTGAGAGTTTGGATATTTTTTTAGAGTTTCATTTAGACCGAAAACAGGCTAGGATTGTTACCAAATGAATTGCTATAATCCCGGTTTGAATTTATGAACGGTACCGATTTTGTACCTCACAAATGCTTTAGATCGCAACTCAGGGAAGCTTTGCTGGCGGCAAGTTGTTTGAGAGGTTGGATCATTTTAAAGAGGTTCGTTTCTACCAAATACATTCTAAGATAGTTACCAAATGAATCATAGTACTCCCGGTTTGAACTTCTGACCGGTACAAATTTTGAACCTCTCTGATGCTTTAGATCGCTATTTTGAGAAACTTAGCTACTGGCTAGTCGTTGGATAGGTTATTTCATTTTTAAGAGTTTCGTTTTGACAAAATCCATGCTTGGATAGTTACCTTATGAATCTCAATACTCGAGGTTTGAATTTTTGACCGGTACGGATTTCGTACCTCTCTAAAGGTTTAGATTACAATTCTGAGAAGCTTGGCTGCCGGCAACACGTTTATGAGATTGGATCAATTTTAAGTGTTTTGAATTGCCCGAAAACATGCTAGGATTGTTCCCAAATGAATCGCAATAGTCCTGGTTTCAATTTTAGAACGGAACAGATTTTGCTCCACCCCGGTGCTTTAGATAGTAATTCGAAGAAGCTTGGCCAGCGGCAACTCATTTGACAGGATCGATCGCTTATATGAGTTTTTCACGCCTTCCAACATGCTAGGAATGCTCCTAAATGAATCGATATACTCCCAGCTTGAATTTTTGACTGGTACGGATTTCGTACCTTCATGATGTTTTAGATCGCAATTCGGAGAAGCTTCGCTATCAGCAACTCGTTTGAGAGTTTGTATTTTTTAAGGGTTTCGTTTAGACCGGAAACATGCTAGGATTGTTTTCAAATGAATCGCTATAATCCGGGTTTGAATTTATGACCGATACCGATTTCGTACCTCACAGTTGCTTTAGATCAATATTCAGAGATGCATTCCTACCGGCATGTCGTTTGACAGGTTGGATCATTTTAATGAGTTTCCTTTCGACCAAATACTTGCTAGGATAGTTTCCAAATGAATCGCAATACACCCGGTTTGAATTTTTGAGTGGTACAGATTTTGTACCTCTCCGATGCTTTAGATCGCAATTCTGAGAAGATTGGCTACCGGCATGCCGCTAGAGATGTTCGATTTTAATTAAGAGTTTTGCTTTGGCTAACAATATGCTAGAATTGTTTCCAAATGAATCGCAATATTTACGGCTTAAATTTTTGACTGGTACGGATTTTGTACCTCTCCGACGCTTTAGATCGCTATTCAGAGAAGCTTGGCTACCAGCAAGTAGTTCGATTGGTTGGATCATTTTTAAGAGTTTCGTTTCGAACAAATCCATGCTAGGATATTTACCAAATGAATTGCAATACTCCCGGTTTGATTTTTTGACCGATACGGATTTCGTACCTCTTCGATGCTTTAGATTGCTATTTAGAGAAGCTATGCTACCGGCAAGTAGTTTAAGAGTTTAGATCATTTTTTAGAGGTTCACATCGACCAAATACATGCTCGGATAGTTACCAAATGAGACGTAATACTCCCGGCTAAAATTTTTGACCGGTACGGATTTTGTACTTCTCCGATGCTTTAGATCGTAATTCGGCGAAGCTTTGCTACCGGCAGCACGTTTGAGAGATTGAATCATTTTAAAGAGTTTTGTATCACCCGACAACATGCTAGGATTGTTCCCAAATGAATCGCAATACTCCCGGTTTAGGTTTTAGAACATAATTTATTTTGTACCTCTCTGGTGCTATAGATAATAATTCAGAGAAGCTTAGCTGCCGGCAACTCATTTGAGAGGTTTGATCGCTTTTAAAAGTTTAGTCATGCCTAACAACATGCTTGGAATGCTCCTAAATGAATCGATATACTCCCGGTTTGAATTTTTGACTGGTACGGATTTCGTACATTCCCGATGCTTTATATTGAAATTCGGAGAAGCTTCGCTCCCAGCAACTCGTTTGAGAGTTTGGATATTTTTTAAGAGTTTTGTTTAAACCGAAAAATTGCTGGGATTATTACCTAATGAATCGCTATAATCCCGGCTAGAATTTATGACCGGTACCGATTTCGTACCTCTCAGATGCTTTAGATTGCTATTCAGATAAGCTTTTCAGGCTGTAGTTCGTTTGAGAGGTTGGATCATTTTAAAATGTTTCGTTTCGACCAAATACATGCTAAAATAGTTACCAAATTAATTGCAATACTCCCGGTATGAACTTCTGACCGGTACGGATTTTGTACCTCTTCGATGCATTAGATCTCTATTCTGTGAAGCTCGGCAACCTGCAAGTCATTCGATTGGTTGGATCATTTTTAAAAGATTTGTTTCGACAAAATCCATGCTTGGATAGTTACCAAATAAATCACAATATTCCAGGTTTAAATTTTTGACCGGTACGAATTTTGTACCTCACCGATGCTTTATATTACATTTCTGAGATGCTTGGGTACCGACAAGTCGTTTGAAAGGTTGGATCATTTTAAAGAGTTGAACTTTGACCAAATATATGCTCGGATAGTTACCAAATGAATCGCAATACTCCCGGTTTGAATTATTGATCGGTACAGAATTTGTACCTCTACGATGATTTAGATCGCAATTCGGTGAAGCTTTGCTGCCGGCAACGCATTTGAGAGATTTTATTATAATTAAGAGTTTTGTATTGCCCGACAACATTATAGGATTGTTCCCAAATGAATCGCAATGCCCCCGGCTTAAATTTAAAAACAAAGCAGAATTTGTACCTCTCAGGTGCTTTAGATAGTGATTCGAAGAAGCTTGGCTAGTGGCAAGTCGTTAGGGAGGTTGAATCATATTTAAGAGTTTCACTTTGATTGGCAATATGCTAGGATTGTTACCAATTGAATCACAATACTCCCGGCTAGAATTTTTGTCCGGTACGAATTTTGTACTTCTCTGATGTTTTATATCGCAATTCTAAGAAGCCTGGCTACTGGCAAGTCGCTAAAGAAGTTGGATCATATTTAAGAGTTTCGCTTTGACTGACAATATGCAAGGATTGCTACCAAATGAATCGCAATACTCCGGCTTAAATTTTTGACCGGTACGGATTTTGTTCCTCTCCGATGGTTTAGATTACAATTCTGAGAATCTTGGCTACCGACAAGTCATTTGAGCGGTTGGATTGTTTTAGGAGATTCACTTCGACCAAATACATGCTCGGATAGTATTCAAATTAATTAGAATACTCCCGGTTTGAATTTTTGACCGGTACGGATTTCGTACCTCTCTGATGCTTTAGATCGCAATTCGGTGAAGCTTTAATACCGACAACGCGTTTGAGAAATTGGATTATTTTCAAGTATTTTGTATCGCCCGACAACATGCAAAGATTGTTCCCAAATGAATCCTAATACACCCGGTTTGAGTTATAGAACATAATGGATTTTGTACCTCTCCGGTGCTTTAAATAGTAATTCGGAGAAGCTTGGCTACCGGCAACTCATTTGAGAGGTTCGATCGCTTATATGAGTTTTTTCATGCCTGACATCATGCTAGGAATTCCCCTAAATGAATCGATATACTCCCAGTTTGAATTTTTGACAAGTACGGATTTCGTACCTTCCCGATGCTTTCGATAGTAATTCCGAGAAGACTCGCTATCAGCAACTCGCTTGAGAGTTTAGATATTTTATAAGGGTTTCGTTTAGACCGAAAACATGCTAGGATTGTTTTCAAATGAATCGCTATAATCCTGATTTGAATTTATGACCGGTACCGATTTCGTACCTCACAGATGCTTTAGATCGCTATTCATAGAAGCTTACATGACGGCATTTCGTTTGAGAGGCTGAATCATTTTAAAGAGTTTCATTTTGGCCAAATACATGCTAGGATAGTTACCAAATGAATCGCAATACTCCCGGTCTGAACTTTTGACTGGTACGGATTTCGTACATCTCCGATGCTTTAAATCGCTATTCAGAGAAGCTTGGCAACCTTCAAGTCCTTTGGGAGTTTGGATCGTTTTAAAAAGTTTCGTTTCGACCAAATATTCTAAGATTGTTCCCAAATGAATCGCAATACACCCGCTTTGAATTTTAGAACTGAACAGATTTTGTACCTCTCCGGTGGTTTAGATAGCAATTCGGAGAAGCTTGGCTACCGGAAACTCATTTGAGTGGTTCGATCGCTTTTATGATTTTTGTCATTCCAGACGACATGCTAGAAATGCTCCTAAATGAATCGATATACTCCCGGTTTGAATTTTTCACCAATACGGATTTCGTACCTTCCCGATGCTTTAAATCGTAACTCGGAGAAGTTTCACTATCAGCAACTCGCTTTAGAGTTTGGGTATTTTTTAAGAGTTTTGTTAAGACCGAAAACATGCTAGGATTTTTACCAAATCCATCGCTATAATCCTAGTTTGAATTTATGACCGGTACCGATTTCGTTCCTCAAAAATGTTTTAGATTGCTATTCAGAGAAGCTTTGCTTGCTGGCGGCAAGTCGTTTGAGAGGTTGGATCATTCTAAAGAGTTTCGTTTTGTCCAAATACATGTTAGGATAGCTACTAAATGAATCGCAATACTCCCGGTTTCAACTTTTGACCGGTACGAATTTCGAACCTCTCGGATGCTTTAAATCGCTATTCAGAGAATCTTTGCTACCGGCAAGTTGTTTGACAGGTTGGATCATTTTTAAGAGTTTCGTTTTGACCAAATAGTTCTTAGGATTGTTAAAATATGAATCGAAATACTCCTGGTTTGAATTTATGACCGGTACGGATATTGTACCTCCCCGATACATTAGATAGCAATTCAGAGAAGCTTGGCTACCGATTAGTCGTTCGATAGGTTAGATCATTTTTAGGAGTTTCGTATCGACAAAATCCATGCTAGGATATTTACCAAATGAATTACAATACTCCCGACTTGATTTTTTGACCAATATGGATTTCGTACCTCTCCGATGCTTTAGATCGCAATTCGGTGAAGCTTTGATTCCAACAACACATTTGAGAGATTGGATCATTTTTAAAAGTTTTGCACCACCTGAAAACATGCTAGGAATGTTCCCAAATGAATCGCAATACTCCCGGTTTGTGCTTTAGAATAGAATGGATTTTGTACCTCTCCGGTGCTTTAGATAGTAATTCTGAGAAGCTTGGCTACCGACAACTCATTTGAGAGGTTCAAACGCTTTTATGAGTTTTTTCATGCCTGACAAGATGCTAGGAATGCTTCTAAATGAATCGATATACTCCCGGTTTGAATTTTTGACCGGTATGGATTTCGTACCTTCCCGGTGTTTTATTTCTCAATTCGGAGAAGTTTCACAACCAGCAACTCGTTTGAGAGACGCTTGGCTACCGGAAAGTAGTTCAATTGGTTGGATCGCTTTTATGAGTTTTGTTTCGACAAAATCCATGCTAGGATATTTACCAATTGAATTGCAATACTCCCGGTTTGATTTTTTGACCGATACGGATTTCGTACCTCTCCGATGCTTTAGATCGCAATTCAGAAAAGCTTTGCTACCGGTAAGTCATTTGAGAGTTTGGAACATTTTTTAGTGTTTCACTTCGACCAACTACATGCTCGGATAGTTACCAAATGAATCGCAATATTCCCGGTATTAATTTTTGAACGGTACGGATTTCGTACCACTACGATGCTTTAGATCGCAATTCGGTGAAGCCTTGCTACCAATGAAACATTTGAGAGATTGGATCATTTTTAGAGTTTTGTATCTTCCAACAACATGCTAGGATTGTTCCCAAATGAATCGCAATACTCCTGGTTTGTGTTTTAGAACAGAATGGATTTTGTACCTCTCCAGTACTTTAGATTATAATTTGGGGAAGCTTGGCTACTGATAACTAATTTGAGAGGTTCGATTGCTTTTATGAGTTTTGTCATGCCTGACAATATGCAAGGAATGCTTCAAAATGTATCGATATACTCCCAGTTTGAATTTATGACTGGTATGGATTTCGTACCTTCTCGATGTTTTATTTTAAAATTCAGAGAAGTTTCGCAACCAACAACTCGTTTGAGAGTTTGAATATTTTTTAAGAGTTTCGTTTAGACCAAAAACAAGCTAGGATTGTTACCAAATGAATCGCTATATTCCTGGTTTGAATTTATGGCCGGTATTGATTTTGTACCTCGCAGATGCTTTAGATCGCAATTCATAGAAATTTTGCTGGCGGCAAGTCGTTTGGGAGGTTGGATCATTTTAAAGAGTTTCGTCTTGGCCAAATACATGCTAGGATAGTTACCAAATGAATCGCATTACTCCCGGTTTAAACTTTTGACCGGTACAAATTTCGAGCCTATCCGATGTTTTAAATCGCATTTTAGAGAAGCTTTGCTATCGCCAAGTCGTTTGACAGGTTGGATCACTTTTATGAGCTTTGTTTCAAAAAAATACTTGCTAGGATAGTTTCTAAATGAATCACAATACTGTCGGCTTGAATTTTTGAACCATATGGATTTTGTACCTCCCCGATGCTTCAGATCGAAATTCGGTAAAGCTTTAATTCTGGCAACACGTTTTAGAGATTGGATAATTTTTATAAGTTTGGTACAACCTGAAAAACATGCTAGGATTGTTCCCAAATGAATCGCAATACTCCCGGTTTGTGTTTTAGAATAGAAAGGATTTTGTACCTCTCCGGTGCTTTAGATAATAATTCGGAGAAGCTTGACTACCGTCAACTCATTTGGGAGGTTCGATCGCTTTTATGAGTTTTTTCATGCCTGACAATATGCTAGGAATGCTTCTAAATGTATCGATATATTCCCAGTTTAAATTTATGACTGGTATGGATTTCGTACTGATGCTTTATTTCACAATTCGGAGAAGTTTCGCAACCAGCAACACGTTTGAGAGTTTGAATATTTTTTAAGAATTTTGTTTAGACCGAAACAAGCTAAGATTGTTAGAAAATAAATCGCTATATTCCAGGTTTGAATTTATGGCCGGTATTGATTTTGCACCTCGCAGATGCTTTAGATCGCAATTCAGAGAAACTTTGCTGGCGGCAAGTCGTTTGAGAGGTTGGATCATTTTAAAGAGCTTCGTTTTGGCCAAATATATGCTAGGATAGTTACCAAATGAATCGCAATACTCCCGGTTTGAACTTTTGACCGGTACGGATTTCGAACCTATCTGATGCTTTAAATTGTATTTTAGAGAAGCTTTGCTATCGCCAAGTCGTTTGATAGGTTGGATCGCTTTTATGAGTTTTCTTTCGACGAAATACTTGTTAGGATAGTTTCTAAATGAATCACAATATTGCCGGTTTGAATTTTTGACCGCTACGGATTTCGTACCTCTCCGATGCTTTAGATCGAAATTTGGTGAAGCTTTATTTCCGGCAAGACGTTTTTGAAATTGGATAATTTTTAAAAGTTTGGTACCACTTGAAAACATGCTTGGATTGTTCCCAAATGAATCGCAATACTTCCGTTTTATGTTTTAGAATAGAATGGATTTTGTACCTCTTCGGTGCTTTAGATAGTAATTCGGAGAAGCTTGGCTACCGGCAACTCATTTGAGAGGTTCGATCGCTTTTATGAGTTTTGTAATGACTGACAACATGATAGGAATGCTTCTAAATGAATCGATATACTCCTTGTTTGATTTTTTGAACGATATGGATTTCGTACCTTCCCGATGCTTTATATCGCAATTTGGAGAAGTTTTGCTACCAGCAACTCGTTTGAGAGTTTAGATATTTTTTAAAGTTTTATTTAGACCGAAAACATGCTAGGATTGTTACCAAATGAATTACTATAATCTCGGCAAGATTTTATGACCGGTACCGATTTTGTACCTCTCCGATGCTTTAGATCGCAATTCTAAGAAGCTTGGCTGCCGGCAAGTCGTTAGAGAGGCTGGATCATATTTAAGAGTTTCGTTTTGAATGTCAATATGCTAGGACTTTTACCAAATGAATCGCAATACAAATTTTTGACCGGTACGGATTTTGTACCTCTCTAATGCTTTAGATCGCTATTAAGAGAAGCTTGGCTACCGGCAAGTCGTTCGATAAATTGGATCGCTTTTATGAGATTCATTTCGACAAAATCCATGCTAGGATATTTACCAATTGAATTGCAATACCCCCGGTTTGATTTTTTGACCAATACGGATTTTGTACCTCTCCGATGCTTTAGATCGCAATTCTGAGATGCTTTGCTACCGGTAAGTTGTTTGAGAGTTTGGAACGTTATTTAGAGTTTCACTTCGACCAAATATATGCTCGGATAGTTACCAAATGAATTGCATTATTCCCGGTTTTAATTTTAGACCGGTACGGATTTATTACCTCTACAATGATTTAGATAGCAATTCGGTGAAGCTTTGCTACCGGCGACACGTTTGAGAGATTGGATCATTTTTAAGAGTTTTGTATCGCCCGACAACATGCTAGGATTGTTCCCAAATGAATCGAAATACTCCCGGTTTGTGTTTTAGAACATAATGGATTTTGTACCTCTCCGGTGCTTTAGATTGTAATTCGGAGAAGCTTGGTTACTGATAACTCATTTTAGAGGTTCGATCGCTTTTATGAGTTTTGTCTTGCCTGACAATATGCTAGGAATGTTTCTAAATGTTTCGATAGTCCCAGTTAGAATTTATGACTGGTATGGATTATGTACTTTCCCGATGCATTATATCACAATTCGGAAAAGTTTCGCAACCAGCAACTCGTTTGAGAGTTTGAATATTTTTTAAGTGTTTCGTTTAGACCGAAAACATGTTAGGATTGTTACCAAATAAATCGCTATAATCCCAGTTTGAATTTATGGACGGTATCGATTTTGCACCTCACAGATTCTTTAGATCGCAATTCAGAGATGCTTTGCTGGCGGCAAGTCGTTTGAGAGGTTGGTTCATTTTAAGGAGTTTCGTTTCGACCAAATACATGCTAGGATAGTTACCAAATAAATCACAATACTCCTGGCTTGAACTTTAGACCTTTATGGATTTCGAACCTCTCTGATGCTTTAAATCGCATTTCAGAGAAGCTTTGCTATAGCTAAGTCGTTTGACAAGTTGGATCACTTTTTAGAGTTTTGTTTCGACCAAATACTTGCTAGGATAGTTTCCAAATGAATCGTAATACTCCCGATTTGAATTTTTGACCGGTACGGATTTTATACCTCTCCGATGTATTAGATCGCAATTCTGTGAAGCATGGCTGCCGGCAAGTCGTTTGAATCGCAATACTCCCGGTTTGAATTTTTTATTGGTACGAATTTCGAGCCTCTCCAACGCTTTAGATCGCAATTCGGTGTAGCTATGCTACCGGCAACGCGTTTGAGAGATTGGATCATTTTTTAGAGTTTAGTATCTCCCGACAACATGATAGGATTGTTCCCAAATGAATCACATTACTCCCGGTTTTAAATTTAGAACAGAACGGATTTTGTACCTCACCGTTGCTTTAGATAGTAATTCGAAGAAGGTTGCCTACCGGCAACTTATTTGAGAGGATCGATCGCTTTTTTAAGTTTTTTCATTCCTGACAACATGCTAGGAAAGCTCCTAAATGAATCGATACACTCCTAGCTTGAACTTTTGACCGGTACGGATTTCGTACCTCTCCGATGCTTAAAACAGCAATTCGGTGAAGCTTTGCTACCGGCTACACATTTGAGATATTAAAACATTTTTAAGAGATTTGTATCGCCCGACCACATGTTAGGATTGTTCCAAAATGAATCGCATTACTCCCAGATTGAGTTTTATAACATAATGGGGTTTTGTACCTCTCCGGTGCTTTTGATAGTAATTCGGAGACGCTTGGCTACTGGCAACTCATTCCTGAGGTTCGATGGCTTTTATGAGCTTTTTCATGCCTGACAACATGATAGGAATGCTTCTAAATGAATAGATATACACCCGGATAGAATTTTTGACAGGTACGAATTTCGTACCTTCCCGATGCTTATATCCCAATTCAGAGAAGTTTCGCTACCAGGAACTCGTTTGAATGTTTGGTTATTTTTTAAGAGCTTCAGTTAGATCGAAAACATGCTAGGATTGTTGCCAAATGAATCGCTATAATGCCGGTTTGAACCGGTACCGATTTCGCTCCTCAAAAATGCTTTAAATCGTTATTCAGAGAAGCTTTGTAGGCGTCAAGTCACTTGAGTGGTTGGAACAATTTAATTAGTTTCGTTTTGACCAAATTATAGCTAGGATAGTTTCCAAATAAATCACAATACTCCCAGTTCGAACTTTTGACTGGTACGGATTTCGAACCTCTCCGATGCTTTAAATCGCTATTTAGAGAAGCTTTACTACAGGAAAGTCGTTTGATAGGTTGGATTGATTTTAAAAAAAAATTAACTACCAAATACTTGCAAGGATAGTTTCCAAATGAATCGCAATACTCCCGGTTTGAATTTTTGACCGGTACTGATTTTGTACCTCTCCGATGCTTTAGATCGCAATTCTGAGAAGCTTGGCTGTCGGCAAGTCGTTAGAGAGGTTAGATCATATTTAAGAGTTTTGTTTTTATTGCCAATTTGCTAGGATTGTTTCAAAATGAATCGCAATACTCGTAGTTTGAATTTTTGACCGGTACGGATTTTGTGCCTCTCTAATGCTTTCGACCGCTATTCAGGGAAACTTGGCAACCGGCAAGTCGTTCGATAGGTTGGATCGCTTTTATGAGTTTCGTTTCGAAAAAATCCATGCTAGGATATTTACTAAATGATTTACAATACTCCCAGATTGATTTTTTGACAGATCCGGATATCGTTCCTCTCCGATGCCTTAGATCGTTATTAATAGAAGATTTGCTACCGGTAAGTCGTTTGAGAGTTTGGATCGTTTTATAGAGTTTTACTTCGACGAAATACATGCACGAATAGTTATAAAAGGAATCGCAATAATTTCGGTTTAAATTTTTGACTGGTACGGATTTCGTACCTCTTTGATGTTTTAAATTGCAATTCGGTGAAGCTTTGCTGCAGTTAACACATTTGTGAGATTGGATTATTTTTAAGAGTTTTGTATCGCTTGACAACATGTCTGGATTGTTCCCAAATAAATCGCAATACTCCCGGTTTGTGTTTCAGAACATAATGGATTTTGTAATCCTCCAGTGCTTTAGATAGAAATTCAGAGAAGCTTGGCTACCGACAGCTCATATGAGAGGTTCGATCGCTTTTATGAGTTTTGTCATGCCTGACAACATGCTTGGAATGCTTCTAAAAGAATCGATATACTCCTGATTTGAATTTTTGATCGGTACGGATTTTGAACCTTCCCGATGCTTTATATCGCAATTCGGAGAAGTTTCTCAACCAGTAAATCGTTTGAGCGTTTGGATATTTTTTAAGAGTTTTGTTTAGACCGAAAACATGCTAGGATTGTTACCAAATGAATCGTTTTAATCCCAGCTTGAATTTATGACCAGTAGCGATTTCGTACCTCACAGATGCTTTAGATCGCAATTCAGATAAGCTTTGCCGGCGGAAAGTCGTTTGTGAGGTTTGATCATTTTAAAGAGTTTCGTTACGACCAAAAGCATGCTAGGATAGTTACAAAATGAATTGCAATACTCCCGGTTTTCACTTTTGACCGGTACGGATTTATTACCTCCCCGATACTTTTGCTCGCTATTCTGAAAAGCTTGGCTACCGGCAAGTCGTTCGATAGGTTGGATCACTTTTAAGTGATTCGTTTCGTCAAAATCCATTCTTGGATAGTTACCAAATGAATCGCAATACTCCAGGTTTGCATTTTTGAACGGTACGGATTTTGTACCTCACCGATGCCTAAGATTACAATTCTGAGAAGCTTGGCTGCCGGCAAGTCGTTTGAAATGTTGGATAATTTTTAAGAGTTTCACTTTGACCAAATACATGCTCGGATAGTTACCAAATGAATCGGATTACACCCAGTTTGAATTTCTGACCGGTACGGATTTCGTAGTTCAACGATGCATTAGATCGCAATTCGGTGAAGCTTTGTCACCGGCAATACGTTTGGGAGATTGGAACATTTTTAAGAGCTTTGTATCGCCCGACAACATTTTAGGATTGTTCCAAAATGAATCGCAATACTCCCAGGTTGAGTTTTATAACAGAATGGGTTTTGTACCTCTCCGGTGCTTTAGATAGTAATTCGGAGAAGCTTGGCTACGGGCAACTCATTTGAGAGGTTTAATCGCTTTTATGTGCTTTGTCATGCCTGACAACATGATAAAAATGCTTCTAAATGAATAAATATTCATCCGATTTGAATTTTAGACCGGTACGGATTTCATACCATCTCGATGCTTTATATCGCAATTCGGGAAAGTTTCGCTACCAGCAACTCGTTTAAGTATTTGGATATTTTTTAAGAGTTTCGTTTTGACTAAAAACATGCAAGGATTGTTACCAAATGAATCGCTATGCTCCCGGTTTGAATTTTTGACCGGTACGAATTTTGTACCTCTCTGATGCTTTAGATCACTATTCAGAGATGCCTGGCTACCGGCAAGTCGTTCGATAGGTTGGATCATTTTTAAGTATTTTGTTCCATCAAAATCAATTCTAGGATAGTTACCAAATGATTCGCAATACTCCAGGTTTACATTTTAGACCAGTACAGATTTTGTACCTTTCCGATGCTTAAGATTTACAATTCTGCGAAGCTTGGCTACCGTCAAGTTGTTTGAAAGGTTGGATAATTTTTAAGAGTTTCACTTTGACCAAATGCATGCTCGGATAGTTACCATATGAATCGCAATACTCCCTGTATGAACTTTTGACCGGTATAGGTTTCGTACCTTTCCGATGCTTTAAATCGCCATTCCGAGAAGCTTTGCCGGCGGCAAGTCGTTTGAGAGGTCGGTTCATTTTGGAATACTCCCGGTTTGAATTTTTGAGAGGTCGTTTGAGAGGTCGTTTAAATCGCCATGCTAGGATAGTTACCAAATTAATTGCAATACTCCCGGTTTGAATTTTTGACCTGTACTGATTTTGTACCTCTCCGATGCTTTAGATCGCAATTTTGAGAAGCTTGGCTACCGACAAGTCATTAGAGGGGTTGGATCATATTTAAGTTTTTGATTTTGACTGTCAATATGTTAGGATTATTACCAAATGAATCGCAATAATCCCGGTTTGAATTTTTTACAGGTACAGATTTTGTACCTCTACGATGCTTTAGATCGCTATTCAGAGAAGGTTAGCTACCGGCAAGTCGTTCGTTAGGTTGGATCGTTGTTATGTGTTTTGTTTCAGCAAAATCCATAATAGGATATTTCCTAAATGAATTACAATACTCCCAGTTTAATTTTTTGACCGATCGGATTTCGTACCTCTGCGATGCTTTAGATCACTATTCATAGAAGCTTCTCAACTGGTTAGTCGTTTGAGAGTTTGGATCATTTTTTATAGTTCTACTTCGACCAAATACATGCACAAATAGTTACAAAATGAATCGCAATACTGCCGGTTTGAATTTTTGTCCGGTACAGATTTCGTACCTCTATGATGCTTTAGATCGTAATTCGGTGAAGCTTTGCAGCAGGTAACACATTTGTGAGATTGGATTATTTTTAAGAGTTTTGTATCGCCCGACAACATGCCAGGATTGTTCCCAAATGAATTGCAATACTCCCGGTTTGTGTTTCAGAAAATAATGGATTTTGTACCTCTCCAGTGCTTTAAATCAAAATTCGGAGAAGCTTGGCTACCGACAACTCATTTGAGAGGTTCGATCGCTTTTATGAGTTTTGTCATACCTGAGAACATGCTAGGAATGCCTCTAAAAGAATCAATATACTCCCGATTTGAATTTTTGACCGGTATGGATTTCGCACCTTTCCGATGTTTTATATCGCAATTCGGGGAAGTTTCGCTACCAGCAGCTCGTTTGTGAGTTTGGATATTTTTTAAGTATTTCGTTTAGACAAAAATTTTTCTAGGATTGTTACCAAATGGATCGCTATAATCCCGGTTTGAATTTATAACCGATACCAATTTTGTACCTCACAGATGCTTTAGATCGCTATTCAGAGAAGCCTTGCTGGCGGAAAGTCGTTTGAGAGGTTGGATCATTTTAAAGAGGTTTTTTTTTCCTACAAATGCATGCTAGAATAGTAACCAAATGAATCGCAATACTCCCGGTTTGAACTTTTGGCCGTTACGTATTTTGTACCTCTCCAATGCTTTAGATCGTTATTAAGAGAAGCTTGGCTACCGGTAAGTCGTTCGATAGGTTGGATCATTTTTAAGAGTTTCGTTTTGCCAAAATCCATTCAAAAATAGTTATCAAATGAATCGCAATACTCCAGGTTTGAATTTTTGACCGGTACTGATTTTGTACCTCTCCGAGGCTTTAGATTACAATTCCGAGAAGCTTGGTTACCGGTAAGTCTATTGAGAGGTAGGATTATTTTTTAGAGTTTCACTTCGACCAAATGCATGCTCGGATAGTTACCAAACAAATCGCAATACTCCCGGTTTAAATTTTTGACCAGTACGGATTTCGAACCACTTCGATGCTTTTGATCGCAATTTGGTAAAGCTCTGGTACCATCAACACGTTTGCGAGATTGCATCATTTTTAAGATTTTTGTATCGCCCGACAACATGGTCGGATTGTTCACAATTGAATCGTAATTCTCCCGGTTTAAGTTTTAGAATATAATGGATTGTGTACCTCTCCGGTGCTTTAGATAGTAATTCGGAGAAGCTTGGCTACCGGCTACTTATTTGAGAGGTTCGATCGCTTTTATGAGTTTTGTCATGCCAGGCAACATGATAGGAATGCCACTAAATGAATAAATATACACCCAGTTTGAATTTTTGATCGGTACGGATTTTGCACTTTCCCGATGCCTTATATCGCAATTTAGAGAAGTTTTGCTGCCAACAACTCATTTGTGAGTTTAGATATTTTTTAAGAGTTTTGTTTAGACCGATAACATGTTTGGAATTTTACCAAATGAATCGCTATAATACCGGTTTGAATTTATGACCGCTACCAATTTTGTACCTCACAGATGCTTTAGATCGCTATTCAGAGAAGCTTTGCTGGCGGCAAGTCGTTTGAGAGATTGAATCATTTTAAAGAGTTTCGTTACTACCAAATAAATGCTAGGATAACTACCAAATAAATTACAATACTCCCGGTTTGAATTTCTTACGGGTACGGATTTTGTACCTCTCCGATGCATTAGATCGCTATTCAAAGAAGGTTGGCTATCGGCAAGTCGTTCGATGGGTTGTATCATTTTTAAGAGTTTAGTTTTGCCAAAATCCATTCAAGGATAGTTACCAAATGAATCGCAATACTCCTGGTTTGAATTTTTGACCGGTTCAGATTTTTTACCTCTCCGATGCTTTAGATTACAATTCCGTGAAGCTTGGCTACCGGCAAGTCATTTGAGTGGTTGGGTAATTTTTAAGAGTTTCACTTCGACCAAATACATGCCCGGGTAGTTACAAAATAAATCGCAATAATCTCAGATTGAAATTTTGACCAGCAAGGATTTCGTACCTCTCCGATGCTTTAGATCGCAATTCGGTAAAGCTTTGCTACCGGCAACATGTTTGAGAGATTCGATCACTTTTAAGAGTTCAGTATTTCCCGACAATATGCAAGGGCTGTTCCCAAATGAATCACATTACTCCCGGTTAGAATTTTTGACCAGAACGGATTTTATACCTCTCCGTTGCTTTAGATAGTAATTCGAAGAAGTTTGGCTACCGGCAAGTTACTTGAGAGAATCGACCGCTTTTATGTGTTTTTTCATGCCTGACAACATGCTCGGAATGCTCCTAAATTAATCAATATACTCCCTGCTTGAATTTTTGACCGGTACGAATTTCGTACCTTCCCAATGTTTTAGATCGCAATTCGGAGATGCTTCGCTACCAGCAACTCGTTTGAGAGTTTGGATATTTTTAAAGAGTTTCGGTTGGGCAAAAACCATTCTAGGATTGTTACCAAATTAATCGCTATAATTCCGGTTTTAATTTATGACCAGTACCGATTTCGTTCCTCAAAGAAGCTTTAGATCGCTATTCAGAGAAGCTTTGTTGGCGGCAAGTCGTTTGAGTGGATGGATCAATTTAATGAGCTTCGCTTTAACCAAATTCATGCCAGGATAGTTATCAAATGAATCGCAATGCTCCCGGTTTGAAATTTTAACTGGTACGGATTTCGAACCTCTCCGATGCTTTCAATCGCTATTCTGAAAAATCTTTGCAACCGGCAAGCATTTGACAGGTTAAAATGTTTTTAAGAGTTTCGTTTCAACCAAATGCTTGCTAGGATAGTTACCAAATGAATCGTAATACTCCCGGTTTAAATTTTTGACCTGTACGGATATTGTACTTCTCCGATGCTTTAGATCGCAATTCTGAGAAGCTTGGCTGCCGGCAAGTCGTTAAAAAGGTTGGATCATATTTAAGAGTTTCGATTAGAATATCAAAATGTTATGATTGTTAACAAATGAATCGTAATTTTTCTTGCTTTAATTTTTGACCGGTACTGATTTTGTACCACTCCGATACTTTAGACCGCAATTCAGTGAAGCTTGGCTACCGACAAGTCGTTCGATAGGTCGGATCATTTTTATAATTTTTGTTTCGACAAAATCCATACTATGATATTTACAAAATGAATTGCAATACTCTCGGTTTGATTTTTTGGCCGATCCGGATTTCATGCCTCTCCGATGCTTTAGATCGCTATTCAGATAAGCTTCTCTACCAATAAGTCATTTGAGAGTTTGGATCATTTTTTAGAGTTTCACTTTGACCAAATACATGCCCGAATAGTTACCAAATGAATCGCAATACTCCCTGTTTTAATTTCTGACCGGTATGAATTTCGTACCTCTCCGATCCTTTAGATCGCAATTCGATGAAGCTTTGCTACATGCAGCACGTTTGTGAGATTGGATCATTTTTAAGAGTTTTGTATCGCCTGACAACATGCCAGGATTGTTCCCAAATGAATTGCAATACACCCAGTTTATGTTTTAGAATATAATGGATTTTGTACATCTCCAGTGCTTTAGATACTAATTCGGGGAAGCTTGGCTACCGATAACTCATTTGAGAGGTTCGATCGCTTTTATAAATTTTGTCATGCCTGACAACATGGTAGGAATGCTTCTAAATGAATCGATATACTCCTAGTTTGAATTTTAGCCTGCTATGGATTTCCTACCTTCCCGTTGCTTTATATCGCAATTCGGAGAAGTTTCGCTACCAGCAGCTTGTTTGAGAGTTTGCATATTTTTTAAGAGTTTCGTTTAGACCAAAAAGATGCTTGGATTGTTACCAAATGAGTCGCTATAATCCCGGTTTGAATTTAAGACCGGTACCGATTTCGTACCTCACAGATGCTGTAGATCGTTATTCAGAGAAGTTTTGCTGGCGGCAAGTCGTTTGAGAGGTTGGATCATTTTAAAGAGTTTCGTTATGACCAAATGCATGCTAGGATAGTTACCAAAAGAACTGCAATACTCCCGGGTTTAACTTCTGACTCATACGGATTTTGTACCACCCCGATACTTTAGATCGCTATTTAGAGAAGTTTGGCTACCTTCGTTTGATAGGTTGGATCATTTGAAAGAGTTTCGCTTCGAAAAAATGCATGCCAGAATAGTTACTCCCGGTTAGTATCTCCCGTCAACATGCTAGGATTGTTCATAATTGAATCACATTACTCCCGGTTTTAATTTTAGACCAGAATCGATTTTGTACCTCTCCGTTGCTTTAGATAATAATTCGAAGAAGCTGGGTAACCGGCAACTTATTTGTGAGGACCGATTGCTTTTATGAGTTTTTTCATGCCTGACAACATGTTAGGAAAGCTCCGAAATGAATTGATATACTCCCAGTTAGAATTTTTGACCGGTGTGGATTTCGTACCTTCCCGATGTTTTAAATCGCAATTTGGAGTTTCTTCGCTACCAGCAACTCGTTTGAGAGTTTGGATATTTTCTAAGAGTTTCGTTTCGATCAAAAACATGCTAGGATTGTTACCAAATGAATTGCAATAATCCCGGTTATAATTTAAGACCGCTACCGATTTCGTTCCTCAAAGATGCTTAGATCGCTATTTAGAGAAGCTTTGCTGGCAGCAAGTGGTTTGAGTGGTTGGATCAATTTAATGAGTTTCATTTCGGCTAAATTCATGCTAGGATAGTTACCAAATGAATTGCAATACTCAAAGTTTGAACTTCTGACCGGCACGAATTTTGTACCACTTCGATGCTCTAGATCGCTATTCAGAGAAGCTTGGCTACCGACAAGTCATTCGTTAAGTTGGATAATTTTTAAGAGTTTTGTTTCGACAAAATCCATTCAAGGATAGTTACCAAATGAATCGTAATACCTAGGTTTGAATTTTTGAACGTTAGGGATTTTGTACCTCTCCGATGCATAAGATTACAATTCTGAGAAGCTTGGCTACCAGCAAGTCGTTTGAAAGGTTGTATAATTTTTAAGAGTTTCACTTCGACAAAATACATGCTCGCATAGTTACCAAATGAATCCCAATACTCCCGGTTTGACTTTTTGACCAGTACAGATTTTGTACCTCTCCGATGCTTTTGATCGTAATTCGGTGAAGCTTTTCTTCCGGCAACAGGTTTGAGAGATTAGGTCATTTTTAAGAGTTTCGTATCGCCCGAAAACATGCTAGGATTATTTCTAAATGAATCACATTACCCCCGGTTTTAATTTTATAACAGAATGGATTTTGGTACTCTCCATTGCTTTAGATAGTAATTCGAAGAAGCTTGGCTACCTGCAATTTATTTAAGAGGATCGATCGCTTTTTGAGTTTTTTCATGCTTGACAACATGTTGGAAAATTCTAAAATAAATTGATATAATCCCAGTTAGGATTATTGATCGGTACGGATTTCGTTCCTTCCCGATGCTTTAAATCGTAATTCGGAGATGCTTCGCTACCAGCAACTCGTTTGAGAAGTTGGATATTTTTTAAGAGTTTCGTTTAGATCGTAAAAATGCTTGGATTGTTACCAAATAAATTTCAATAATCCGGGTTTGAATTTAAGACCGGTACCGATTTCGTTCCTCAAAGATGCTTAGATCGCTATTTAGAGAAGCTTTGCTGGCAGCAAGTCGTTTGAATGGTTGGATCAATTTAATGAGTTTCGTTTTGGTTAAATTCATGCTAGGATAGTTACCAAATGAATTGCAATAATCCCGGCATGAACTTTTGACCGGTACGGATTTTTACCTCTCCGATGCTCTAGATCGTTATTCAAAGAAGTTTGGCTAACTGCAAGTCGTTCGTTAGGTTGGATCATTTTTAAGAGTTTCGTTTCGTCAAAATCCATTCTAGGATAGTTGCCAAATTAATCGCAATACTCCAGGTTTGAATTTTTGGACGGTACAGATTTTGTACCTCTCCGATGCATAAGATTACAATTCTGAGAAACTAGGCAACCGGCAAGTCGTTTGAAAGGTTGTATAATTTATAAGAGTTTTACTTCGACCAAATACATGCTCGTATAGTTACCAAATGAATCGCAATACTCCCGGTATGAATTTTTGACCGGCACGGATGTCGTACCTCTCCGGCGCTTTAGATCGTAATTCGGTGAAGCTTTGCTTTTGACAATACGTTTTAGAGGTAGGGTCATTTTTAAGTGTTTAGTATCGCCCGACAACATCCTAGGATTATTCCCAAATGAATCACATTACTCCCGGTTTTAATTTTAGAACAGAACGGATTTTGTACCTCTCCATTTCTTTAGATAGGAATTCGAAAAAGCTTGGCTACCGGCAACTTATTTGAGAGGATCGATCGCTTTTATGAGTTTTTTCATGCCAGACAACATGTTAAGAAAGCTCCGAAATGAATTGATATACTCCCAGTTAGAATTTTTTGCCGGTACGGATTTCGTACCTTCCCGATGCTTTAAATCGTAATTCGGTGATGCTTCGCTACCAGCTACTCGTTTGAGAGTTTGGATATTTTTTAAGAGTTTCGTTTAGATCGTAAACATGCCAGGATTGTTACCAAATGAATTACAATAATCTCAGTTTTAATTTATGACCGGTACCTATTTCATTCCTAAAAGATGTTTTAGATCGCTATTTAGAGAAGCATTGCTGGCAGCAAGTTGTATGAGTGGTTGCATTAAATTATTGAGTTTCGTTTCCCCCAAATTTATGCTAGGATAGTTACCATATGAATCGCAATACTCCCGGTTTGAACTTCTGACTGGTACGGATTTTTTACCTCTCCGATGCTCAAGATCGCTATTTAAAGAAGCTTGGCTACCGGCAAGTCGTTCGTTAGGTTGGATCATTTTTAAGAGTTTCGTTTTGTCATAATCTATTCTAGGATAGTTACCAAATGAATCGCAATACTCCAGGTTTGAATTTTTGACCGATACGGAATTTGGACCTCCCCGATGCATAAGATTGCAATTTTGAGAAGCTTGGCTACCGGCAAGTCATTTGAAAGGTTGTATAATTTTTAAGAGTTTCACTTCGACCAAATACATGATCACATAGTGACCAAATGAATCGCAATACTCCCGGTTTGAATTATTGGCCGGTACGGATTTTGTACCTCTGCGACGCTTCAGATCATAATTTTTTGAAGCTTTGCTACCGGCAACACATTTGAGTGATTGGGTCATTTTTTAGAGTTTAGTATCTCCCGACAAAATGCTAGGATTGTTCATAATTGAATCACATTACTCCAAGTTTTAATTTTAGATCAGAATCGATTTTGTACCTCTCCGTTGCTTTAGATAGTGATTAGAAGATGCTGGGATACCGTCTTTTATGAGTTTTTTCTTGCCGAACAACAAGTTAGAAAGCTGCGAAATGAATTGAAATACTCCCAGTTAGAATTTTTGACCGGTACGGATTTCGTACCTTCCCGATGCTTTAAATCATAATTCGGATATGCTTTGCTACCAGAAACTCGTTTGAGAGTTTGGATATTTTTTAAGAGTTTCGTTTAGATCGAAAGCATGCTAGGATTGTTACCAAAGTAATTGCAATAATCCCGATTAGAATTTAAGACCGGTACCAATCTCGTTCCTCAAAGATGCTTTAAATCGCTATTTAGAGAAGCTTTACTGGCAGCAAGTCGTATGAGTGGTTGGATCAATTTAATGAGTTTCGTTTCGCCCAAATTCATTTTAGGATAGTTACCAAATGAATCGCAATACTCCCAGTTTGAACTTCTGACCGGTACGGATTTTGTACATCTCCGATTCTTTAGATCGCTATTAAGAGAGGCTTTGCAACCGTCAAGTCGTTCGATAGGTTGGATAATTTTTAATAGTTTCGTTTTGAAAAAATCCATGCAAGGATATTTACCAAATGAATCGTAATATTCCAGGTTTGAATTTTTTACCGGTACGGATTTCGTACATTCCCGAAGCTTTAAATCATAATTCGGAGATGTTTCGGTACCAGCAACTCGTTTGTGAGTTTTGGTATTTTATAAGAGTTTCGTTTAGATTGAAAACATACTAGGATTGTTACCAAATGAATTGCAATAATCCCTGTTAGAATTTAAGACCGGTACCGATTTCGTTTCTCAAAGATGATTTTGATCGCTATTTAGAGAAGCTTTGCTGGCAGTAAGTCGTTTGATTGGTTGGATAAATTTAATGAGTTTCGTTTCGACTATATTCATGCTAGGATAGTTACCAAATGAATTGCAATACTCCCAGATTGAACTTCTCACCGGTAGGGATTTTGTACCTCTCCGATACTCTAGATCGCTATTCAGAGAAGCTTGGCTGCCGGCAAGTCGTTCGTTAGGTTGGATTATTTTTAAGAGTTTTGTTTCGTCAAAATCCATTCTATGATAGTTGCCAAATGAATCGCAATACTCCAGGTTTGAATTTTTGAACGATACGGATTTTGTACCTCTCCGTTGCATAAGATTATAATTCTGAGAAGCTTTGCTACCAGTAAGTCGCATGAAAGGTTGTATAGTTTTTAAGAGTTTCACTTCGACCAAATACATGCTCGCATAGTTACCAAATTAATCGCAATACTCCCGGTTTGACCTTTTGACCGGTACGGATTTCGTACCTCTTCGGTGCTTTAGATTGTAATTCGGTAAAGCTTTGCTTCCGGCAACACGTTTAAGAGATTGGGTCATTTTTAAGAGTTAAGTATCACCCGACAAAATGCTGGGATTATTCCCAAATGATTCACTTTACGCCCGGTTTTAATTTTAGAACAGACCGAATATTGTACATCTCCATTGCTTTAAATAGAAATTCGAAGAAGCTTGGCTACCGGCAACTTATTTGAAAGGATCGATCGCTTTTATGAGTTTTTTCATGCCTGATAACATGTTTGGAAAGCTTCAAAATGAGTTGATATACTCCCAGTTATAATTTTTGACCAGTACAGATTTCGTACCTTCCCGATGCTTTAAATCGTAATTCGGAGATGCTTCGCTACCAGCAACTCGTTTGAGAGTTTGGATTTTTTTAAGAGTTTCGTTTAGATCAAAAATATTCTAGGATTGTTACCAAATGAATTACAATAATCCCGGTTACAATTTAAGACCGGTACCGATTTCCTTCCACAAAGATGTTTTAGATCGCTATTTAGTGAAGCTTTGCTGGCAGCAAGTCGTTTGAGTGGTTGGATCAATTTAATGAATTTCGTTTCAACAAAATTCATACTAGGATAGTTACCAAATGAATTGCAATAATCCCGGTTTGAACTTCTGAACGATACGGATTTTGTACCTCTCCGTTGCTCCAGATCGCTATTCAGAGAAGCTTGGCTACCGGCAAGTCGTTCGTTAGGTTGGATCATTTTTAAGAGTTTTGTTGTCAAAATCCATTCTAGGATAGTTACCAAATGAATCGCAATACTCCAGGTTTGAATTTTTTGACGGTACAGATTTTGTACCTCTCCGATGCATAAGATTACAATTCTGAGATGCTTGGCAACCGGCAAGTCGTTTGAAAGGTTGTATAATTTTTAAGAGTTTCACTTCGACCAAATACATGCTCGCATAGTTACCAAATGAATCGCAATACTCCCAGTATGAATTTTTGACCGGTGCGGATTTCGTACCTCTCCGGCGCTTTGGATCATAATTCGGTGAAGCTTTGCTTTTGACAACGCGTTTTAGAGGTAGGGTCATTTTTAAGAGTTTTATCGCCCGACAACATGCTAGGATTATTCCCAAATGAATCACATTACTCTCTGTTTTAATTTTAGAACAGAACAGATTTTGTACCTTTCCATTACTTTAGATAGTAATTCGAAGAAGCTTGGCTACCGGTAACTTATTTGAGAGGATCGATCTCTTTTATGAGTTTTTTCATGCCTGACAACATGTTAGGAAAGCTCCAAAATTAATTGATATACTCCCAGTTAGAATTTTTTGCCGGTACGGATTTTGTACCTTCCCGATGCTTTAAATCGTAATTCGGAGATGCTTCTCTTCCAGCAACTCGTTTGAAAGTTTAGATATTTTTAAGGAGTTTCGTTTAGGTCGTAAACATGCTTGGATTGTTGCCAAATGAATTTCAATAATCCCAGTTTTAATTTAGGACCGGTACATATTTTGTTCCTCAAAGATGTTTTAGACTGCTATTTAGAGAAGCTTTGCTGGCAACAAGTCATATGAGTGGTTGCATTAATTTATTTAGTTTCGTTTGGCCCAAATTCATGCTAGGATAGTTACCATAAGAATCGCAGTACTCCCGGTTTGAACTTCTGACCAGTACGGATTTTTTACCTCACCGATGCTCAAGATTGCTATTCAGAGAAGCTTGGCTACAGGCAAGTCGTTCGTTAGGTTGGATCATTTTTAAGAGTTTAGTTTTGTCAAAATCCATTCTAGGATAGTTGCCCAATGAATCGCAATACTCCAGGTTTGAATTTTTGACCAGTACATTTTGTACCTCTCCGATGCATAAGATTTTAATTCTGAGATGCTTGGCTACAAGTCGAATGAGTGGTTGGATCAATTTAATGAGTTTCGTTTCGCCCAAATTCATTTTAGGATAGTTACCAAATGAATCGCAATACTCCCGATTTGAACTTCTGACCGGTACGGATTTTGTACCTCTCCGATTCTTTAGATCGCTATTCAGGGAGGCTTGGCAACCGGCAAGTCGTTCGATAGGCTAGATATTTTTTTGACCGGTACGGATTTCGTACCTTCCCGATGCTTCAAATCGTAATTCGGAGATGCTTGGATATTTTTTAAGAGTTTCGTTTAGATTGAAAGCATGCAAGATCGTAACCAAATTAATTGCAATAATCCCGGTAAAAATATATGACCGGTACCGATTTCGATCCTCAAAGATGCTTTAGATCGCAACTAATAGAAGCTTTGCTGGCAGCAAGTCGTTTTAGTGGTTGGATCAATTTAATGTGGTTCGTTTCTCCTAAATTCATTTTAGGATAGTAACAAAATGAATCGCAATACTCCCGAATTGAACTTCTAACCGGTACGGATTTTGTACCTCTCCGATGGTCTAGATCGCTATTCAGAGAAGCTTGGCTACCGGCAAGTCGTTCTTTAGGCTATATCATTTTTAAGAGTTTCGTTTTGTCAAATTCTATTCTTGGATAATTACCTAATGAATCGCAATACTCCAGGTTTGAATTTTTGACCGGTACAGATTTTGTACCTCTCTGATGCATAAGATTACAATTCCGATAAGCTTGGCTACCGGCAAGTTGCTTGAAAGGTTGAATAATTTTTAAGAGTTTTACTTCGACCAAATACATGCTCACATAGTTACAAAATGAATCGCAATACTCCGGGTTTGAATTTTTGACCGGTACTGATTTCGTATCTCTCCGACGCTTTAGATCGTAATTCGGTGAAGCTTTCCTTCCGGCAACACATTTGAGAGATTGGGTCATTTTTAAGAATTTAGTATCACCCGAAAACATGCTAGGATTATTCCCAAATAAATCACATTACTCCCAGTTTTAATTTTAAAACAGAACGTATTTTGTACCTTTCCATTGCTTTAGATAGTATTTCAAAGAAGCTTAGCTACCGGCAGCTTATTTGAGAGGATCGATCGCTTTTATGAGTTTTTTCAAGCCTGACAACATGTTAGAAAATCTCCGAAATGAATTGAGATACTCCCAGTTAGAATTTTTGACCGATACGGATTTCGTACCTTCCCGATGCCTTAAATCGTAATTCGGAGATGCTTCGCAACCAGCAACTTGTTTGAGAGTTTTGATATTTTTTAAGAGTTTCGTTTAAATGGAAAACATGCTTGGATTCTTACCAAATGAATTTCAATAATCCCAGTTAGAATTTAAGACCGGTACCGATTTCGTTCCTCAAAGATTCTTTAGATCGCTATTAAGAGAAGCTTTGCTGGCAGCATGTCGTTTGAGTGGTTGGATATATTTAATGAGTTTCGTTTCCCCTAAATTCATTTTACGATAGTTACCAAATGAATCGCAATACTCCCGGTTTGAACTTCTGACCGGTACGGATTTTGTATCTCCGATTCTGTAGATCGCAATTCTGAGAAACTTGGCTACCGGGAAGTCGTTCCTTAGGTTGGATCATTTTTAAGAGTTCTGTTTCAAAAAAATCCATGCTAGGATAGTTACCAAATGAATCCCAATATTCCAGGTTTGAATTTTTGACTGGTACGGATTTTGTACCTCTCCGAGTCTTCAGATTATAATTCAGAGAAGCTTGGCTACCGGCAAGTCGTTTGTGAGGTTGTGAAAATTTTAAGACTTTCACTTCGACCAAATAGTTGCTCGGATAGTTACCAAATGAATCGCAATACTCCCAGATTAATTTTTTACCGGTACAGATTTCGTACCTCTCCAATGCTTTAGATCACAATTCGGTGAAACTTTGCTACTGGCAACACATTTGAGAGATTGGGTAATTTTTAAGAATTTAGTATCGCTCGACAACATACTAGGATTATTCCCAAATGAAACACATTACTCCCGGTTTTAATTTTAGAACATAACCGATTTTGTACCTCTCCGTTGCTTTAGATACTAATTCGAAGAAGCTGGGCTACCGGCAACTTATTTAAGAGGATCGACCGCTTTTATGAGTTTTTTAATGCCTGAAAACATGCAAGGAAAGCTTTGAAATGAAACGATATACTCCCAGTTTGAATTTTTGACCGGTACGGATATTGTACCTTCCCGATACTTTAGATCGTCAAAGGAGATGCTTCGTTACTAGCAATTCGTTTGAGAATTTGAATTTTTTTGGAGTTTCGTTTTGATTGAAAACATGTTAGGATTGTTTCCAAATGAATAACTATAATCCCGGTTTGAATTTAGGACCGGTACCGATTTCGTTCCTCAAAGATGCTTTAGATCGCTATTTAGAGAAGCTTTGCTGGCGACACGTCGTTTGAGTGGTAGGATCAATTTAGTAAGTATCGTTTCGACTAAATTCATGCAAGGATAGTTACCAAATAAATCGCAATACTCCCGGTTGGACCTTATAACCGGTACGGATTTTGAACCTCTCCGATGCTCTAGATCGCTATTCGGAGAAGCTTTGCTACCGGCAAGTCGTTAGTTAGGTTGTATCATTTTTAAGAGTTTTGTTTCGTCTAAATCCATTCTAGGGTAGTTACCCAATGAATCACAATACTCCAGGTTTAAATTTTTCACTGGTACGGATTTTGTACCTCTCTGATACACAAGATTACAATTCTGAGAAGTTTGGCTACCAGTAATTCGTTTGTAAGGTCGTATAATTTTTAAGAGTTTCACTTCGACCAAATACATGCTCGCATAGTTACCAAATGAATCGTAATACTCCCAGTTTGAATTATTGACCGGTACGGATTTCGTACCTCTCTGACGCTTTCAATCGTAATTCGGTGAAGCTTTGCTTCAGGCAACACGTTTGAGAGATTGGGCCATTTTTAAGAGATTAGTATCACCCGACAACATGCTAGGATTATTCCCAAATGAATCACATTACTCCCGGTTTTAATTTTAGAACAGAACGGATTTTGTACCTCTCCATTGCTTTAGATAGTAATTCGAAGAAGCTTGGCTACCGGCAACTTATTTGAGAGGATTGATCGCTTTTATGAGTTTTTTTATGCCTGACAACATATTAGTAAATCCCCGAAATGAATTGATATACTCCCAGTTATAATTTTAGACCAGTACGGAATATGTACCATCCCGATGCTTTAAATCGTAATTCGGAGATGCTTCGCTACGAGCAACTCGTTTGAGAGTTTGGATATTTTTAAGGAGCTTCGTTTAGATCAAAAACATGCTAGGATTGTTACCAAAGTAATTGCAATAATCCCGGTTAGAATTTAAGACCGGTACCAATTTCGTTCCTCAAAGATGCTTTAAATCGCTATTTAGAGAAGCTTTGCTGGCAGCAAGCCGTTCGAGTGGTTGGATAAATTTAATGAGTTTCGCTTCGCCCAAATTCATTTTAGGATAGTTACTAAATAAATTGCAATACTCCCGGTTTGAACTTCTGACCGATACGGATTTTGTACCTTTCTAATGCTCTATATCGATATTCAGAGAAGCTTGGCTACCGGCAAGCCGCTCGTTAGGTTGTATCATTTTTTAGAGTTTCGTTTCGTCAAAATCCATTCTAGGATAGTTACCCAATGAATCGCAATACTCCAAGTTTTAATTTTTGACCGGTACGAATTTTATACCTCTCCGATGTATAAGATTTCAATTCTGAGAAGCATGGCTTCCCGCAAGTCGTTTGAAAGGTTGCATAATTTGAAGAGTTTCACATCGACCAAATACATGCTCGCACAGTTACCAAATGAATCGCAATACTCCCGGTTTGAATATTTGACCGGTACGGATTTCGTACATCTCCGACGCTTTAGATCGTAATTCGGTGAAGCTTTACTTCCGGCAACACGTTTGAGAGATTTGGTCATTTTTAAGAGTTTAGTATCACCCGACAACATGCTAGGATTTTCCCAAATGAATCACATTACTCCCGGTTTTAATTTTAGAACAGAACGGATTTTGTACCTCTCCATTGCTTTAGATAGTAATTCGAAGAAGCTTGGCTACCGGCAACTTATTTGAGAGGATTGATCGCTTTTATGAGTTTTTTCATGCCTGACAACATATTAGTAAATCCCCGAAATGAATTGATATACTCCCAGTTATAATTTTAGACCAGTACGGAATATGTACCATCCCGATGCTTTAAATCGTAATTCGGAGATGCTTCGCTACGAACAACTCGTTTGAGAGTTTGGATATTTTTAAAGAGCTTCGTTTAGATCAAAAACATGCTAGGATTGTTACCAAATTAATTGCAATAATCCCGGTTAGAATTTAAGACCGGTACCAATTTCGTTCCTCAAAGATGCTTTAAATCGCTATTTAGAGAAGCTTGGCTGGCAGCAAGCCGTTCGAGTGGTTGGATAAATTTAATGAGTTTCGCTTCGCCCAAATTCATTTTAGGATAGTTACTAAATAAATTGCAATACTCCCGGTTTGAACTTCTGACCGATACGGATTTTGTACCTTTCTAATGCTCTATATCGATATTCAGAGAAGCTTGGCTACCGGCAAGCCGCTCGTTAGGTTGTATCATTTTTAAGAGTTTCGTTTCGTCAAAATCCATTCTTGGATAGTTACCCAATGAATCGCAATACTCCAAGTTTTAATTTTTGACCGGTACGAATTTTGTACCTCTCCGATGCATAAGATTTCAATTCTGAGAAGCATGGCTTCCGGCAAGTCGTTTGAAAGGTTGCATAATTTGAAGAGTTTCACATCGACCAAATACATGCTCGCACAGTTACCAAATGAATCGCAATACTCCCGGTTTGAATATTTGACCGGTTCGGATTTCGTACATCTCCTACGCTTTAGATCGTAATTCGGTGAAGCTTTACTTCCGGCAACACGTTTGAGAGATTTGTTCATTTTTAAGAGTTTAGTATCGCCCGACAACATTCAAGGATTAATCCCAATTGAATCACATTACTCCAGGTTATAATTTTAGTACAGAACAGATTTTTTACCTCTCCATTATTTTAGATAGCAATTCGAAGAAGCTTGGCTATCGGAAACTTATTTGAGAGGATCGATCGCTTTTATGAGTTTTTTCATCCCTGACAACATGTTAGGAAATCTCTGAAATGAATTGATAAACTCCCAGTTAGAATTTTTTACCGGTACGGATTTCGTACCTTCCCGATGCTTTAAATTGTAATTCGGAGATGCTTCGCTACCAACAACTCGTTTGTGAGTTTGGATATTTTTTAAGAGTTTCGTTTAGATCGAAAACATGCTAGGATTGTTACCAAATGAATTGCAATAATCCCGGTTAGAATTTTAGACCGATACCGATTTCGTTCCTCAATGATGCTTTAGATCGTTATTTAGAGAAGCTTTGCTGGCAGCAAGTCGTTTGAGTGGTTGGATCAATTTAATGAGTTTCGTTTAGCCCAAATTCATTTTAGGATAGTTACAAAATGAATCGCAATAATCCCGGTTTGAACTTCTGACCGGTACAGATTTTGTACTTCTCCGATTCTTTAAATCGTTAATCAGAGAAGCTTGGCTGCCGGCAAGTCGTTCGATAGGTTGGATCATTTTTAAGAGTTTCCTTTCGAAAAAATCTATGCTAGGATAGTTACCCAATGAATCGCAATATTCCAGGTTTGTATTTTTGACCGGTACGGATTTTGTACCTCACCGAGTCTTCAAATTACAATTCTGAGAAGCTTGGCTGCCGGCAAGTCATTTGTGAGGTTGTAAAATTTTTAAGAGTTTCACTTCGACCAAATACATGCTCGGAAAGTTACCAAATGAATCGCAATAGTACCGAATGAATTTTTTACCGGTACGGATTTTGTACCTCTCCGACGCTTTAAATCACAATTCGGTGATGATTTGCTACGGGCAACACGCTTGTGAGATTGGGCTATTTATTAGAGTTTAGTATCTCCCGACAACATGTTGGGATTGTTCATAATAGATTCACATTATTCCCAGTTTTATTTTTAGAATAGAACCGATTTTGTACCTCTCCATTGCTTTAGATACTAATTCGATGAAGTTGGGCTACCGGCAACTTATTTAAGAGGATCGATCGCTTTTATGAGTTTTTTAATGCCTGACAACATGCTAGAAAAGCTCTGAAATGAATTGATTTACACCCAGTTTAAATTTTTGATCGGTACGGATTTTGTACCTTCCCGATGCTTTAGATCGTCATCGGAAATGCTTCGCTACCAGCAACTCGTTTGAGTGTTTTGATAATTTTTAAGAGTTTCGTTCAGATCGAAAACATGCTAGGATTGTTACCAAATGAATTGCAATAATCCCGGTTAGACTTTAAGACCGGTACCGATTTCGTTCCTCAATGATACCTTTGATCGTTATTTAGAGAAGCTTTGCTGGCAGCAAGTCGTTTGAGTGGTTGGATCAATTTAATGAGTTTCATTTTGCCCAAATTCATTTTGGGATAATTACCAAATGAATCGCAATACTCCTGATTTGAACATCTGACCGGTACAGATTTTGTACCTCCCCGATTCTTTAGATCGCTATTCAGAGAAGCTTGGCTACCGGCAAGTCGTTCGATAGGTTGGATCATTTTTAAGAGTTTCGTTTCGAAAAAATCTATGCTAGGATAGTTACCAAATGTATCGCTATATTCCAGGTTTGAATTTTAGACCGGTACGGATTTTGTACCTCTCCGAGTCTTCAGATTACAATTCTGAGAAGCTTGGCTACCGGCAAGTCGTTTGCGAGGTTGTAAAATTTTTAAGAGTTTCACTTCGACCAAATACATGCTCGGATAGTTACCAAATGAATTCCAATAGTCCCGGATGGATTTTTTACCGGTACGGATTTTGTACCTCTCCGACGCTTTAGATCACAATTCGTTGAAGCTTTGTTACCGGCAACACGTTTGCGTGATTGGGCCATTTATTAGAGTTTAGTATCTCCCTAAAACATGTTGGGATTGTTCATAATTGATTCACATTACACCCAGTTTTAATTTTAGAATAAAGCCAATTTGGTACCTCTCCGTTGCTTTAGATACTAATTCGAAGAAGTTGGGCTACCGGCAACTTATTTAAGAGGATCGATCGCTTTTATGAGTTTTTTAATGCTTGACAACATGCTAGAAAAGCTCTGAAATGAATCGATATACTCCCAGTTTGAATTTTTGATCGGTACGGATTTTGTACCTTCCCAATGCTTTAGATCGTCATCGGAGATGCTTCGCTACCAGCAACTCGTTTGAGAGTTTGGATATTTTTTTAGAGTTTTGTTTAGATCAAAAATATTCTAGGATTGTTTCCAAATGAATTGAAATAATCCCGGTTAGAATTTAAGACCGGTATCGATTTTTTTCCTCAAAGATGCTTTAGATCGCTATTTAGAGAAGCTTTGCTGCCAGAAAGTCATTTGAGTGGTTGGATTAATTAAATTAGTTTCGCTTCGCCCAAATTCATGTTAGGATAGTTACCAAATGTATCGCAATACACCCGATTTGAACTTCTAACCGGTACGAATTTTGTACCTCTCCGATGCTTTATATCGCTATTCAGAGAAGCTTGGCTACCGACATGTTGTTCGATAGGTTGGATAATTTTAAAGAGTTTCGTTTCGTCAAAATCCATTCTAGGATAGTTACCAAATAAATCGCAATACTCTAGGTTTAACTTTTTGACCGGTACGGATTTTGTACCTCTCCGATGCATAAGATTACAATTCTGAGAAGCCTGGCTACAGGCAAGTCGTTTGAAAGGTTGGGTAATTATTAAGAGTTTAGTATCGCCCGGCAACATGCCAGGATTATTCCCAAATGAATCACATTACTCCCGGTTTTAATTATAGAACAGAACGGATTTTGAACCTCTCCGTTCCTTTGGATAGTAATTCGAAGAAGATTTGCTACCCACAACTTAATTGAGAGGATTGATCGCTTTTATGAGTTTTTTCATGCCTGACAACATGCTCGGAATGCTCCTAAATGAATCGATATACTCCCAGTTTAAATTTTTGACAGGTACGGATTTCGTACCTTCCCGATGTTTGAGATCGCAATTCGGAGATGCTTTGCTGCCAGCAACTCGTTTGAGAGTAAAGATATTCTTTTAGAGTTTCGCTTAGACCGAATACATGCTAGAATTTTACCAAATTAATCGCTATAATCCCGGTTTGAATTTATGGCCGGTACCGATTTCGTTCCTTAAAGATGTTTTTGATCGCTATTCAGAGAAGCTTTGCTGGCGGCAAGTTATTTGAGTGGTTGGATCAATTTAATGAGTTTCATTTCGACCAAATTCATGCCTGGATAGTTACCAAATGAATCGTAATACTCCCGGTTTGAACTTTTGACTGGTACAGATTTCGAACCTCTCCGATGCTTTAAATCGTTATATAGAGAAGTTTTTCTACCGAAAAGTCGTTTGACAGGTTTGATAGTTTTTTAAAGATTTGTTACTACCAAATACTTGCTAGGATAGTTACCAAATGAATCGCAATACTCCCGGTTTGAATTTTTGACCGGTACTGATTTTGTACCTCTCCGATGCTTTTGATCGTAATTCTGAGAAGCTTGGCTGCCGGTAAGTCGTTGAGATGTTGAATCATATTTAAGAGTTTCATTTTGACTGTCATTATGCTTGGATTGTTACCAAATGAATCGCCATACTCCCGGTTTAAATTTTTGCCCGGTACGGATTTTGTACTTCTCCGATGCTTTAGATCGCTATTCAGAGAAGCTTGGCTACCGACAAGTCGTTCGATAGGTTGAATCGCTTTTATGAGTTTCGTTTCGACAAAATCCATGCTAGGATATTTACTAAAAGAATTACAATACTCCCGATTTGATATTTTGACCGATCCGGATTTCGTACCTCTACGATGCTTTAGATCACTATTAATTGAAACTTTGCTACCGGTAAGTTGTTTGAGAGTTTGGATCATTTTTTAGAGTTTTACTTCGACCAAATACATGCACCGATAGTTACAAAATTAGTCACAATAATCCCGGTATGAATTTTTGACCGGTACGGATTTCGTACCTCTTTAATGCTTTAGATTGCAATTCGGTGAAGCTTTGCTGCAGGCAACACGTTTGAGAGATTGGATCAGTTTTAAGAGTTTTGTATCGCCCGACAACATGCCAGGATTGTTCCCAAATGAATCGCAATACTCCCCGGTTAGTGTTTCAGAACAGATGCTTTAGATCGCTATTCAGGGAAGCTTTGCTGGCGGCAAGTCGTTTGAGAAGTTGGATCATTTTAAAGAGTTTCGTATCGACCCAATACATGCTAGGATAGTTACCAATTGAACCGCAATACTCCCAGTTTGATCTTCTGATTGGTACAGATTTTGTACCTCTCCGATGCTTTATATCGCTATTTATAGAAGCTTGGCTACCGGTAAGTCGTTCATTAGGTTGGATCGCTTTTAAGAGTTTCGTTTCAAAATAATCCATGCTATGATAGTTACCAAATGAATCGCAATACTCCAGGTTTGAATTTTTGATCGGTACGGATTTTGTACCTCTCCGAGGGTTTAAATTACAATCCTGAGAAGCTTGGCTACCGGCAAGTCATTTGAGAGGTTGGATAATTTTTTAGAGTTTCCAAATGAATCGCAATACTCCCGCTTTGAATTTTTGACCAGTACGGAATTCAAACCTCTTCGATACTTTAGATCGCAATTCGGTGAAGCTTGCTACCGGCAATACGTTTGGGAGATTGGATCATTTTTAATAGTTTTGCATCGCCCGACAACATGCTAGGATTGTTCCCAATTGAATCGCAATACTCATGTTTAGAGTTTTAGAATAGAATGGATTATGTACCTCTCCGGTGCTTTAGATAGTAATTCGAAGAAGCTTGGCTACCGGCAACTCATTTGAGAGGTTCAATCGCTTTTATGAGTTTTTTCATCCCAGATAACATGATAGGAATGCAAATAAATGAATCGATATACAGCAGGTTTAAATTTTTGATCGGTACGGATTTCGTACCTTCACGATGCTTTATATCGCAATTAGGAGAAATTTCGCTACCAACAACTCCTTTGTGAATTTGGATATTTTTTAAGAGTTTTGCTTAGACCGAAAACATGCTAGGATTGTTACAATATGAATCGCTATAATCCCGGCTTGAATTTATGACCGACACCAATTTCGTACCTCACAGATGCTTTAGATCTCAATTCAGATAAACTTTGCTGGCGGAAAGTCGTTTGAGAGGTTGGATCATTTTAAAGAGTTTGTTTATGACCAAATAAATGCTAGGATAGTTACCAAATAAATCACAATACTCCCGGTTTGATCTCCTGACCGGTACGAATTTATTACCTCTCCGATGCTTTAGATCTCTATTCAGGGAAGCTTGGTTACCGGCAAATCGTTCGATAGGCTGGATCATTTTTAAGAGTTTCGTTTTGCCAAAATCTATACTAGGATAATTACCAAATGAATTGTAATACTCCTGGTTTGAATTTTTGGCCGGTACAGATTTTTTACCTCTCCGATGCTTTAGATTAAAATTCTGAAAAGCTTGGCTACCGGCAAGTCGTTTGAGAGGTTGGGTAATTTTTAAAAGTTTCACTCCGACCAAATACATGCCCGGATAGTTACCAAATGATTCGCAATACTCCCGGTTTAAATTTTTGACCGGTATGGATTTCGTACCTCAGCGAAGCTTTAGATCGCAATTCGATGAAGCTTTGCTACCGCTAACACGTTTGAGAGATTGGATCATTTTTAAGAGTTTAGTATCGCCCGACAACATGCTAGGATTATTCCCAAATGAATCACATTACTCCCGGTTTGAATTTTCGAACATAACGGATTTTGTACCTCTCCGTTGCTTTTTATAGTAATTCGAAGAAGCATGGATATCGGTAACTTATTTGAGAGGATCGACCGCTTTTATGAGTTTTTTCATGCCTGACAACATGCTCGGAATGCTCCTAAATGAATCGATATACTCCCAGTTTGAATTTGTGACCAGTACGGATTTTGAACCTTCCCGATGTTTTAGATCGCAATTCAGAGATGCTTCGCTACCAGCAACTCGTTTTAGAGTTAGGATATTTTTTATAAGTTTCGCTTAGACCAAAAACATGCTAGGATTATTACCAAATTAATCACTATAATCCTGGCTTGAATTTATGACCGGTACCGATTTCGTTCTCCAAAGATGTTTTAGATCGCTATTCAGAGAAGCTTTGTTGGCGGCAAGTCGTTTTAGTGGTTGGATCAATTTAATGAGCTTCGTTTCAGCAAAATTCCTGCTAGGATAGTTACCAAATAAATCGCAAAACTCCCGGTCTGAACTTTTGACCGATATGGATTTCGAACCTCTCCGATGCATTAAATCACTATTAAGGAAAGCTTTGCTACCGGCAAGTCGTATGACAGGTTGGATCGTTTATAAGAGATTTGTTTCAACCAAATACTTGCTAGGATAGTTACCAAATGAATTGTAATACTTCCAGTTTGAATTTTTGACCGATACGGATTTTGTACCTCTCCAATGCTTTAGAACGAAATTCTGAGAAGCTTGGCTGCCGGTAAGTCGTTAAAGTGGTTGGATCATATTTATGAGTTTTGTTTTGACTGTCAATATGCTAGGATTGTGACCAAATGAATCACAATTTTCCTGGCATAAAATTTTGACCGGTACGGATTTTGCACCTCTCCGATACTTTAGATCGCAATTCAGATAATCTTGGATACCGGCAAGTCGTTCGATAGGTTGGATCGTTTTTATGTGTTTCATTTTGACAAAATACGTGCAAGGATATATACTAAATTAATTGCAATACTCCCGGTTTGATTTTTTAACCGATCCGGATTTCGTACCTCTCCGATGCTTTAGATCGCTATTCAGAGAAGCTTTGCTACCGGTAAGTCGTTTGAGAGTTTGGATCATTTTTTAGAGCTTCACTTCGACCAAATACATGCTCGGATAGTTAATAAATGAATCGTAGTACTCTTGGCTTGAATTTTTGACCGGTACGGATTTCGTACCTCTCCGATGCTTTAGATCACAATTCGGTGAAGCTTTGCTACCGGCAACACGTTTAAAATATTGGATCATTTTTAAGAGTTTTGTATCGCCCTACTTCATGCAAGGATTGTTCTGAAATGAATCTCAATACTCTCGGTTGGTGTTTAAGAACAAAACGGATTTTGTACCTCTAGTGCTTTAGATAGTAATTCGGAGAAGTTTGGCTACCGACAACTCATTTGAGAGGTTCGATCACTTTTATGTGTTTTTTCAGGCCTAACAACATGCTAGGAATGCCTCTAAATGAATTGATATACTCTCGGTTTAAATTTATGACCGGTATGGATTTTGTACCTTCCCGTTGCTTTATATCGCAATTCGGAGAAGTTTCGCTACCAACAACTCATTTGAGAGTTTGGATATTTTGTAAGAGTTTCATTTTGGCCAAATGAATCGCTATAATCCCAGTTTAAATTTATGACCTTTACCGATTTTACACCTCACAGATGTTTTAGATCGCTATTCAAAGATGCTTTGCAGGCAGCAATTCATTTGAGAGGTTGGATCATTTTAAAGAGTTTTGTTTCAACCAAATACATGCTAGGATTTATTCCAAATAAGTCGCAATACTCCTGGTTTGAACTTCTGACCGGTAGGGATTTTGTACCTCTCCGATGCTTTAGATCGCTATTCAGGGAAGTTTTGTTAACGACAAATCGTTCGATAGGTTCGATCATTTTTAAGAGTTTCGTTTCGATAAAATTTATGCTAGGATAGTTACCAAATGATTTGCAATACTCCAGGTTTGAATTTTTGAGCTGTAAGGATTTTGTACCTCTCCGATGCTTTAGATTTCAATATTGTGAAGCTTGGCTACTAGCAAGCCATTTGAGAGGTTGTATCATTTTTAAGAAATTCACTTCGACCAAATACATACTCAGGTAGTTACCAAATGAATCGCAATACTCTCGGGTTAAATTTTTGACCGGTATGGATTTCGTACCTTCCCGATGATTTATTTTACAATTCGGCGAAGCCTTGCTAACAGCAACTCATTTGAGAATTATGATATTTTTTAAGTTTTGATTGGACCGAAAACATGCAAGGATTGTTACCAAATGAATCGCTATAATTCCGGCATGAATTTATGACCGCTACAGATTTTGAACCTCACAGATAATTTAGATCTCTATTCAGAGAAGCTTTGTAGGCGGAAAGTCATTTGAGAGGTTGGATCATTATAAAGAGTTTCGTTTTAACCAATTACATGCTAGGATAGTTACCAAATGAATCACAATATTCCCGATTTGAACTTTTGACCGGTACGGATTTTTTACCTCTCCGATGTTTTAAATCGCCATTCAGAGAAGCTTGGCTACCGGCAAGTCGTTTGTGAGTTTTGATCGTTTTTAGGAGTTTCATTTCGACCAAATATTCAAAGATTGTTCCCAAATGAATCGCAATACTCCCAGTTTAAATTTTAGAACATAACAGATTTGGTACCTTCCCGGTGCTTTAGATTGCAATTCGAAGAAGCTTTTCTACCGGCAACTCATTTGAGAGGATTGATCACTTTTTCGAGTTTTTTTATGTCTGATAACATCTTAGGAATGCTCCTCAATGAATTGAAATACTCCTAGTCTGACTTTTTGACCGGTAGGAATTTTGTACCATCCCGATGCTTTAGATCGTAATTCAGCGAAGCTTCGCTGTCAGCAACTTGTTTGAGAGTTTGAATTTTTTATAAGAGTTTCATTTGGACGGAAAACATGCTAGGATTATTACCAAATGAATAGCTATAATCCTGGTTTGAATTTATGGCCGGTACCGATTTCGTACCTCACACATGCTTTAGATCGCTATTCAGAGAAGCTTTGCTGGCGGCAAGTCGTTTGTGATGTTTGATTATCTTAGAGAATTTTGATTCGACAAAATACATGCAAGGATAGTTACCAAATGAATTGCAATATTCCCAATGCTATAAATCACTATTCAGAGACGCTTGGCTACCGGCAAGTCGTTTGTGAGTTTGGATCGTTTTTAAGTGTTTCATTTCGACAAAATATTCTATGATTGCTCCCAAAAAAACCGTAATACTCCAGGTTCGAATTTATGAACAAAACAGATTTTGTACCTCTCTAGTGCTTTAGATAGTAATTCGGAGAAGCTTGGCTACCGGCAACTCATTTGAAAGAATTGGTTGCTTTTATGTGTTTTTTCATGCCTGATAACATGCTGGGATTGATCCTAAATGAATCGGTAAACTCCTAGTTTGAATTTTTGACCGGTGCAGATTTCTTACCTTTCTGATGCTTTATATTGCAATTCGGAGAAGCTTCGCTACCAGCATCTTGATTGAGAGTTTGGAAATTTTTTAAGAGTTTCGTTTAGGATGAAAATATGCTAGGATTGTTACCAAATGAATTGCTATAATCCTAGTTTGAATTTCTGACCGGTACCGATTTCATACCTCACAGATGCTTTGGATCGCTATTCAAATAAGCTTTGCTGGCGGCAAGTCGTTTGAGAGGTTGGATCATTTTAAAGAGTTTCGTTTCGACCAAATACATGCTAGGATAGTTACCAAATGAATCGCAATACTCCCGGTTTGAACTTTTGACCGGTACGGATTTTGAACCTTTCCGATGCTTTAGAACGCAATTCTATTAAACTTGGATGCCGGCAAGTCGTTAGAGAGGTTGGATCATATTTAAGAGTTTCGTTTTGATTATCAATATGCTAGGATTGTTACCAAATGAATCGCAATTCTCCCGGCTAGAATTTTTGCCGTATGGATTTTTGCCGTTTTGATTATCAATATGCTAGAATTTTTGCCGTATGGATTGTTACCAAGTATATTTACTAAATGAATTGCAATACTCCCGGTTTGATTTTTTGACCAATCCGGATTTCGTACCCCTCCGATGCTTTAGATTGCTATTAAGAGAAACTTTGCTACCGGTAAGTTGTTTGAGAGTTTGGATCATTTTATTGAGTTTCACATCGACCAAATACATGCTCGGATAGTTACCAAATGAATCGCAATACTCCCTGTTTGAATTTTTCACCGTTACTGAATTTGTACCACTCCGATCCATTAGATTGTAATTCGGTGAAGCTTTGCTACATGCAACACGTTTGAGAGATTAGATCTTTTTTAAGAGTTTTGTATCGCATGACAACATGCAAGGATTGTTCCCAAATGAATCGCAATACTCCCGGTTAGTATTTTAGAACAGAATGGATTTTGTACCTCTCTAGTACTTTAGATAGTAATTCGGAGAAGCTTGGCTACCGACAACTCATTTGTAAGGTTTGATCACCTTTATGAGTTTTCTCATGCCTGACAACATGCATGGAATGCTTTAAAAGGAATCGATATACTTCCGGCTTGAATTTTCACCCGTGGATTGCGTACCTTCCCGATGCTTTATATCCAAATTCGAAGAAATTTCGCTACCAGCAACTCGTTTGAGAGTTTGGATATTTTTTAAGAGTTTCGTTTAGACCAAAAACATGTTACAATTGTTACCAAATGAATCGCTATAATCCTGGCTTGAATTTATGACCGGAACTGATTTCGTACCTCACAGATGCTTTATAGATCGCAATTCAGAGAAGCTTTGCTGGTGGCAAGTCGTTTGAGAGGTTGGTTCATTTTAAAGAGTTCGTTTCGACTAAATAAATGCTAGGATAGTTACTTAATGAATTGAAATACTCCTGGTTTGAACTTTTGACCGGTACGGATTTTATACCTCTCCAATGCTTTAGATCGCTATTCAGAGAAGCTTGGCCACCGGCAAGTCGTTCGACATGTTGGATTATTTTTAAAAGTTTCGTTACACAAAAATCTATTCTAGAATAGTTACCAAATGAATCGCAATACTCGTGGTTTAAATTTTTGACCGGTACGGATTTTGTTCCTCTCCGATGCTTTAGATTACAATTCTGAGAAGCATGGCTACCTGCAAGTCATTTGGGAGGCTGGATAATTTTTAAGAGTTTCACTTCGGCCAAATACATGCTCAGATAGTTACCAAATGAATCGCAATACTCCCGGTTTGAATTTTTGACCAGTATGGATTTCGTAGCTCTTCGATGCTTTAGATTACAATTCGGTGAAGCTTTGCTACAGGCAACACGTTTCTAAGATTGGATAATTTTTAAGAGTTTTGTATTGCCCAAAATCATGCTGGGATTATTCCCAATTGAATCGCAATAATCCCAGTTTGAGTTTAAGAATAGAATTGATTGTGTACCTCTTCGATGCTTTAGATAGTAATTTGGAGAAGCTTGGCTACCGGCTACTCATTTGAGAGGTTTGATCGCTTTTATGAGTTTTTTCACGCCTGACAACATGATAGGAATGTTTCTAAATGAATCGATATACACCAGGTTTGAATATTTGATCAGTACGGATTTCGTACCTTCACAATGCTTTATATAAAAATTCAGAGAAGTTTCGCTACCAGCAACTCGTTTGAGTGTTTGGATATTTTTTTAGAGTTTCGTTTAAACCAAAAACATGATAGGATTTTTACCAAATGAATAGCTATAATCCCGGTTTGAATTTATGACCGGTACCGGTTTCGTACCTCATACATGCTTTAGATCGCTATTCAGAGAAGCTTTGCTGGCGGCAAGTCGTTCGATAGGTTTGATTATTTTTAGAAGTTTCATTACGACCAAATAAATGCAAGGATAGTTACCAAATGAATCGCAATATTCCAGGTTTGAACATTTGACCTGTTCGGATTTCGTACCCTCCCGGTGCAATAAATCACTATTCAGAGATGCTTGACTATCGACAAGTCGTTTGAGAGTTTGGATCATTTTTAAGTGATTCATTTCGGCCAAATATTCTAGGATTGTTCCCAAATAAATCACAATACTCCAGGTTTGAATTTTAGAACAGAACGGATTTTGTACCTCTCTAGTGCTTTAGATAGTAATTCAGAGAAGCTTGGCTACCGGCAACTCTTTTGATAGGATCGGTTGCTTTTATGTGCTTTTTCATGCCTGACAACATGCTGGGATTGCTCCTAAATGAATCGGTAAACTCCTAGTTTGAATATTTGACCGGTACGGATTTCGTACCTTCCCGATGCTTTATATCACAATTCGGAGAAGCTTCGCTACCAGCAACTTGATTGAGAGTTTGGATATTTTTTAAGACCTTTGCTTAGGGCGAAAATATGCTAAGATTATTATCAAATAAAATGCTATATTCCAGGTTTGAATTTCTGACCGGTACCGATTTCGTACCTCACAGATGCTTTAGATCGCTATTCAAATAAGCTTTGCTGGCGGCACGTCGTTTGAGAGGTTGGATCATTTTAAAGAGTTTCGTTTCGATCAAATACATGCTAGGATAGTTACCAAATGAATCGCAATACTCTCAGCTTAAACTTCTGGCCGGTACGGATTTTGTACCTCTCTGATGCTTTAGATCGCTATTCAGTGAAGCATGGCTACCGGCATGTTGTTCGATAGGTTGGATCGCTTTTAAGAGTTTTGTTTCAAAAAAATCCATGCTAGGATAGTTACCAAATGAATCGCAATACTCAAGGTTTGAATTTTTGACCGGTACGGATTTTGTACCTCTCCGATGCTTTAAATCGCTATTCAGAGAAGCATGGTTGTCGGCAAGTCGTTTGAGAGTTTGGATAGTTTTTTAGAGTTTAGTTTTGACCAAATATTCTAGGATTGTTTCCAAATGAATCACAATACTCCCGGTTTAAATTTTTGAACTGAACGAATTATGTACCTCTTCGGTGCTTTAGATAGTAATTCGATGAAGCTTGGCTACCGGCAACTCATTTGAGAGGATCGATGACTTTAATGAGTGTTTTCATGCCTGATAACATGTTAGGAATGCTCCTAAATGAATCAAAATACTCCCAGTTTAAATTTTTGACCGATACGGATTTCATGCCATCACGATGCTTTAGATCGCAATTCGCAGATGCTTCGCTACCTCAACTCGTTTGAGAGTTTGGATATTTTTTAAGAGTTTCGCTTAGACCAAAAATATGCTAGGATTATTACCAAAATAATTGCAATAATACCGGTTTGAATTTATGACCAGTACCGATTTCGTTCCACAAAGATGCTTTAGATCGCTATTCAGAGAAGCATTGCTAGCGGCAAGTCATTTGAGTTGTTGGATCAATTTAATGAGCTTTGCTTTGACCAAATTCATGTTTGGATAGTTCCCAAATGAATCGCAATACTCTCGGCTTGAACTTTTGACCGGTACGGATTTTGAACCTCTCTGATGCTTTAAATCGCTATTCAGAGAAGCTTTGCTACCGGTAAGTCGTTTGACAATTTGGATCATTTTTAATATTTTGTTTCTACCAAATACTTTTGAACGGTACGGATTTTGAACCTCTTCAATGCTTTATATCGCAATTCAGTTAAGTTTGGATGCCGGCAAGTCGTAAGAGAGGTTGGATCATATTTATGAGTTTTGTTTTGACTGTCAATATTCTAGGATTGTAACCAAATAAATCGCAATACTCCTGGCTAGATTTTTTGCCGGTTTGGATTTTGCATCTCTCTGATGCTTTAGATCACTATTCAGAGAAGCTTGGCAACCGGCAAGTCATTTGATAAGTTGGATCATTTTTATGAGTTTCGCTTTGACAAAATCCATGCAAGTATATCTACTAAATGAATTCCAATACTCCCAGTTTGATTTTTTGACCAATCCAGATTTCGTACCTCTCCGATGCTTTAGATCGCTATTCAGAGAAACTTTGCTGCCGGCAAGTCATTTGAGAGTTTGGATCATTTTTTAGAGTTTCACTTCGACCAAATACATGCACGGATAGTTACCAAATGAATCGCAATACTCCCTGTTTAAATTTCTGACCGTTGCGAATTTTGTACCACTCCGATCCTTTATATCGCAATTCGGTGAAGCTTTGCTACATGCAACACGTTTCAGAGATTAGATCATTATTAAAAGTTTTGAATCGCCCGACAACATGCCAGGATTGTTCCCAAATGAATCGCAATACTCCCAGTTAGTATTTTAGAACATAATGGATTTTGTACCTCTCCAGTGCTTTAGATAGTAATTCGGAGAAGCTTGGCTATCGACAACTCATATGTGAGGTTCGATCGCTTTTATGAGTTTTCTCATGCCTGACAACATGCTAGGAATGCTTCTAAATGAATCGATATACTCCCGGTTTAAATTTTTGCCCGCTAAGGATTTCGTACCTTCCTGATGCTTTATATCAAAATTTCGAGAAGTTTCGCTACCAGCAACTCGTTTGAGAGTTTGGATATTTTTTAAGAGTTTCGTTTAGACGAAAAACATGCTAGGATTGTTTCCAAATTAATCTCTATAATCCCAGTTTTAATTGATGACCGGTACTGATTTCGTTTCTCAAAGATGCTTTAGATCGCTATTCAGAGAAGCTATGCTGGCGGCAAGTCGTTTGAGAGATTGGATCAATTTATTGAGTTTTGTTTCGTCAAAATTCAGGCTAGAATAGTTATCAAGTGAATAACAATGCCCAAGGTTTGAACTTTCGAGCGATGCAGATTTCAAACCTCTCCGTTGCATTAAATCGCTATTCAGAGAAGTTTTGCTATCAGCAAGTCGTTTGACATGCTGGATCATTTTTAAGAGTTTCGTTACGACCAAATAAATGATAGGATAGTTACCAAATGAATCGCAATACTCCCGGTTTGAACTTCTGACCGGTACGGATTTTGTACCTCTCCGTTCTTTAAGATGGCTATTCAGAGAAGCTTGGCTACCCGCAAGTCATTCGATAGGTTGGATCATTTTTAAGAGTTTCATTTTGCCAAAATCCACTCTAGGATAGTTACCAAATGAATCGCAATACTCCTGGTTTTAATTTTTGACCGGTACAGATTTTTTATCTCTTCGATGCTTTAGGTTACAATTCTGAGAAGCTTGGCAGCCGGCAAGTCGTTTGAGCGATTGGGTAATTTTTAAGAGTTTCACTTCGACCAAATACATGCTCGGGCAGTTACCAAATGAATCACATTAATGCCGGTTTGAATTTTTGACCGGTACGGATTTCGTACCTCTCCAATGCTTTAGATCAAAATTCGGTGAAGCTTTGCTACCGGCAGCACATTTGAGAGATTGGATCATTTTTAAGAGTATTGTATCTCCCGACAACATGCTAGGATTTCTCCCAAATGAATCAAATTACTCCTGGTTTGAATTTTTGAACATAACGGATTTTGTACCTCTCCATTGCTTTAGATAGTAATTCAAAGAAGCTTCGCTACCGGCAACTTATTTGAGTGGATAGATCGCTTTTATGAGTTTTTTCATGCCTGACAACATGCTTGAAATGCTCCTAAATTAATCGATATACTCCCAGTTTGAATTTTTGACGATGTTTTAGATCGCAATTCAGAGATGCTTCGCTACCAGTAACTCATTTGTGAGTTTGGATATTATTTAAGAGTTTCGTTTAGGCCAAAAACATGTTGGGATTGTTACCAAATGAATACCTATAATCCCAGTTTTAATTGATGACCGGTACCGATTTCGTTCCTCAAAGATGCTTTAGTTCGCTATTCAGAAAAGCTTTTCTGGCGGCAAGTCGTTTGAGTGGCTGGACAAATTTATTGAGTTTCGTTTCGACAAAATTAAGGCTAGGATAGTTATCAAGTTAATAACAATACTCTCGGTTTGAACTTTTGACCGGTAATGATTTCGATCCTCTCCGTTACAATAAATTGCTATTCAGAGAAGCTTTGCTACCAGCAAGTCGTTTGACATGCTGGATCGTTTTTAAGAGTTTTGTATCAACCAAATACTTGCTAGGATAGTTATCAAATGAATCGCAATACTTCTGGTTTAAATTTTTGATCGGTACGGATTATGTACCTCTCCGATGCTTTAGATCCCAATTCTGAGAAGCTTGGCAGCCGGCAAGTCGTTAGAGAGGTTGAATCATACTTAAGAGTTTCGTTTTGAATGCCAATATGCTAGGATTGTTATCAAAAGAATCGCAATTATCCCGGCTTGAGTTTTTAACCGGTACAAATTTTGTACCTCTCCGATGCTTTAGATCGCTATTCAGAGAAGCTTGGCTACCGGCAAGTCGTTCGATTAGTTGCATCGTTTTTATGAGTTTCGTTTCGATAATATCCATGTTAGGATATTTACAAAATGAATTGCAATAGTCTCGGTTTGATTTTTTGAACGATCTGGATTTCGTACCTCTCCGATGCTTTAGATCGCTATTCAGAGAAGCTTTGCTACCGGTAAGTCGTTTGAGAATTTGGATTATTTTTTAGAGTTTCACTTCGACCAAATAGATGCTCGGATAGTTACCAAATGAATCGCAATACTCCCGGCTTGAATTTTTGACCGGTACGTATTTCGTACCTCTCCGATGCTTTAAAGCGCAATTTGGTGAAGCTTTTCTTCTGGCAAGACGTTTGAGTGATTGGATCATTTTTAAGAGTTTTTTATCGCCCGACAGCATGCTAGGATTGTTCCCAAATGAATCTCAATACTACCGGTTTGTGTTTAAAAACAGAATGGATTTTGTACCTCTCAAGTGCTTTAGATAGTAATTCTGAGAAGCTTGGCTACCGACAACTCATTTGAGAGGTTCGATCACTTTTATGTGTTTTGTCAGGCATGAATACATGCTAGGAATGCTTCTAAATGAAACGATATACTCCCGGCTTGAATTTTTGACCGGTATTGATTTCGTACCTTCCCGATGCTTTATATCGCAATTCGGAGAAGTTTAGCTACCAACAACTCGTTTGAGAGTTTGGATATTTTATAAGAATTTCATTTTAACCAAAATCATGCTTGAATTCTTACCAAATGAATCGCTATAATCCCGGTTTAAATTTATGATCGTTATCGATTTCGCACCTCACAGATGGTTTAGATCGCTATTCAGAGAAGATTTGTTGGCGGCAATTCGTTTGAGAGGTTGAATCATTTTAAAGAGTTTTGTTTCGACCAAATACATGCTAGGATAGTTACCAAATGAATTTCAATACTCCCGGTTTGAACTTTTGACCGATACGGATTTTGTACCTCTTCGATGCATTAGATCGCTATTCAGAGAAGCTTGGCTACCGGCAAGTCGTTCGATAGGTTGGATCGCTTTTAAGAGTTCCGATTAGAAAAAATCAATGCTAGGATAGCTACCAAATGAATCGCAATACTTCAGGTTTAAATTGTTGACTGGTTCGGATTTTGTATCTCTCCAATGCATTAGATTACATTTCAGGAAAGTTTGGCTACCAGCAAATCGCTTGAGAGGTTGGATAATTTTTAAGAGTTTTACTTCGTCAAAATACATGCTCAGATAGTTACCAAATGAATCGCAATACTCCCAGTTTAAATTTTTGATCGGTACGGATTTTGTACCTCTCCGATGCTTTAGATCGCAATTCTCCCGGTTTGAACTTTTGAGCGGTAAGGATTTTGAAGCTCTTCAATGCTTTAGATCGCTATTTAGAGATGCTTGGCTACTGGGAAATCGTTCGATAGGGTGGATCATTTTTATGAGTTTCATTTCGATAAAATCAATTCTAGGATAGTTACCAAATGAATCGCAATACTCCAGGTTTTAATTTTTAAACGGTATGGATTTTGTACCTCTCCGATGCTTTAGATTACAATTCTGCGAATCATGGCTACCGGCAAGTCGTTTGAGGGGTTGGATCAATTTTAAGAAATTCACTTCGACCAAATACATTCTCGGATAGTTACAAAATGAATCGCAATACTCACGGTTTAAACTTTTGACCGATACGGATTTCATACCTTTCCGATGCTTTAGATCGCAATTCGGTAAAGCATTACTACCGGCAACACGATTGAGAGATTGGATCATTTTTAAGAGTTTTGTACCGTCCGACAATATGCTAGGAATGTTCCCAAATGAATCACAATAAACCCAGTTTGAATTCTAGAACATAACGGATTTTGTACCTCTCTGTTGCTTTAGATAGTAATTCGAAGAAGCTTGGCAACCGGCAGCTCATTTGGGAGGATCAATCGCTTTTATGAGTTTTTTCATGCCTGACAACATGCAAGGAATGCTCCTAAATGAATCGATATACTCCTAGTTTAAATTTTTGACGGGTACGTATTTCGTATCTCTCAGATGCATTAGAGCGCAATTCAATGAAGCTTTACTACTGGCAAGATGTTTGAGAGATTGGATCATTTTTAAGAGTTTTGTATCGCCCGACAACATGCTAGGATTGTTCCCTGATGAATCGCAATACTCCCGGTTTGTGTTTTAGAACAGAATAGATTTTGTACCTCTCAAGTGCTTTAGATAGTAATTCTGAAAAGCCTGGCTACCGACAAGTCATTTAAGAGGTTTGATCGCTTTTATGAGTTTTCTCATGCCTGACAACATGCTTGGAATGTTTCTCAATGAATCGATATACTCCCGGTTTGAATTTTTGACCGGTATGGATTTCGTACCTTCCCGATGCTCTATATCGCAATTTAGGGAAGTTTCGCTACCAGCAACTCGTTTGAGTGTTTGGAAATTTTTTAAGAGTTTCGTTTAGAACGAAAACATGCTAGGATTGTTACCAAATGAATCGTTATAATCCCGGTTTGAATTTATGACCGTTACCGATTTCGCACCTCAGAGATGCTTTAGATCGCTATTCAGAGAAGCTTTGCGAGCGGCAATTCATTTGAGTGGTTAGATCCTTTTAAAGGGCTTCTTTTCGACCATATACATGCTAGGATAGTTTCCAAATAAATTGCAATACTCCCGGTTTGAACTTCTAACCGGTACGGATTTTGTACCTCTTCGATGCATTAGATCGCTATTCATAGAAGATTGGCTACCGGCAAGTCGTTCGATAGGTTGGATCGCTTTTCAGAGTTTCGATTAGTAAAAATCTATGCTAGGATAGTTACCAAATGAATTGCAATGCTTTAGGTTTGAATTGTTGACTGGTTCGGATTTCGTATCTCTCCAATGCTAGATTACATTTCAGGGAAGCTTAGGTACCAGCAATTCGTTTGAGAGGTTGGATAATTTTTAAGAGTTTTACTTTGAAAAAATCATGCTCAGATAGTTACCAAATTAATCGCAATACTCCCGGTTTAAATTTTTGATCGGTACGGATTTTGTACCTCTCCGATGCTTTTAGATCGCAATTCTCCCAGTTTGAACTTTTGAACGGTAAGGATTTTGAACCTCTCCAATGCTTTAGATCGCTATTTAGATATGCTGGGCTACTGGGAAATCGTTCGATAGGTTGGATCATTTTTATGAGTTTCGTTTCGATAAAATCTATGCTAGGATAGTTACCAAATGAATCGCAATACTCCAGGTTTTAATTTTTAAACGGTACGGATTGTGTACCTCCCCGATGCTTTAGATTACAATTCTGCGAAGCATGGCTGTCGGCAAGTCGTTTGAGAGGTTGGATCAATTTTAAGAAATTCACTTCGACCAAATACATTCTCGGATTTCGTACCTTTCCGATGCATTAGATCGCAATTCGGTGAAGCTTTGCTACCGGCAACACGTTTGAGAGATTGGATCATTTTAAAGAGTTTTGTACCGTCCGACAATATGCTAGGATTGTTCCCAAATGAATCACAATAAACCCGGTTTGAATTCTAGAACAGAACGGATTTTGTACCTCTCCATTGCTTTAGATAGTAATTCGAAGAAGCTTGACAACCTGCAGCTCATTTGAGAGGATCAATCACTTTTATGAGTTTTTTCATGTCTGACAACATGCAAGGAATGCTCTTAAATGAATCGATATATTCCCAGTTTGAATTTTGACAGGTACGTATTTTGTATCTTTCAGATGCTTTAGAGCGCAATTCGATGAAGCTTTGCTACTGGCAAGATGTTTGAGGGATTTGATAATTTTTAAGAGTTTTGTATCGCCCGACAACATTCTAGGATTGCTCCCTGATGAATCGCAATACTCCCGGTTTGTGTTTTAGAACAGAATGGATTTTGTACCTCTCCAGTGCTTTAGATAGTAATTCTGAAAAGCCTGGCTACCGACAAGTCATTTGAGAGGTTCGATCGCTTTTATGAGTTTTTTCATGCCTGACAACATGCTTGGAATGCTTCTAAATGAATCGATATACTCCCGGTTTGAATTTTTGACCGGTATGGATTTCGTACCTTCCCGATGCTTTATATCGCAATTCAGGGAAGTTTCGCTACCAGCAACTCGTTTGAGAGTTTGGAAATCCTTTAAGAGTTTCGTTTAGAGCGAAAACATGCTAGGATTGTTACCAAATGAATCGTTATAATCCCGATTTGAATTTATGACCGTTACCGATTTCGTACCTCAGAGATGCTTTAGATCGCTATTCAGAGAAGCTTTACGAGCGGCAATTCATTTGAGAGGCTAGATCCTTTTAAAGGGCTTCTTTTAGACCATACACATGCTAGGATAGTTTCCAAATGAATTGTAATACTCCCGATTTGAACTTCTAACTGGTATGGATTTTGTACCTCTTCGATGCATTAGATCGCTATTCAAAGAAGCTTGGCTACCGGCAAGTCGTTTGATAGGTTGGATCGCTTTTAAGAGTACCGATTATAAAAAATCTATGCTAGGATAGTTACCAAATGAATCGCAATACTTCAGGTTTGAATTGTACCTCACCAATACATTAGATTACAATTCTGGGAAGTTTGGCTATAATCAAGTCGTTTGAGAGGCTGGATAATTTTTAAGAGTTTTACTTCGACCAAATACATGCTCGGATAGTTACAAAATGAATCGCAATACTCCTGGTTTGACTTTTTGATCGGTGCGGATTTTGTACCTCTCTGATGCTTTAGATCGCAATTCGGTGAAGCTTTGCTACCTGCAACACGTTTGAAAGATTGGATCATTTTTAAGAGTTTAGTATCGTCCGACAACATGCAAGGATTGTATTTAAATGAATCGCAATACACCCAGTTTGAGTTTTAAATCATAATGGATTTTGTACCATTCCGGTGCTTTAGATAGTAATTCGGAGAAACTTTGCTACAGACAACTCATTTGAGGGGTTCGATCGCTTTTATGAGTTTTGTCAAGCCCGACAACATGCTAAAAATGCTTCTAAATTAATCGATATGCACCCGGTATAAATTTTTGACCGGTACGGATTTCGTACCTTCCCGATGCTTTATACCGCAATTCGGAGAAGTTTCGCTACCAGCAACTCGTTTGTGAGTTTTGATATTTTTTAAGAGTTTCGTTTAGACCGAAAACATGCTAGGATTGTTACCAAATTAATCGCTATAATCCCGGCTTGAATTTATGACCGGTACCGATTTCGTACCACACAGATGTTTTAGATCGCTATTTAGAGAAGCTTTACTGGCGGGAAGTTGCTTGTGAGGTTGGATCATTTTAAATTGTTTTGCTTTAACCAAATACATGCCAGGATAGTTGCCAAATGAATCGCAATGCTCCCGGTTTTAACTTTCGAGCGGTAAGGATTTTGTACCTCTCCGATGCTTTAGATCGCTGTTCTAAGAAGCTTGGCTACCGGCAAATCGTTCGATGGGTTGGAACATTTTTAAGAGTTTCGATTCGATAAAATCTATGCTAGGTTAGTTACCAAATCAGTCGTAATACTCCAGGTTTGAATTTTTGAACGGTACGGATTTCGTACCTCTCCGATGCTTTAGATCGCAATTCGGTGAAGCTTTGCTGCCGACAACACATTTGGGAGATTGGATCATTCTTAAGAGCTTTGTACCATCCGACAATATGCTAGGATTGTTCCCAAATGAATCACAATACACCCGGTTTAAATTTTAGAACAGAACGGATTTTGTACCTTTCAGTTGCTTTAGATAGTAATTCGATGAAGTTTGGCTACCTACAACTCATTTGAAAGGATCTATCATTTTTATGAGTTTTTTCATGCCTGACAACATGCAAGGAATTCACCTAAATGAATCGATATAATCCCAGTTTGAATTTATGACCGGTACGTATTTCGTACCTCTCCGATGCTTTTGAGCGTAATTCGGTGAAGCTTTGCTACAGGCAAGACGTTTGAGAGATTGAATCATTTTTAAGATTTTTGTGTCTTCCGACAATATGCTATGATTGTTCCCAAATGAATCGCAATACTCCCGGTTTGTGTTTTAGAACAGAATGGATTTTTTACCACTCCAGTGCTTTAGATACTAATTTAGAGAAGCTTGGCTACCGAGAACACATTTGAGAGGTTAGATCCCTTTAATGAGTTATGTCATGCTTGACAACATGTTAGGAATGCTTCTAAATGAATCGATATACTCCCAGTTTGAATTATTGATCGATATGGACTTTGTACCCTCCCGATGCTTTATATCGCAATTCGGAGATGTTTTGCTACCAGTAACTCATTTGAGAGTTTGGATATATTTTAAGAGTTTCGTTTAGACCGAAAACATGTTAAGATTATAACCAAATGAATCGCTATATTCCCGGTTTGAATTTATGACCGGTACCGATTCCACTCCTTACAGATGCTTTAGATCGCTATTCAGAGAAGCTTTGCTGGCGGCAATTCATCTGAGAGGTTGGATCATTTTAAAGAGTTCCGTTTAGATCAAATACATGCCAGGATAGTTACCAAATTAATTGTAATACTCCAGGTATGAACTTCTGACCGGTAAGAATTTTGTACCTCTTCGATGCATTAGATTGCTATTCAGAGAAGCTTGGCTACCGGTAAGTCGTTCTATAAGTTGGATCGTTTTAAAGATTTTTGTTTCGAAATTACCTATGCTAGGATAGTTCCAAATGAATCGCAATACTCCAGGTTTGAATTTATGACCGGTACGGATTTTGTACCCCTCCAAGGCATTACATTACAATTCTGGAAAGCTTGGCTACCGGCAAGTGGTTTGAGAGGTTGGGAAATTTTTAAGAATTTTTCTTCGACAAAATGCATGCTCGGATAGTTACCTAATGAATTCCAATACTCCCGGTTTGAATTTATTACCGCTACGGATTTTGTACCTCTCTGATGCTTTAGACCGCAATTCGGTGAAGCTTTTCTGCCAGCACGACGTATGAGAGATTGAATCATTTTTAAGAGCTTTGTATCACCCGACAAAATGCTATGATTACTCCCAAATAAATCGGAACACTCCCGGTTTGAGCTTTAGAGCAGAATGGATTTTGTACCTCTCCGGTACTTTAGATAGTAATTCAGAGAAACTTGGCTACCGACTACACATTTGAGAGGTTTGATCGCTTTTATAAGTTTTGTCAAGCCTGACAACATGCTTGGAATGCTTCTAAATGAATCGATATACACCCAGTTTGAATTTAAGACCGGTATGGATTTCGAACCTTCCCGATGCTTTATACCGCAATTTGGAGAAGTTTCGCTACCAGCAAATCATTTGAAAGTTCAGATATTTTTTTAGGGTTTTGTTTAGAACCGAGAACAAGCTGGGATTGTTACCAAATGAATCGCTATAATCCCGACTTGATTTTATGACCGGTACCGATTTCGTACCTCACAGATGCTTTAGATCGCTATTTAGATAAGCTTTGCTGGTGGCAATTTGCTTGAGAGGTTGGATTATTTTAAAGAGTTTCGCTTCGGCCAAATACATGCTAGGATTGTTACCAAATGAATCGCAATTCTCCCAGTTTGAAATTCTGAGTGGTAAGGATTTTGTACCTCTCCGATGCTTTAGATCGCTATTCAGAGAAGCTTGGCTGCCGGCAAATCGTTCGATAGGTTGGATCATTTCTAAGAGTTTCGTTTCGATAAAATCTATGCCAAAATAATTACCAAATGAATCGCAATACTCCAGGTTTGAATTTTTGAGCGGTAGGGATTTCGTACCTCTCCGATGCTTTAGATCGCAATTCGATGAAGCTTTGCTGCCGGCAACACTTTAGGGAGATTGGATCATTTTTAAGAGTTTTGTACCGCCCGACAACTTGCTAGGATTGTTCCCAAATGGATCACAATACTCCCGGTTTGAATTTTAAAGCATAACGAATTTTGTACCTCTCCGTTGCTTTGGATAGTAATTTATAGAAGCTTGGCTACCTGTAACTCATTTGAGAGGATCGATCGCTTTTATTAGTTTTTTCATGCCCGACAACATGCAAGGAATGCTCCTAAATGAATCGATATACTCCCAACTTGAATTTTTGACCTGTACGTATTTCGTACCTTCCCGAAGCTTTGTATCGCAATTCGGCGAAGCTTCGCTATTTGCAACTCATTTGAGAGCTTGGATATTTTTTAAGATTTTTGTTTGGACCGAAAACATGTTAGGATTATTAACAAAGAATCGCTATAATCTCGCCTTGAATTTATGGCCGGTACTGATTTCGATCCTCACAGATGCTTTAGATCGCTATTCAGAGAAGCTTTGCAGGCGGCAAGTCATTTGAGAGGTGGGATCATTTTAAAGAGTTTCGTTTCGACCAAATGCATGCTAGGATACTTACAAAATGAATCCCAATACTCCAGGTTTGAATTTTAGAATGGTACAGATTTCGTACCTTCCCGATACTTAAGATCGCAATTCGTAGATGCGTCGCTACCTCAACTCGTTTGAGAGTTTGGATATTTTATAAGAGTTCCGCTTAGACCAAAAACATGCTAGGATTATTAAAAAATTAATCGCTATAATCCCGGTTTGAATTAATTACCGGTACCGATTTCGTTCCACAAAGATGCTTTAGATCGCTATTCTGAGAAGCATTGCCGGCGGCAAGTCATTTGAGTGGTTGGATCAATTTAATGAGTTTCGTTTCGACCAAATTCATGTTAGAATAGTTACCAAATGAATCGCAATACTCCTGGTTTGAACTTTTGACCGGTACGGATTTCGAACCCCTCTGATGCTTTAAATCACTATTTAGTGAAGCTTTGCTACTGGCAAGTCGCTTGACAGGTTTGGATCATTTTAAAGAGTTTTGTTTTTCCAAATACTTTTGACCGGTATGGATTTTGTACCTCTCCGATGCTTTAGATTGTAATTCAATGAATCTTGGCTGCCGGCAAGCCGTCAGGGAGGTTGGATCATATTTAAGAGTTTCGCTTTGACAGTCAATATACTAGGATTGTTGCCAAATTAATCGCAATACTCCCGGCTTGATTTTTTGAACGATACGGATTTTGTTTGGATTGCTATTCAGAGAAGCTTGGCTACCGGCAAGTCGTTCGATAAGTTGGAACGTTTTAATATGTTTTGTTTCGAATAAATCCATGCTAGGATATTTACTAAATGAATTGCAATACTCCAAGTTTGATTTTTTGACCGATTCGGATTTCGTACCTCTCCGATGCTTTATATTACTATTCAAAGAAGCCTCGCTACCATAAGTCCATTGAGAGTTTGGATCATTTTTTAGAGTTTCATTTCAACCAAATACATGCTAGGATAGTTACCAAATAAATCGCAATAATCCCTGTTTGAATTTCTGACCAGCACGGATTTTGTACCACTCAAATGCTTTAGATCACAATTCGGTGAAGCTTTGCTACCAGCAACACGTTTGAGAGATTGGGCCATTTTTAAGAGATTTAGATCGCTTGACAACATGTTAGGATTTTTCCCAAATGATTTGCCATAATCCAGTTCAAATTTATGACCGGTACCGATTTCGTACCTCACAGATGCTTTAGATTACTATTCAGAGAAACTTTACTGGCGGCAAGTGGTTTGAGAGGTTGCATCATTTTCAAGAGTTTCGTTTCAACCAAATACATGCTAGGATAGTTTCCAAATGAATCATAATACTCCTGGTTTGAACTTCTGACCGGTACGGATTTCGTACCTCTCCGATGCTTTAGATCGCAATTTAGAGAAGCTTGGATACCGACAAGACATTCTATAGGTTGGATCCTTTTAAAGAGTTTGTTTCGAAAAAATCCATGCAAGGAAATTTACCAAATGAATCGCAATGCACCAGGTTTGAATTTTTGACCGGTATGGATTTCGTACCTCTCCGATGCTTTAGATTACAATTCTGAGATGTTTGGCTACCGGCAAGTCATTTGAGTGGTTGGATAATTTTTAAGAGTTTCACTTCAACCAAATACATGCTCGGATAGTTACCAAATGAGTCGCAATACTCCCGATTTGAATTTTTTACCGGTACGGATTTCATAACTCTTCAATTTTTAGATTGCAATTCGGTGAAGCTTTGCTACCGGCAGCACGTTTGAAAAATTGAAACATTCTTAAGTGTTTTGTATCGCCCGACAATATGCAAGGATTGTTCCCGAATGAATCGCAATAGTCCCGATTTGAGTTTTAGGACAGTTGATTTTGTACCTCTCCGGTGCTTTAGATAGTAATTCGGAGAAGCTTGGCTACCGGCAAGTCATTTGAGAGGTTCGATCGCTTTTATGAGTATTGTCATTCCTATCACTTTTAGATAGGAATGCTTCTAAATGAATCGGTATATACCCGGTTTGAATTTTTGACCGGTACGGATTTCGTACCTTCCCGATGCTTTATATCGCAATTAGGTGAAGTATCTCTACCAGCAACTCGTTTGAGAGTTATATATATTTTAAGAGTTCCGTTTAGACCTAAGACATGCTAAGATTGTTACCAAATGAATCGCTATAATCCCAGTTTGAATTTATGGCCGGTACCGATTTTGTACCACGCAGATGCTTTAGATCGTTATTAAGAGAAGTTTTACTGGTGGTAAGTCATTTGAGCAGTTTGATCATTTTAAGGAGTTTCATTTCGACCAAATACATGCAAGAATAGTTACCAAATTAATCGCAATACTCCCGGTTTGAAATTTTGACCGGTACGGATTTCGTACCTCTTTGATGCTTTAAATATCTATTCAGAGAAGCTTGGCGACCGGCAAGTCGTTTGAGAGTTTGGATCATTTTTATGAGTTTCGTTTCGACCAAATATTCTAGGATTGATCCCAAATGAATCGCAATACTTCGGGTTTGAATTTTAGAAAAGAACGGATTTTGTGCCTCCCCAGTGCTTTAGATTGTAATTCGAAGAAGCTTTGCTATAGGCAACTCATTTGAGAAGATCGATCGCTTTAATAAGTTTTTTCATGCATGTCAACATGCTTGGAATGCTCTTATATGAATCAAAATACTCCCAGAGTAAATTTTTGACCGGTACGGATTTCGTACCCTCGAAATTCGAAGATGCTTCGCTGCCAGCAACTCGTTTGAGAGTTTGGATATTTTTTAAGAGTTTCGTTAAGACCGGAAACTTGCTAGAATTGTTACAAAATTAATCGCTATAATCCCAGTTTGAATTTATGACCAGTACCGATTTTGAAACTCACAAATGCTTTAGATCGCTATTTAGAGAAGCTTTGCCGGCTAAAAGTCGTTTGAGAGGTTGGATCATTTCAAAGAGTTACCTTTCGACCAAATACATGCAAGGATAGTTACCAAATGATACGCAATACTCTCGGTTTGAACATTAGACTGGTTCGGATTTTGTACCTCTCCGATGCTTTAAATTGCTATTCAGAGACGCTTGGCTACCGGCAAGTCATTTGAGAGTTTGGATCGCTTTTAAGTGTTTCGTTTCGACCAAATATTCTAGTATTGTTCCCAAATGAATCGCAATACTCCCGTTATGAATTTTAGAACTGAACGGATTATGTACCTCTCCGGTGCTTTTGATAGTAATTCGATGAAGCTTGGCTACCTGAAACTCATTTGAGAGGATCGATCTCTTTTATGAGTTTTTTCATGCCTGACAACATATTAGGAATGCTCCTAAATGAATTGAAATTCTCCTAGTTGAAGCTTTGCTAACGGAAACACGTTTGAGAGATTGGATCATTATTAAAAGTTTTGTATCGCCCGACAAAATGCTAGGATTGTTCCCAAATGAATCGCAATACTCCCGGTTTGTGTTTTATAACTGAATGGATTTTGTACCTCACCAGTGCTTTAGATAGTAAATCGGATAAGCTTGGCTACCGCAACCCATTTGAGAGGTTCGATCGCTTTTATGATATTTGTCATGCCTGACAAAATTCTAGGAATGCTTCTAAATGAATCAATATACACCCGATTTGAATATTTGACCGGTATGGATTTCGTACCTTCCCGATGCTTTATATCACAATTCGGAGAAGTTTCGCTACCAGCAACTCGTTTGAGAAGTTAGATATTTTTTAGGAGTTTATTTTAGACCGAAAACATGCTAAGATTGTTGCCAAATGAGTCGCTATAATCCCGGTTTAAATTTATGACCGTTGCCAATTTTACACCTTACAAATGCTTTAGATCGCTATTCAGAGAAGCTTTGCCGAGGGCAAGTCGTTTGAGAGGTTTGATCATTTTAAAGAGTTTCGTTTTGACCAAATACATGCAAAGATATTTACCAAATGAATCCATGCAAAGCTTTCCTGGCGGCAAGTAGATTGTGAGGTTGGATAATTTTAATGAGCTTCATCTCGACCAAATACATACTGGATAGTCACCAAATGAATCGCAATGCTCCCGATTTGAACTTATGAGCGGTACGGATTTTGTACCTCTCTGATGCTTTAGATCGCTATTCAGAGAAGCTTGGCTACCGGCAAGTCGTTCGATAGGTTAGATAGTTTTTAAGAGTTTTGTTTCGCCTAAATATTTTAGGATTGTTCTCAAATGAATCGCAATACTCCCGGTTTGAATTTTAGAACAGAACAGATTTTGTGCCTCCCCCGCTGCTTTAGATTGTAATTCGAAGAATCTATGCTACTGGCAACTCATTTGAGAGGATCGATCACTTTAATGAGCTTTTTCATGCCTGACAACATGTTAGGAATGCTCCAAAATGAATCGAAATACTCCCTGTTTAAAATTTTGACTTGTACGGATTTCGTACCTTCCCGATACTTTATATCGCAATTCGGAGATGCTTCCCTACCCGCAACTCGTTTGAGATTTTTGGATATTTTATAAGAGTTTGGTTTAGACCAAAAACATTATAGGATTGTTACCAAATGAATCGCTATAATCCCGGCTTGAATTTATGACCGGTACCGATTTCGTACCTCACAATTGCTTTAGAGCTATTAAGAGATGCTTTGCAGGCGACAAGTAGTTTGAAAGGTTGGATAATTTTATGGAGTTACGTTTTGACCAAATATATGCATGGATAGTTATCAAATGAATCACAATATTCCCGGCTTGAACTTTTGATCGCTTCTGATTTCGTACCTCTCCGATGCTTTAAATCGTTATTCAGAGACGCTTGGCTGCCGGCAAGTCGTTAGAGAGTTTGGATCATTTTTAAGTGTTTTGTTTCGACCAAATATTCTAGGATTGTTCCCAAATGAATCGCAATACCCCCAGGTTGAATTTTAGAAAAGAACGAATTTTGTACCTATTCGTCGCTTTAGATAGTAATTCGAAGAAGCATGGCTGCCTGCAACTCATTTGTGAGGATCAATCGCTTTTATGAGTTTTTTCATGCCTGAAAACATGTTAGGAATGCTGATAATAGAATCGTAATACTCCATGTTTAACTTTTTGACCGGTACGGATTTTGTACCTTCCCGATACTTTATATCGCAATTATGAGATGCTTCGCTACCAGCAACTCGTCTGAGATTTTTGGATATTTTAAAAGAGTTTTGTTTAGACCAAAAACATTCTTGGATTGTTACCAAATGAATCGCTATAATCCCGGCTTGAATTTATGACCGGTACCGATTTCGTACTTCACAAATGCTTTAGAGCTATTCAGAGATGCTTTGCTGGCGACAAGTCGCTTGAGAGGTTGGATCATTTTATAGAGTTACGTTTTGACCAAATAAATGCAAGGATAGTTATCAAATGAATCGCAATATTCCCGGTTTGAACTTTTGAACGGTTCTGATTTCGTAACTCACCGATGCTTTAAATCGCTATTCAGAGACGCTTGGCTACCGGCAAGTCGTTAGAGAGTTTGGATCGTTTTTAAGTGTTTCGTTTCGTCCAAATATTCCTGGATTGTTCCCAAATGAATCGCAATACTCCCGGGTTGAATTTTAGAAAAGAACGGATTTTGTACTTCTTCGTTTCTTGACATAGTAATTCGAAGAAGCATGACTACCTGCAACTCATTTGAGAGGATCAATCGCTTTTATGAGTTTTTTCATGTCTGACAACATGTTAGGAATGCTCCTAAATTAATCGATATACTTCCAGCTTAAATTTTTTACCCATACAGATTTCGTATCTTCCCTATACTTTATGTCGCAATTCGACGAAGCTTCGTTATCAGCAACTCATTTGAGAGTTGGGATATTTTTTAAGAGTTTCGTTTGGACCGAAAACATGCTAGGATTTTTACCAAATGAATCGCTATAATCCCGGATTGAATTTATGACCTGTACCAATTTCGTACCTCACAGATGCTTTAGATTCATTTTTAGAGAAGCTTTGCTGGCGGCAAGTCGTTTGAGAGGTTGGATCATTTTAAAGAGTTTCGTTTCGTCCAAATACGTGCTAGGATAGTAACCAAATGAATCGCAATATTCCCGGCTTGAACTTTTGATCGCTTCTGATTTCGTACCTCTCCGATGCTTTAAATCGTTATTCAGAGAAGCTTGGCTACAGGCAAGTCGTTTGAGAGTTTGGATCATTTTTAAGAGTTTCGTTTTGAGCAAATATTCATGGATTGCTGCCAAATGAATCGCAATACTCCCTGTTTGAATTTTCGAATAGAACGGATTTTGTACCTCCCAGGTGTTTTGAGAGGATCTATCTCTTTTATGAGTTTTTTCATGCCAGACAACATGTTAGGAATGCTCCTAAATGAATTGTAATACTCCTAGTTTAAATTTTGACCGGTACGGATTTTGTACCATCCCGATGTTTTAGATCGCATTTCGGAGATGCTTCGCTACCAGCAACACGTTTGAGAGTTTGGATATTTTTTAAGAGTTTTGTTTAGACGGGAACATGCATGTATTGTTAAAAAATTAATCGTTTTAATCCCAGTTTGAATTTATGACCGGTACTAATTTTGTACCTCACAGATGCTTTAGATCGCTATTAAGAGAATCTTTGTTGGGGGCAAGCCATTTGGGAGGTTGGATCATTTTATAGAGTTTCATTTCGACCCAATATTCTAGTATTGTTCCCAAATGAATCACAATACTCCCGGGTTGAATTTTAGAACAGAACGGATTTTGTACCTCACCGTTGCATTAGATTGTAATTCGAAGAACCTTGGCTATCGGCAACTCATTTGAGAGGACCGATCTCTTTTGCAAGTTTTTTCATGCCTGCCAACATGTTGGGAATGCTCCTAAATGAATCGAAATACTCCCAGTTTGAATTTTTTATCGGTATACGGATTTCGTACCTTCCCGATGCTTTAGATCTCAATTCGGAGAAGCTTCGCAACCAGCAACTCGGTTGGAAGTTTAGATATTTTTTAAGAGTTTCGTTTAGACGAAAAACATGCTAGGATTGTTACCATATGAATCGCTATAATCCCGGTTTTAATTTATGACCGCTACCGATTTCGTACCTCGCAGATGCTTTAGATCGCTATTCAGGAAAGCTTTGCTGGCGGCAAGTCATTTGAGAGGTTTGCTCATTTTAAAGTGTTTTGTTTCGACCAATTGCATGCTAGGATAGTTACCAAATGAATCGCAATACTCCCGGTTTGAACTTTTGATCGGTACAGATTTCGACCCTCTTCGACGCATAAAATCGCTATTTAGTGAAGCTATGCTACTGGCATGTCGTATGACAGGTTGGATCATATTTAGGAGTTCTGTTTCTACCAAATACTTTTGACCGGTACCGATTTCGCTCCTCAAAGATTCTTTAGATCGTTATTCAGAGAAGCTTTGCTGACGGCAAGTCATTTGAAAGGTTGGATCATTTTAGAGTGTTTCGTTTTGACTAAATACATGCCTGGATAGTTACCAAATGAATCATAATACTCCCGATGTGAACTTTTGACCGGTACGGATTTCGAACCTCTCCAATGCATTAAATCGTTATTCAGAGAAGCTTTACTACTGGCAAGTCGCTTGACAGGTTGGATCATTTTTAAGAGTTTTGTTTCTACCAAATACTTTTGGCCAGTACGGATTTTGTACCTCTCCGATGCTTTAGATTGCAATTCAAAGAAGCTTTGCTACTGGCAACTCAATTGAGAGGATCGATTGCTTTAATATGTTTTTTCATGCCTGACAACATGTTTGGAATGCTCCTAAATGAATCGAAATACTCCCAGATTGAATTTTTGACCGGTACGAATTTTGTAACTTCCCGATGCTTTAGATCGCAATTCGGAGATGTTTCGCTACCAGCAACTCGTTTGAGAGTTTGGATATTTTTTAAGAGTTTCGTTAAGACCGGAAACATTCCAGGATTGTTACAAAATTAATCGCTATAATCCCAGTTTGAATTTATGACCGTTACCGATTTCGAACATCAAAGATGCTTTAGATTGCTATTCAGAGAAGCTTTGCTGGCGACAAGTCGTTTAAGTAGTTGGATCATTATAAAGACTTATGTTTCGACCAAATACATGCAAGGATAGTTACCAAATGATTCGCAATACTCTCGGTTTGAACTTTAGACCGGTTCGGATTTCGTACCTCTCCGATGCTATAAATTGTTATTCAGAGACGCTTGGCTACCGACAACTCGTTTGAGTGTTTGTAAAATTTTTAAGTTTTTCATTTCGACCAAATATTCTACGATTGATCCCAAAGGAATCGCAATACTCCCGGTTTGAATTTTAGAACTGAACGGATTATGTACCTCTCCGGTGGTTTAGATAGTAATTCGATGAAGCTTGGCTACCGGCAACTCATTTTAGAGGATCAATCTCTTATATGAGTTTTTTCATGCCTGACATCATGTTAGGAATGCTCCTAAATGAATTAAAATACTCCCAGTTTAAATTTTTAACCGGTACGGATTTCGTACCATCCCGATGCTTTAGATCGCAATTCGTAGATGCTTCGCTGCCAAGAACTTGTTTGAGAGTTTGGATATTTTTTAGGAGTTTCGTTTAGACTGGAAACGTGCTAGGATTGTTACAAAATTAATCCCTATAATCCCAGCTTGAATTTTTGACCGGTACCGATTTCGTTCCTCAAAGAAGCTTTAGATCGCTATTCAGGGAAGATTTACTGGCGGCTAGTCATTTGAGGTGTTGGAACAATTTAATGAGTTTCGTTTTGACCAAATTCATCCTAGGATAGTTACTAAATGAATCGCAATACTCTTGGTTTGAACTTCTGGCCGGTACAGATTTTGTACCTCTTCGATGCTTTAGATCGCAATTCAAGGAAGCTTGGATACCGGCAAGTTGTTCTTTAGGACAGATCATTTTAAAGAGTTTGTTTCGAAAAAATCCATGCTAGGATAGATACCAAATGAATCGCGATTCGCCAGGTTTGAATTTTTGACCGGTACGAATTTTGTACCTCTCCGATGCTTTAGTTTAGAATTCTAAGATTCTTGGCTACCGACAAGTCGTTTGAGAGATTGGATAATTTTTAAGAGTTTCACTTCGACCAAATAAATTCTTGGATAGTTACCAAATGAATCGCAATACTCCCGGCTTGAATTTTTGACCGGTAGTGATTTCGTACCTCCTCGATTTTTTAGATCGCAATTCGGTGATGGTTTTCTACCGACAACACGTTTGAAAGATTGGATTACTTTTAAGAGTTTTATATCGCCCGATAACATGCCAGGATTGTTCCCAAATAAATCGCAATACTCCCGGTTTGAGTTTTAGAACATAGTGGATTTTGTATCTCTCCGGTGCTTTAGATAGTAATTGGGAGAAGCTTGGCTACCGGCAACTCATTTGAGAGGTTCGACCGCTTTTATGAGTTTTGTCATGCTTGACAATATACTAGGAATACTTCTAAATGAATCGATATATACCCAGTTTTAATTCTTGACCGGTACGGATTTCGTACCTTTCCGATGTTTTATATCGTAATTAGGAAAAGTTTTGGTACCAGAAACTCGTTTGAGAGTATAAATATTTTTTAAGAGTTTCATTTAGACCTAAGACATGCTAAGATTGTTACCAAATGAATCGCTATAATCCCGGCTTGAATTATTTATGACCGGTACCGATTTCGTACAACGCAGATGCTTTAGATCGCAATTTAGAGATGCATTGTTGGCAGCAAGTCATTTCCGAGGTTAGATAATTTTAAAGAGTTTCGTTTCGACCAAACACATACAAGTAAAGTTACCAAATGAATCGCAATACTCCCGGTTTGAACTTTTGGCCGGAACGGATTTCGTATCTCTCCGATATTTTAAATAGTTATTCAGAGAAGCATGGCTGCCGAGAAGTCTTTTGAGAGTTTGGATCGTTTTTATGAGTTTCTTTTTGACCAAATATTCTTGGATTTTCCCAAATGAATCGCAATACTCCCGGTTTGAACTTTAGAAAAAAATAGATATTGTGCCTCCCCGGTGCTTTAGATTTTAATTCGAAGAAGCATTGCTACCGGCAACTCATTTGGGAGGATCGATTGCCTTAATAAGTTCTTTCATGCCTAACAACATGTTTAAAATGCACCTAAATGAATCAAAATACTCCTAGATTAAATTTTTGACCGGTACGGATTTCCTAACTTCCCGATGCTTTAGATCGCAATTCGGAGATGCTTCGCTACCAGCAACTCGTTTAAGAGTTTGGATATCTTTTAAGAGTTTCACTAAGACCGTAAGCCTGCTAAGATTGTTACAAAATGAATCGCTATAATCCCGATTTGAATTTATGAACGGTAGCGATTTTGTACCTCACAGATGCTTTAGATCGCTATTCAAAGAATCTTTGCTGGAAACAAGTCGTTTGAGTGGTTGGATCATTTTAAAGAGTTACTTTTTGACCAAATAAATGCATGGATAGTTAGCAAATGATTCGCAATACTCTCGGGTTGAACTTTAGACCAGTTTGGATTTCGTACCACTCTGATGCTATAAATTGTTATTCAGAGACGTTTGGCTACCGGCAACTCGTTTTGAAAGTTTGTAACATTTTTAAGTTTTTCGTTTCGACCAAATATTCTACGATTTCTCCCAAATGAATCGCAATACTCCCGGTTTGAATTTTAGAACTGAGCAGATTATGTACCTCTCCGGTGCTTTAGATTGTAATTCGATGAAGCTTTGTTACCGGCAAATCATTTGAGAGGATCGATCTCTTTTATGAGTTTTTTCATGCCTGACAACATGTTTGGAATGCTCCTAAATGAATTGTAATACTCTCAGTTTGAATTTTAGACCGGTACGGATTTCTTACTTTCCCGATGCTTTAGATCGCAATTCGAATATGCTTCGCTACCAGCAACTCGTTTGTTAGTTTGGATATTTTTTAAGAGTTTCGTTTAGACCATAAACATGCTAGGATTGTTACAAAATTAATCGTTATAATCCTAGTTTGAATTTATGACCGGTACTGATTTCGTTCCTCAAAGATGCTTTAGATCGCTATTCAGAGATGATTTTCTGGCGGCATGTCGTTTGAGGGGTTAGAACAATTTAATTTGTTTCGCTTCGACCAAATTCATCCTAGGATAGTTACTAAATGAATCCCAATACTCTTGGTTTGAACTTCTGACCGGTACGGATGTTGTACCTCTCCAATGCTTTAGATCGCTATACAGGGAAGCTTGGCTACCGGAAAGTCATCCTATAGGTCGGATCATTAAAAAGAGTTCGTTTCAAAAAAATCCATGCTTGGATAGTTATCAAATGAATTGCGATACGCCAGGTTTGAATTTTGGACCGGTACGGATTTTATACCTCTCCGATGCTTTAGATTATAATTATGAGATTCTTGCCTACCGACAAATTATTTGAGAGGTTGGATAATTTTTAAGAGTTTCACTTCGACCAAATACATGCTCGGATAGTTACCAAATGAATCGCAATACGACCGGTTTGAATTTTTGAACGGTACAGATTTCGTACCTCTTCGATTCTTTAGATCGCAATTCGGTGAAGCTTTTCTGCCGACAACACGTTTGAAAGATTGGATCATTTTTAAGAGTTTTATATCACCCGACAACATGCTGGGATTGTTCCTAAATGAATCGCAATACTCCCGGTTTGAGTTTTAGAACATAGTAGATTTTGTATCTCTCCGATGTTTTAGATAGTAATTCGGAGAAGCTTGGCTACCGGCAACTCATTTGAGAGATTTGATCATTTTTATGAGTTTTGTCATGCCTGACAGCAAACTAAGAATGCTTCTAAATGAATCGATACACAACCGGTTTTAATTTTTGACCGGTACGGATTTTGTACTTTCCCGATGCTTTACATCGCAATTAGGAGAAGTTTGGCTACCAGCAACTCGTTTGAGAGTATAGATATTTTTTAAGAGTTTTGTTTAGTCCTAAGACATGCTAAGATTGTTACCAAATGAATCGCTATAATCCCGGCTTGAATTTATGACCGGTACCGATTTCGTACCCCGCAGATGCTTTAGATCGTAATTCAGAGAAGCTTTGCAGGCGGCAGGTCATTTGAGGGGTTAGATCATTTTAAAGAGTTTGGTTTCAAACAAATACATGCAAGTATAGTTACCAAATGAATCGAAATACTCCCGGTTTAAACTTTTGACCGATACGGATTTCGTATCTCTCCGATATTTTAAATCCCTATTCAGAGAAGCATAGCTACCGACAAGTCGTTTGAGAGTTTGGATCGTTTTTATGAGTTTCGTTTTGACAAAATATTCTCGGATTTTCCTAAATGAATCGCAATACTCCCGGTTTAAATTTTAGAAAAAAACGGATTTTGTACCTCACCGGTGCTTTAGATTGTAATTCGAAGAAGCATTGCTACCGGTAACTCATTTGAGTGGATTGATCGGTTTAATAAGTTCTTTCATGCCTGACAACATGTTTGGAATGCTCCTAAATGAATCGAAATACTCCCAGATTGAATTTTAGACCGGTACGGATTTCGTAACTTCCTGATGCTTTAGATCGCATTTCGCAGATGCATCGCTACCAGCAACTCGTTTGTGAGTTGGGATATTTTTTAAGAGTTTCGTTTAGACCGAAAACATGCTAGGATTCTTACAAATTAATCTCTATAATCCCGGTTTGAATTTATGACCGGTACCGATTTCGTACCTCTTAGATGCTTTAGGTCGTTATTCAGAGAAGATTTGTTGGCGACAAGTCGTTTGAGTGGCTGGATAATTTTAAAGAGTTACGTCTCAACCAAATACATGCAAGGATAGTTACCAAATTATTCGCAATACTCTCGGTTTGAACTTTAGACCGGTTCGGATTTCGTACCTCTCCGATGCTATAAATTGCTATTTAGATACGCTTGGCTACGGGCAAGTCGTTTGAGAGTTTGTAACATTTTTAAGTGTTTCATTTTGACCAAATATTCTGCGATTATTCTCAAATTAATCGCAATATTCCCGGCTTGAATTTAAGAACTGAACAGATTATGTACCTCTCCGGTGCTTTAGATTTTAATTCGATGAAGCTTGGTTACCGACAACTCATTTGAGAGGATCCATCTCTTCTATAAGTTTTTTCATGCCTGACAACATGTGAGGAATGCTCCTAAATTAATTGAAATACACCCAGTTTGAATTTTTGACCACTGCGGATTTCGTACCTTTCCGATGCTTTGATCGCAATTCGGAGATGCTTCCCTACCAACAACTCATTTGTGAGTTTGGATATTTTTTAAGAGTTTCATTTAGACCGGAAACATGCTAGGATTGCTACAATATTAATCGCTATAATCCCGGTTTTAATTCATGACCGGTACCGATTTCGTACCTCACAGATGCTTTAGATCGCTATTCAGAGAAGTTTTTCCGGCGACAAGTCGTTTAAGAGGTTGGATCATTTTAAAGAGTTAGGTTTCGACCAAATACATGCAAGAATAGTTACCAAATGATTCGCAATACTCTCGGTTTGAACTTTAGACCGGTTTGGATTTTGTACCTCTCCGATGCTATAAATTGCTATTCAGAGACGCTTCGCTACCGGCTAGTCGTTTGAGAGTTTGAAACATTTTTAAGTGTTTCGTTTTGACCAAATATTCTGCGATTGTTCCCAAATGAATCGCAATACTCCTGGTTTGAATTTTTGAACTTGACAGATTATGTACCCCTCCGGTGCTTTAGATTGTGATTCGATGAAGCTTGGTTACCGGCAACTCATTTGAGAGTGTCGATCTTATTTATGTGTTATTTCATGCCTGACAACATATTAGGAATGCTCCTAAATGAATTGAAATACACTTAGCTTGAATTTTTGACCGGTACGGATTTCGTACCTTCCCGATGCTTTAGATCGCAATTCGGAGATGCTTCCATACCAGCAACTCGTTTGTGAGTTTGGACATTTTTTAAGAGTTTCGTTTAGACCGGAAACATGCTAGGATTGTTACAAATGAATCGCTATATTCCCAGTTTGAATTTATGACCGGTACCGATTTCGTACCTCTTAGATGCTTTAGATCGCTATTCAGAGAATATTTGCTGGCGACAAGTCGTTTGAGTGGTTGGATAATTTTAAAGAGTTACGTCTCAGCCAAATACATGCAAGGATAGTTACCAAATTATTCGCAATACTCTCGGTTTGAACTTTAGACTGGTTCGGATTTCGTACCTTTTCGATGCTATAAATTGTTATTCAGAGACGCTTGGCTACCGGCAAGTCGTTTGAGAGTTTGTAACATTTTTAAGCGTTTTGTTTTGACTCTCAATAAGCCATGATTGTTACCAAATGAATCGCAATACTCCGGGCAAGAATTTTTGACCGGTACTGATTTCGTACCTCTACGATGCTTTAGATCGTTATTCAAAAAAGCTTTGCTATCGGCAAGTCGTTTCAGAGGTTGGATCATTTATATGAGTTTCACTTCGACCAAATACATGCTCGGATAGTTACCAAATGAATCGCAATACTCCAGGCTTGAATTTTTGACCGGTACAGATTTCGTAATCTCCGATGCTTTAAATTGCAATTCGGTGAAATTTTGCTACTGGCAACACATTTGAGAGATTGGATCATTTTTAAGAGTTTTGTATTGCCCGAAAACATGCTAGGATTGTTCCCAAATTAATCGTAATACTCCCGGTTTGTGTTTTAGAACTGAATGGATTTTGTACCTCACAAGTGTTTTAGATAGTAATTCGGAGAAGCTTGGCTACCAACAACTCATTTGAGAGGATCAATCGCTTTTATGAGATTTGTCATGCCTGACAACATGCTAGGAATTCTTCTAAATGAATCGATATACACCCGGTTTGAATATTTGACCGGTATGAATTTCGTACCTTCCCGATGCTTTATATCGCAATTCGAAGAAGTTTCACTATCAGCAACTCGTTTGAGAGTTTGGATATATTTTAAGAGTTTTGTTTAGACCAAAAACATACTAGGATTGGTACCAAATGAATCGCTATAATCCCGGTTTGAATTTATGACCTGTACCGATTTTGCACCTTACAAATGCTATAGATAGCTATTAAGAGAAGCTTTGCTGGCGGCAAGTCGTTTGAGAGGTTCTATCATTTTAAAGAGTTTCGTTTCGACCAAATAAATGCATAGATAGTTATCAAATGAATCGCAATACTGCCGGTTTGAACTTCTGACCGGTACAAATTTTGTACCTCTACGATGCTTTAGATCACTATTCTGAGAAGCTTGGCTACCGGCAAGTCATTCGATAGGTTGGATCATTTTTAAGAGTTCTGTTTCGAAAAAATCCATGTTAGGATAGTTACCAAATGAATCGCAATACTTCAGGCTTGAATTTTTGAACGGTACGGATTTTGTACCTCTCCGATGCTTTAGAATATATTTCTGAGAAGCTTGGCTATCAGCAAGTCGTTCTATAGGTTGGATCGCCTTTAAGAGTTTGTTTCGAGAAAAGCGATGCTAGGATAGTTACCAAATGAATCGCAATTCTCCAGGTTTGAATTTTTGACCAGTACCGATTTTGTACCTCTCTGATGCTTTAGATTACAATACTGAGATGCTTGCCTATCGGCAACTAGTGTGGGAGGTTGGATAATTTATAAGAGTTTCTCTTCCACCCAATACATGCTCGGATAGTTACCAAATGAATCGCAATGCTCCTGGTTTAAATTTTTGACATGTACAGATTTTGTACCTCTCAGATTCTTCAGATCGCAATTCCGTGAAGCTTTGCTACCGGCAGCACGTTTGAAAGATTGGATCATTTTTAGGGGTTTTGTATTGCCCGACAACACGCTAGGATTGATCCCAAATGAATCGCAATACTCCCCGTTTGAGTTTTAGAACATAGTAGATTTTGTACTTCTTCAGTTCTTTAGATAGAAATTCGGTGAAGCTTGGCTACCGGCAACACATTTGAGGGGTTCGATCGTTTTTATGAAATTTTCATGCTTGACCACATACAAAGAATGCTTAAAAATGAATCGATGTTCACCCGTTTTGAATTTTTGACCGGTACGGATTTCGTACCTTCCTGATGCATTATATCACAAATTGGAGAAGTTTCGCTACCAACAACTCGTTTGAGAGTTCAGATATTTTTTAAGAGTTTCGTTTAGACCGAAGGCATTCTAGGATTGTTACCAAATGAATCGCAATACTCCCGGTTGGAACTTTTGACCGGTACAGATTTCGTACCTTTTCGATGCTTTAAATCGCTATTCAGAGAAGCTTGGCTACCGGCAAGTCGTATGAGAGTTTGGATCGTTTTTATGAGTTTCGTTTCGACCAAATATTCTAAGATTGTTCCCAAATGAATTGCAATACTCTCGGTCTGAATATTATAACAAACGGATTTTGTGCCTCCCCGATGCTTTAGATTGTTATTCAAAGAAGCTTTGCTACTGGCAACTCATTTGAGAGGATCGATCGCTTTAATGAGTTTTTCATGCCCGACAACATGTTTGGAATGCTCCTAAATTAATTGAAATACTCCCAATTTAAATTTTTGACCGGTACGGATTTCGTACCTTCCCGATGCTTTTGATCGCAATTTGGAGATGCTTCGCTGCCAGCATCTCGTTTGAGTGTTTGGATATTTTTTAAGAGTTTCGCTTAGACCGGAAACATGTTAGGATTGTTACAAGATTAATCGCTATAATCCCAGATTGAATTAGTGACTGGTACCGATATCGAACCTCACAGATGCTTTAGATCGCTATTCAGAGAAGCTTTGCTGGCGACAAGACGTATGAGAGGTTAGATCATTTTAAAGAGTTAGGTTTTGACCAAATATGTGCAAGGATAGTTCCCAAATGATTCGCAATACTCTCGGTTTGAACTTTAGGCCGGTTCGAATTTCGTACCTCTCCGATGCTTTAAATTGATATTCAGAAACGCATGGCTACCGGCAAGTCGTTTGAGAGATTGGTTTATTTTTTTGAGTCTTGTTTCGACCAAATATGCTAGGATTGTTCCCAAATGAATCGCAATACACCCGGTTTGAATTTTATAACTCAACGGTTTATGTACCTCTCCGATGCTTTAGATAGTAATTCGATGAAACTTGTCTTCCGGCAACTCATTTGAGAGGATCGATCTCTTTTATGAGTATTCTCATGCCTGACAACATGATAGGAATGCTCCTAAATGAATTCAAATACTCCCGGCTTAAATTTTTGACCGGTACAAATTTCAAAATCTCCGATGCTTTAGATCGCAATTCGATGAAGCTTTGCTACCGGCAACATATTTGAGAGATTGGATCATTTTTAAGAGTTTTGTATCGCCCGAAAACATGTTAGGATTGTTCCCAAATGAATCGCAATACTCCCGGTTTGTGTTTTAGAACTGAATAGATTTTGTACCTCACCCGTGCTTTAGATAGTAATTCGGAGAAGCTTTGCTACCGACAACTCATTTGAGAGGTTCGATCGCTTTTATGAGATTTTTCATGCTTGACAACATGCTAGGAATTCTTCTAAATGAATCGATATACACCCGGTTTGAATATTTGACCGGTATGGATTTCGTACCTTCCCGGTGTTTTATATCGTAATTCGATGAAGTTTCGCTACCAGCAACTCGTTTGAGAGTTTAGATATATTTTAAGAGTTTCGTTTAGACCAAAAACATGCTAGGATTGTTACCAAATGAATCGCTATAATCCCGGTTTGAATTTATGACCGATGCCGATTTCGTACCTCGCAAATGCTTAAGATAGCTATTAAGAGAAACTTTGCTGGCGGCAAGTCGTTTGAGAGGTTCGATTATTTTAAAGAGTTTTGTTTCGACAAAATACATGCAAAGATTGTTATCAAATGAATGGCAATACTCCCGGTTTGAACTTCTGACCGGTATGGATTTTGTACCTCTACAATGCTTTAGATCACTATTCAGAGAAGATTGGCTACCGGCAAGTCGTTCGATAGGTTGGATCATTTTTAAGAGCTTTGTTTCGAAAAAATCCATGCTAGAATAGTTACCAAATGAATCGCAATACTCTAGGTTTGAATTTATGAACGGTACGAATTTTGTACCTCTCCGATTCTATAAATTACAATTTTGAGAAGCTTGGCTACCGGCAAGTCGTTCTATAGGTTTGACCTTTTTTAAGAGTTCGTTTCAAAAGAAGACATTCTAGGATAGTTACCAAATGAATCGCAATTCTCCAGGTTTGAATTTTTGACCAGTACAGATTTTGTACCTCCCCGATGCATTTGATTACCATTCTGAAGTGCTTGCCTACTGGCAAGTAGTGTGAGAGGTTGGATAATTTTTAAGAGTTTCCCATCCACCAAATATATGCTCGGATAGTTACCAAATTAATCGCAATACTCACTGTTTAAATTTTGGACCGGTACGGATTTCGTACCACTCCGATTCTTTAGATCCCAATTCCATGAAACTTTGTTACCGGTAATAGGTTTGAAAGATTGGATCATTTATAAGAGTCCCTTATCGCCCGACAATTTGCTAGGATTGTTCCCAAATGAATCGCAATACTCCCGGTTTGAGTTTTAGAACATAGTGGATTTTGTACCTCTCCGGTGCTTTAGATAGAAATTCGGTGAAGCTTGGTTACCGGCAACTAATTTGAGAAGCTTAATTGCTTTTAAGAGTTTTTTCATGCTTGACAACATACATGGAATGCTTAAAAATGAATCGATATACACCCGGTACGGATTTCGTACCTTCCCGATGCATTTTACCGCAAATAGGAGAAGTTTCGCTACCAAGCAACTCGTTTGAGAGTTTATATATTTTTTAAGAGTTTCATTAAGACCTAAGGCATGCTAGGATAGTTACCAAATGAATCTCAATACTCCCGGTTTGAACTTTTGACTGGTACGGATTACGTATATCTCCGATGCTTTAAATCGATATTCAGATAATCTTGGCTACCGGCAAGTCGTATGAGAGTTTGGATCGTTTTTATGAGTTTTGTTTTGACCAAATATTCTAGGATTGTTCCCAAATGAATTGCAATACTCCCGGTCTGAATTTTAGAACTTGACAGATTATGTACCCCTCCGGTGCTTTAGATTGTGATTCGATGAAGCTTGGTTATCGGCAAAGCATTTGAGAGTGTCGATCTCATTTATGTGTTATTTCATGCCTGACAACATGTTAGGAATGCTCCTAAATGAATTGAAATACACTTAGTTTGAATTTTTGACTGGTACGGATTTTGTACCTTCCCGATGCTTTAGATCGCAATTCGGAGATGCTTCCATACCAGCAACTCGTTTGTGAGTTTGGACATTTTTTAAGAGTTTCGTTTAGACCGGAAACATGCTAGGATTGTTACAAATTAATCGCTATAATCCCGGTTTGAATTTAAGACCGGTACCGATATCGAACCTCATAGACGCTTTAGATCGCTATTCAAAGAAGCTTTGCTGGCGACAAGTCGTTTGAGAGGTCGGATCATTTTAAAGAGTTAGGTTTCGACCAAATACATGCAAGGATAGTTCTCAAATTATTCGCAATACTCTCGGTTTGAACATTAGACCAGTTCAGATTTTGTACCTCTCCGATGCTTTAAATTGCTATTCATAAACGCTTGGCTACCGGCAAGTCGTTTGAGAGTTTGGATCATTTTAATGAGTCTCGTTTCGACAAAATATGCTAGAATTGTTCCCAAATGAATCGCAATACTCCCGGTTTAAATTTAAGAACTCAATTGTTTATGTACCCCTCCGATGCTTTAGATAGTAATTCGATGAAGCTTGGGTACCGGCAACTCATTTAAGAGGATCGATCTCTTTTATGAGTTTTCTCATGCCTGACAGCATGTTAGGAATGCTTCTAAATGAATTGAAATACTCCCAATTTAAATTTTTGACCGGTACGAATTTCGTACCTTCCCGATGCTTTTGATTGCAATTTTGAGATGCTTTGCTACCAGCAACTCGTCTGAGAGTTTAAATATTTTTGAAGAGTTTTGTTTAGACCGAAATTGTACTAGGATTGCTACAAAATTAATTGCAATAATCCCGATTTGAATTTATGACCGGTAGCGATTTCGTTCCTCAAAGATGCTTTAGATCGCTATTCAGAGAAGTTTTGCTTGCGGCAAGTCGTTTGAGAGGCTATATCATTTTAAAGTGCTTCGTTTTGACCAAATACATGCAAGGAGAGTTACTAAATGAATCGCAATACTCCCGGTTTGAACTTTTGACCGGTACAGATTTCGTACTTCTCTGATGCTTTAAATCGCTATTCAGAGATGCATGGCTACCGGCAAGTCGTTTGAGAGTTTGGATCCTTCTTATGAGTTTTTTTTCGACCAAATATTCTTGGATTGTTCCCAAATGAATCGCAATACTCCCGGTTTGAATTTAAATACTCCCAGAATGAATACTCTCCGGTGCTTTTGATTGTAGTCAGCAAAATCCGGTCACAAATTCGATAACGGTCACGAATTCGATACCGGTCCCAGAATGAATACTCCCAGTTTCAATTTAAATATTCTCCGGTGCATTAGATTGTAATTCGAAAAAACTTTGCTACCGTCAACTCATTTGAGCGGATCGGTCGCTTTAATAAATTTTTTCATGCCTGACAAGATGTTTGGAATGCTCCTAAATGAATCAAAATACTCCCAGAATGAATTTTTGTCCGGTACGGATTTTGTACCTTCCCGATGCTTTAGATCGCAATACGGAGATGCTTCGCTACCAGCAACTCGTTTGAGAGTTGGGATATTTTATAAGAGTTTTGTTAAGGCCGAAAACATGCTAGGATTGTTACAAAATTAATCGCTATAATCCCGGCTTGAATTTGTGACCGGTATCGAATTCGTACCTCGCAGATGCTTTAGATCGCTATTCAAAGAAGCTTTGCTGACTACATGTCGTTTGAGTGGTTGGATCATTTTAAAGAGTTACGTTTCGACTAAATACATGCAAGATTAGTTAACAAATGAATCGCAATATTCCCGGTTTGAACTTTTGACCGATTCGGATTTCGTCGTACATCTCCGATGCTTTAAATCGTTATTCAGAGACGCTTGGCTGCCGGAAAGTTGTTAGAGAGTTTGGATCATTTTTAAGTGTTTCATTTCGACCAAATATTCTAGGATTGTACCCAAATGAATTGCAATACACCCGAGTTGAATTTTCTAACATAACGAATTTGGTACCTCTCCGTTTCTTCAGATAGTAATTCAAAGATGCATGGCTACCGACAACACATTTGAGAGGTTCGATCGCTTTTATGAGATTTGTGATGCCCGACAACATGCTAGGAATGCTTCTAACTGAATCGATATACACCCGGGTTCAATTTTTGATCGGTACGGATTTCGTACCTTCCTGATGCTTTATATCGCAATTCGGAGAAGTTTCGCTACCAGCAACACGTTTTAGAGTTTAGATATTTTTTAAGAGTTTCGTTTAGACCGAAAACATGATAAGATATTTTCCAAATGAATCGCTATTATTCCGTCTTGAATTTATGACCGGTACAGATTTCGCACCACACAGATGCTTGTGAGATTGGATAACATAAAAGAGTTTCGTTTTGACCAAATACATGCTAAGATAGTTACCAAATTAATCGTAATGCTCCCGGTTTGGACTTATGAGCAGTATAGATTTTGTACCTCTCCGATGCTTTAGATCGCTATTCAGAGAAGCTATGCTACCGGCAAGTCGTTCGATAGGTTGGATCATTTTTAAGAGTTTTGTTTTGAAAAAATCCATGCTAGGACAGTTACCAAATGAATCGCAATACACAAGGTTTGAATTTTTGAACGGTACGAATTTTGTACCTCTCCGATGCTTTATATGACAATTCTGAGAACCTTGGCTACCGGCAAGTCGTTTGAGATGTTGGATCATTTCTAAGAAATTCACTTCGACCAAATATATGCTCAGATAGTTACAAAATGAATTGCAATACTCCCGGTTTGAATTTTTGACCGGTACGGATTTCGTACCTCTTCATTGCTTTAGATCGCAATTAAATGAAGCTTTGCTTCCGACAACACGTTTGAGAGATTGGATCATTTTTAAGAGTTTTGTATCTCCTGCCAACATGCTAGGATTGTTCCCAAATGAATCACAATACTCACGGTTTGAATTTTAGAACAGAACGGATTTTGTACCTCTCCGTTGCTTTAGATAGTAATTTGAAGAAGCATGGCCACCTACAACTCATTTGAGAGGATCGATCACTTTTATGATTTTTATCATGCCTGACAACATACTAGGAATGCTCCTAAATAAATCGACATACTCCCAGTTTGAATTTTTGACCGGTACAGATTTCGAACCTTGCCGATGATTTATATCGCAATTCGGCGAAGCTTCGCTATATGCAACTCATTTGAGAGTTTGGATATTTTTTAAGAGTTTAATTTGGACCGAAAAAATGCTAGGATTGATACAAAATGAATTTCTATAATCCCGTTTTGAATTTATGACCGGTACCGATTTTGTACCTCACAGATGCTTTAGATCGCTATTCAGAGAAGCTTTTTAGGAGGCAAGTCGTTTAAGAGGATGGATCATTTTTAAGAAATTTACTTCGACCAAATACATGCTCTGATAGTTACCAAATGAATTGCAATAGTCCCGGTTTGAATTTTTGACCTGTACGGATTTCGTACCTCTTCATTGCTTTAGATCGCAATTAAATGAAGCTTTACTGCCGGTAACACGTTTGTAAGATTAGATCATTTTTAAGAGTTTTGTATCGCCCGACAACATACTAGGATTGTTCCCAAATGAATCATAATACGCCTGGTTTGAATTTTAGAACAGAGCGGATTTTGTACCTCTCCGTTGCTTTAGATATTAATTCGAAGAAGCTTGGCTACCTACAACTCATTTGAGAGGATCGATCTCTTTTATGAGTTTTTTCATACCGGAAAGAATGCTAGGAATGCTCATAAATGATTCGATATACTCCCAGTTTGAATTTTTGATCGGTACGGATTTCGTACCTTCCCGATGCTTTATATCACAATTCGTAGAAGCTTCGCTATCTGAAACACGTTTGAGAGTTTGGATATTTTTAAGAGTTTTGTTTTGACCGAAAACTTGCTAGGATTGTTACCGAATGAATCGCTATAATCCCGATTTGAATTTAAAACTGGAACCGATTTCTTACCTCGAAGATGCTTTAGATCGCTATTCTGAGAAGGTTTGTTGGCGGCAAGTCATTTGAGAGGTTGGATTATTTTAAAGAGTTTCGTTTCATCCAAATAGATGCATGGATAGTAACCAAATGAATCGTAACACTCCCGATTTGAGCTTTTTAATGGTATGGATATCGTACCTCCCCGATACTTTAAATCGCTATACAGAGAAGCATGGCTACCGGCAAGTCGTTTGAGAGTTTGGATCGCTTTTAAGCATTTCGTGTCGACCAAATATTCTACGATTGTTCCCAAATGAATCACAATACTCTCGGTTTGAATTTAGAACTGAAGGGATTATGTACCTCTCCGGTGCTTCAGATAGTAATTCGATGAAGCTTGGCTATCGGCAACTCATTTGTGAGGATCGATCACTTAAATGAGTTTTTTCATGCCTGACAACATGTAAGGATGCTCCTAAATAAATTGAAATAATCCCAGTTTGAATTTTAGACCGGTAAAGATTTCGAACCTTCCCGATGCTTTAGACCGCAATTTGGGGAAGCTTCGTAACCAACAACTCGTTTGAGAGTTTAGATATCTTAAAGAGTTTCGTTTAGGGCGAAAACATGCTAGGATTATTATCAAATTAATCGCTATAATCCCGGTTTGAATTTATGACCGGTACCGATTTCGTACCTCGCTGTTGCTTTAGATCGTTATTCTAAGAAGCTTTGCTGGCGACAAGACATTTGAGAGGTTGGATCATTTTAAAGAGTTTCGTTTCGTCCAAATACATGCAAGGATAGTTACCAAATGAATCGCAACACTCCTGGATTAAACTTTTTGCCGGTATATATTTCGTACCTCTCCGATGCTTTTAATCGCTATTCTGAGAAGCATGGTTACCGGCAAGTCGTTTGAGAGTTTGGATCGTTTTTAAGAGTTTCGTTTCGACCAAATATTCTACGATTGTTCCCAAATGAATCACAATACTCCCGGTTTGAATTTTAGAGTTTCACTTCGACAAAATACATGCTCGGATAGTTAGCAAATGAATCGCAATACTCCGGGTTTGAATTTTTGACCGGTACGGATTTCGTACCACTCCGATACTTTAGATAGTAATTTTGTGAAGCTTTGCTACCGGCAACACGTTTGAGTGATTGGAACATTTATAAAACTTTTGTATCGCCCGTCAACATGCTATGATTGTTCCCAAATGAATCGCAATACTCCCAGTTGGAATTTTCGAACATAATAGATTTTGTAACTCTGCGGTGCTTTAGATAGTAATTCGGAGAAGCTTGGCTACCGGCAACTCATTTGAGTACATCAATTACTTTTATGAGTTTTCTCATACCTGACAGCATGGTAGGAATGCTCCTAAATGAATCGATATACTCACGATTTAAATTTTTGATCTGTACAGATTTCGTACCTTCCCGATGCTTTATATCGCAATTCGGTGATGCTTCGCCACCAGCATCTCGTTTGAGAGTTTGGATATTTTTAAAAAGTTCCGATTAGACCGAAAATATGCTAGGATTGCTACCAAACGAACTGCTATAATCCCGGCTTGAATTTATGACCAGTACCGATTTCGTACCTCGCAGATGCTTAAGATCGCTATTCAGAGAAGTTGTGTTGGCGGCAAGTTGTTTGAGTGGTTGGATAATTTTAAAGAGCTCGTTTCGACAAAATACATGATAGGATAGTTACCAAATGAATCACAATATACCCGATTTGAACTTTTGACCGGTACGGATTTTGTACCTCCCCGATGCTTTAGATCGCTATTCAGAAAATCTTAGCTATCGACAAGTCGCTAGAGAGGTTGTTCATATTTAAAAATTTTGATTTGACTGAAAATATGCTAGGATTGTTATCAAATGAATCGCAATACTCCTGGCTTAAATTTTTGGCCGGTACGTATTTTGTACCTCTCCGATGCTTTAGATCCCTCTTCAGAGAAGCTTGCCTACCGGTAAGTCGTTCGATAGGTTGGATCATTTTTAAGAGTTTCGTTTTGACCAAATCAATGCTAGGCTATTTTCCAAATGAATCGCAATACTCCCGGTTTGACTCTTTGAGCGATACGGATTTCCTGCCCCTCCGATGCTTTAGATCGCTATTCAGAGAAGCTTTATTACCAGTAAGTCATTTGTGAGATTGGATTGCTTTTAAGATTTTAACTTCGACCAAATACATGCTCTGATAGTTACCAAATGAATCGCAATACTCCCGGCATGAATTTTTGACCGGTACAGATTTTGTACCATCCCGATGCTTTAGAACACAATACGTAAATGCATCGCTACCTCAATTCGTTTGAGAGTTTGGACATTTTTTAAGAGTTTCGCTTAGACCAAAAACATGCTAGGTTTATTACCAAATTAATTGCTATAATACCGGTTTAAATTTATGACCGGTACCGATTTCGTTCCACAAAGATGCTTTAGATCGCTATTCAGAGAAGCTTTGCTGGTGGCAAGTCATTTGAGCGGTTATTTAAATTTAATGAGCTTTGTTTCGACAAAATTCATGTTAGGATAGTTACCAAATGAATCGCAATACTCTTGGCTTGAACTTTTGACCGGTACGGATTTCGAACCTCTCCGATGCTTTAAATTGCTATTCAAAGAAGCTTGGCTACCGGCAAGTCGTTTGAGAGTATGGATCGTATTTAAGAGTTTTGTTTTGACCAAATATTTATGGATTGTTCCCAAATGAATCGCAATACTCCCGGTTCAAATTTTAGATCAGAACGGATTTTGTACCTCTCCGGTGCTTTAGATAGTAATTCGAAGAAGCTTGGTTACCGGCAACTCATTTGAGCGGATCGATCGCTTTTATGAGCTTCTTCATGCCTGACAACATGCTTTCTTAAATGAATCAAAATACTCAAAGTTTGAATTTTTGACCGATACGGATTTCGTACCTTCCCGATGCTTTAGATCACAATTCGGATAAGCTTCGATACAAGCAACTCGTTTGGGAGTTATGATTTTTTTAAGAGTTTTGTGCAGACTGAAAGCATGTTCGGATTGCTACCAAATGAATCACTATAATTCCGGTTTGAATTTATGATCGCTACCAATTTCGTACCTCACAGATGCTTTAGATCGCTATTCAGAGAAGCTTTGCTGGCGGCAAGTCGTTTGTGAGGTTGGATCTATTTAAAGAGTTTCGTTTCAACCAAACACATGCAATAGTCCCGGTTTAAATTTAAGAACAGAACGGATTTTGTGCCTCCCCGATGCTTTAGATTGTAATTCGAAGAAGTTTTGCTACCGGCAACTCATTTGACAGGATCGACCGCTTTTATGAGTTTTTTCATGCCTGAAAACATGTTAGGAATGCTCCTAAATAAATCGATATATTCCCAGTTTTAATTTATGACCGGTACAGATTTCGTTCTTTCCCGATACTTTATATCGCAATTCGGAGAAGCTTCGCTACAAGTAACTCATTTGAGAGTTTGGAAATTTTTTAAGAGTTTCGTTTAGACCGAAATCATGCCAGGATTGTTACCAAATGAATAAATATAACCCGGTTTGATGTTATGACCTGTACCGATTTCGCACCTCAAAGATGCTTTAGATCGCTATTCAATAAAGCTTTGCTGGCAGCAAGTCGTTTGAGAGGTGGGATTATTTTAAACAGTTTCGTTTCGACCAAATACATGCTAGGATAGTTACCAAATGAATCGCAATACTCCCGGTATAAACTTTTGACCGGTACAGATTTCGTACCTCTCTGATGCTTTAATTCGCTATTAAAAGAAGCTTGGATAGCGGCAAGTCGTTTGAGAGTTTGGATCGTTTTTAAGAGTTTCGTTTAGACCAAAAATTTATGGATTGTTCCCAAATGAATAACAATACTCCCGGTTTGAATTTTAGAACAGAACACATTTTGTGCCTATCCGGTGCTTTTGATAGTAATTTGAAAAAGCTTCGCTACCGGCAACCCATTTGAGAGGATCGATCGCTTTTATGAGTTCTTTCATGCCTGACAACATGCTAGGAATGCTCCTAAATGAAACGAAATACTCCCAGTTATAATTTTTGACCGATACGGATTTCGTACCTTCCCGATACTTAAGATCCAAATTCTGATAAACTTCGCTACCAGGAACTCGTTTGGGAGTTTGGATATTTTTTAAGAGTTTCGTGTAGACCGTAAATATGCTAGGATTGTTGCCAAATGAATCACTATAATCCTGGATATAATTTATGACCGGTACCGATTTCGTACCTCGCAGATGCTTTAGATCGCTATTCAGAGAAGCTTTTCTAGCGGCAAGTCGGTTTAAAAGTTGGATCATTTTAAAGAGTTTCATTTCGACCAAATACATCCAAGGATAGTTACAAAATGAATTGCAATACTCTCGGCTTGAACATTTGACCGGTACGGAATTCGTACCTCTTCGATGCTCTAAATCGCTATTCAGAGACGCTTGGCTTTCGGTAAGTCGCTTGAGAGTTTGGATCATTTTTATGAGATTCGTTTTGACAAAATATTCTAGGATTGTTTCCAAATGAATTGCAATACTCCCGATTGGAATTTTAGAACTGAACGGATTTTGTACCTCTCTGGTGCTTAAGATATTAATTCGAAGAAGCTTGGCAACCTACAACTCATTTAAGAGGATCCATCGCTTTTATGAGTATTTTCATACCAGAAAACATGCTAGGAATGCTCATAAATGATTTGATATACTCCCAGTTTAAATTTTTGACCAGTGCGGATTTCGTACCTTCCCGATGCTTTATATCGCAATTCCGAGAAGCTTCACTATCAGCAACTCGTTTGAGAGTTTGGATATTTTTTATGAGTTTTGTATAGACCGTAAACATGCTAGGATTATTACCAAATGAATCGTTATAATCCCGGATTGAAATTATTACCAGTACCGAATTCGTACCTTGCAAATACTTTAGATCACTATTCAGAGAAGCTTTGCTAACGGCAAGACGTTTTTGAGGTTGGATCATATTAAAGAGTTTTGTTTCGACCAAATACATGCAAAGATAGTTACCAAATGAATCGCAATACTCTCGGTTTGAACTTTTGACCGGTACGGATTTCGTACCACTCAGATGCTTTAAACCGCTATTCAGAGAAACATGGCTACCGGCAAGTCGTTTGAGAGTTTGTATCACTTTTATGAGTTTCATTTTGACCAAATATTCTAAGATTGTTCCCAAATGAATCGCAATACTCCCGGTTTGAATTTTAGAACTAAACGGATTATGTACCTCTCCGGTGCTTTAAATAGTAATTCGATGAAGCTTGGCTACCGGCAACTCATTTAAGAGGATCGATTGCATTTTTGAGTTTTTTCATGCCAGACAACATGTTAGGAATGCTCCTAAATGAATTGAAATACTACCGTTTATATTTATGACCGGTAAGGACCTTCCCGATGCTTTAGATCATAATTAGGTGAAGATTCGCTACGAGGAACTCGTTTGAGAGTTTGGATCTTTTTTAAAAATTTCGTTTAGAGCAAAAACATGCTTGGATTGTTACCAAATGAATCGCTATAATCCCAGTTTGAATTTATGACCGGTACCGATTTCGTACCTCACAGATGCTTTAGATCGCTATTCAGACAAGCCTTACAGGCGGCAAGTCGTTTGAGTAGTTGGATCATTTAAAGAGTTTCGTTTTGACCAAATACATCCAAGGATAGTTAGCAAATGAATCGCAATACTCCCAGTTTGAACTTTTGACCGGTTCGGATTTCGCTCCTCTCCGATGCTTTAAATCGCTATTTAGAGACGCTTGGCTACCGGCAAGTTGTTTGAGAGCCTGGATCACTTTTAAGCCTTTCATTTCGACCAAATATTATAGGATTGTTCCCAATTGAATTTCAATAGTCCCGGCTTGAATTTTAGAACGTAACGGATTTTGTACATCTTCAGTGCTTTAGATAATAATTCAGAAAAGCTTGGCTACTGGCAACTTATTTGAAAGGATCGATCACTTTTATGTTTTTTTTCATGCCTGACAACATGCTAGGAATGCACCTAAATAAATCGATATACTCCTAGTTTAAATTTTTGATCGGTACGGATTTCGTACCTTTCCGATACTTTATATCCCAATTCGGAGAGGCGTCGCTACCAGTAACTTGTTTGAGAGTTTGAATAATTTTTAAGTGTTTCGTTTAGACCGAACACATGCTAGGATTGTTACCAAATGAATCGATATAACCCGATTTGAATTTATGACCGGTACCGATTTCGCACCTCAAAGATGATTTAGATCGCTATTCAGGGAAGCTTTGCTTGCGGCAAGTCGTTTGAGAGGTGGGATTATTTGAAAGAGTTTCGTTTTGACCAAATACATGCTAGGATAGTTACCAAAGGAATTTCAATACTTCTGGTATGAACTTTTGACCGGTACGGATTTCGTACCTTTCCGATGCTTTAAATCGTTATTCAAAGAAGCTTGGCTACCGGAAAGTCATTTGAGAGTTGGGATCGTTATTAAGAGTATTGTTTCGACTAAATATTTATGGATTATTCGCAAATGAATCTCAATACTCCAAGTCTGAATTTTAGAACAGAACGGATTTTGTACCTCTCTGGTGCTTTAGAAAGTAATTCGAAGAAGCTTCGCTACCGGCAACTCATTTCAGAGGATCGATCGCATTTATGAGTTTTTTCAAGCCTGACAACATGCTACGAATGATCCTAAATTAATCGAAATACTCCCGGCTTGAATTTTTGACCGATGCGGATTTCGTACCTTCCCGATGCTTTAGATCCCAATTCGGAGAAGCTTCGCTACCAGGAACTTGTTTGGAAATTTGGATATTTTTTAAGTGTTTCGTGTAGACCGAAAACATGCTAGGATTGTTACCAAATGATAACTATAATCCCGGTTTGAATTTATAGCCGGTACCGATTTCGTACCATACAGATGCTTTAGATCGCTATTCAGAGAAGCATTGCTGGCGGCAAGTTGTTTTTGTGGTTGGATCATTTTAAAGTGTTTCATTTCGACCAAATTCATCCAAGGACAGTTACAAAATGAATTGCAATACACCCGGTTTGAACTTTAGATCGGTACGGATTTCGTACCTCTCCGATGCTTTAAATCGCTATTCAGAGACGCTTGGCTTTCGGGAAGTCGTTTGAAAGTTTGGATCATTTTTATGAGATTTGTTTTGACCAAATAATCTAGGATTGTTTCCAAATTAATTGCAATACTCCCGGTTGGAATTTTAGAACTGAGCGGATTTCGTACCTCTCTGGTGCTTTCGATTGTAATTCAAAGAAGCTTGGCTACCGGCAAGTTGTCTGAGGGGTTGGATAATTTTTTAGAGTTTCACTATGACCAAATACATGCTCGGATAGTTACCTAATGAATCGCAATACCCCCGGTTTGAATTTATGACCGGTACAGATTTTGTACCTCTCCGATGCTTTAGATTGTAATTCGGTGAAGCTTTGCTACCGGCAACACATTTGAGTGATTGGAATATTTCAAACACTATTGTATCGCCCGACAACATGCTAGGATTGTTCTCAAATGAATCGCAATACTCCCGGTTTGAATTTATGACCGGTACAGATTTTGTACCTCTCCGATGCTTTAGATTGTAATTCGGTGAAGCTTTGCTACCGGCAACACGTTTGAGTGATTGGAATATTTCAAACACTATTCTATCGCCCGACAACATGCTAGGATTGTTCTCAAATGAATCGCAATACTCCCATTTTGACTTTTCGAACAGAATGTATTTTGTACTTCTCCGAGGCTTTAGATAGTAATTCGGAGAATCTTGGCTACCGACAACTCATTTAAGTGGTTCGATCACTTTTATAAGTTTTGTCATGCCTGACAACATACTAGAAATGCTCCAAACTAAATCGATATACTCCCAGTTTGAATTTTTGACCGGTACGGATTTCGTACCTTCCCGATGCTTTATATCGCAATTCGGTGATGCTTCGCTTCCAGCATCTCGTTTGAGAGTTTGGATATTTTCAAATAGTTTTGATTAGACCAAAACATGCTCGGATTGCCACCAAATGAACTACTATAATCCCTGTTTGAATTTATGACCGGTGCCGATTTCGTACCTCACAGATGCTTAAGTTAGCTATTTAGAGAAGCTTTGCTGGCGGTAAGTCGTTTGAGAGGTTGGATCATTTTAAAGCGCTTCATTTTGACAAAATACATGCTAGGGTAGTTACCAAATGAATCGCAATACACCCGGTTTGAACTTTTGATCGGTACAAATTTTGTATCTCCCCGATGCTTTAGATCGCTATTCTGAGAAGCTTGGCTACTGGTGAGTCACTAGAGAGGTTGTTCAAATTTAAGAGTTTCCTTTTGACTGACAATATGGTAGGATTTTTACCAAATGAATCGCAATACTCCCGGCTTGAATTTTTGACCGGTACGTATTTTGTACCTCTCCGATGCTTTAGATCCCTATTCAGTGAAGCTTGGTTACCGGTAAGTCGTTCGATAAGTTGGAATCATTTTTAAGAGTTGTGCTTTGACCAAATCCATGCTAGGTTATTAACCAAATGAATCGCAATACTCCCGGATTGATTCATTGACCGTTACGGATTTTGTGCCTCTCCTATGCTTTAGATCAATATTAAGAGAAGCTTTGTTACCGGCCAGTCGTTAGAGAGATTGGATCGCTTTTAAGAGTTTCACTTTGACCAAATATATACTCGGATAGTTACCAAATGAATCGCAATACTCCCGGCATGAATTTTTGACCGGTATGGATTTCGTACCTCTCCAATTTTTTAGGTCGCAATTCGGCGAAGCTTTGCTACCAATAACACGTTTGAGAGATTGGATCATTTTTTAAGTACTTTGTATCGTACGACAACATGCTAGGATTTGTTCCCAATTGAATCGCAGTACTCCCGATTTGAATTTTATAAGAGAACGGATTTTGTACCTCTCCATTGCTTTAGATAGTAATTCAAAGAAGCTTGGCTACCAGCAACTCATTAGAGATGATCGATCGTCTCTATGTGTTTTTTCATGACTGATAACATGCTAGGAATGCTCCTACACGAATCGATATAATCCCTGTTTGAATATTTGACCGGTATGGATTTCATACCTTCCCGATGCTTTAGATCATAATTTGGAGAAGATTCGCTACGAGCAACTCGTTTGAGAGTTTGGATCGTTTTAACATGTTAGGATTGTTACCAAATGAATCGCTATAATCACGGTTTGAATTTATGACCGGTACCGATTTCGTACCACACAGATGCTTTAGATCGTTATTCAGACAAGCCTTGTAGGGGGCAAGTAGTTTGAGTGGTTGGATCATTTAAAAGAGTTTCGTTTCGACCAAATACATCCAAGGATAGTTAGCAAATGAATCGTAATACTCCCGGTTTAAACTTTTGACCGGTTTGGATTTCTCTCCTCTCCAGTGCTTTAAATCGTTATTCAAAGATGCTTGGCTATCGGCAAGTCGTTTGAGAGCTTGAATCATTTTTAAGTGTTTCATTTCAACCAAATATTCTAGGATTGTTCCCAATTGAGTCGCAATAGTCCCGGCTTGAATTTTAGAACATAACGGATTTTGTACCTCTCCGGTGCTTTAGATAGTAATTCGGAAAAGCCTGGCTACCGGCAACTTATTTGAAAGGATCGATCACTTTTATGCATTTTTCATGCCTGACAACATGCTAGGAATGCGCCTAAATAAATTGATATACTCCCAGTTTGGAATTTTTGACCGGTACGTATTTCGTACCTTCCCGATACTTTATATCGCAATTCGTAGAAGCTTCGCTACCAGTAACTCTTTTGAGATTTTGGATAATTTTTAAGAGTTTCGTTTAGACCCAACACATGCTAGGATTGTTACCAAATGAATCGATATATCCCGGTGTGAATTTATGACCGGTACCGATTTCGCACCTCAAAGATGTTTTAGATCGCTATTTAGTGAAGCTTTGCTTGCGGCAAGTCGTTTGAGAGGTGAAATTATTTTAAAGAGTTTCATTTTGACCAAATACATGCTAGGATAGTTATTAAATGAATTGCAATTCTCCCGGTATGAACTTTTGACTGGTACGGATTTCGTACCTCCCCAATGCTTTAAATCGCTATTCAAAGAAGCTTTGTTACCGGCAAGTCGTTTGAGAGTTTGGATCGTTATTAAGAGTTTCGTTTCGACCAAATATTTATGGATTGTTCGCAAATGAATCGCAATACTCCCGGTTTGAATTTCAGAACAAAACGGATTTTGTACCTCTCCGGTGCTTGAGATAGTAATTCGAAGAAGCTTGGCTACCGGCAACTCATTTGAGAGGATCGATCACTTTTATGAGCTTTTTCAAGCCTGACAGCATGCTAGGAATGCTCCTAAATTAATCGAAATATTCCCAGCTTGAATTTTTGACCGATACGGATTTCGTACCTTCCCGATGCTTTAGATCCCAATTCGGAGAAGCTTCGCTACCAGAAACTCGTTTGGAAATTTGGATATTAATTAAGTGTTTCGTGTAGACCAAAACCATGCCAGGATTTTTACCAAATGATAACTATAATCCCGGTTTGAATTTATGACCGGTACCGATTTCGTACCACACAGATGCTTTAGATCGCTATTCAGAGAAGCTTTACTGGCGGCAAGTTGTTTTTGAGGCTAGATCATTTTAAAGTGTTTCATTTCGACCAAATACATCCAAGTGAAATTATAAAATGAATTTCAATACTCCCGGTTTGAACTTTTGACCGGTACGGAATTCGTAGCTCTCCGATACTTTAAATCGCTATTCAGATACGCTTGGTTTTCGGCAAGTCGTTTGAGAGTTTTGATCATTTTTATGAGATTTGTTTTGACCAAATATTCTAGGATTGTTTCCAAATTAATTGTATTACTCCCGGTTAGAATTTTAGAACTGAACGGATTTTGTACCTCTCTGGTGCTTTAGATAGTAATTCAAAGAAGCTTGGCTACCGGCAAGTTGTTTAAGAGGTTGGATAATTTTTTAGAGTTTCATTTTGACAAAATACATGTTAGGATAGTTATCTAATGAATCGCAATACTCCCGGTTTGAATTTATGACCGGTACAGATTTTGTACCTCCCCGATGCTTTAGATTGTAATTCGGCGAAGGTTTGCTACAGGCAACACGTTTGAGTAATTGGAACATTTCAAATATTATTGTTTAGCCCGACGACGTGCTAGGATTGTTCCCAAAAGATGCGCAATACTCCCAGTTTGACTTTTCGAACATAATGGATTTTGTAGTAATTCGGAGAATCTTTGCTACTGACAACTCATTTGAGCGGTTCGATCGCTTTTATGAGTTTTGCCTTGCCTGACAACATGCTAGGAATGCTCCAAAAGATATCGATATATTCCCAGTTTGAATTTTTGACCTGTACGGATTTCGTACCTTCCTGATTATTTATATCTCAATTCGGTGATGTTCCGCTTCCAACATCTCGCTTGAGAGTTTGGATATTTACAAAGAGTTTCGATTAGACCAAAGCATGTTAGGATTGCTACCAAATGAACTACTATAATCCCAGTTTGAATTTATGAACGGTACCGATTTCGTACCTCACAGATGCTTAAGAACGCTATTTAGAGAAGCTTTGCTGGCGGCAAGTCGTTTGAGAGGTTGGATCATTTTAATGAGTTTCTTTTTAACAAAATACATGCCAGGGTAGTTACCAAATGAATCGCAATACACTTGGTTTGAACTTTGACCGGTACAGATTTTGTACCTCTCTGATGCTTTAAATCGTTATTCTGAGAAGCTTGGCTACCGGCGAGTCGCTAGAGAGGTGGTTCAAATTTAAGAGTTTCCTTCTGACGGACAATATGCAAGGTTTGTTACCAAATTAATCGTAATACTCTTGGCTAAAATTTTTGACCGGTACGCATTTTGTACCTCTCCGATGCCTTAGATCCCTATTCAGTGAAGCTTGGTTACCGGTAAGTCGTTCGATAAGTTAGATCATTTTTAAGAGTTTCTCTTTGACCAAATCCATGCTAGGTTATTTACCAAATGAATCGCAATACTCCTGGATTGATTCTTTGGCCGGTACGGATTTTGTGCCTCTCAGATGCTTTAGATCGATATTCAGAGAAGCTTTGTTACCGGCATGTCGTAAGAAAGATTGGATCGCTTTTAAAAATTTTACTTCAACCAAATACATGCTCGGATAGTTACCAAATGAATCGCAATACTCCCGGCATGAATTTTTGACCGGTACGGATTTCGTACCTCTCCGATTCTTTAGGTCACAATTCGGTGAAGCTTTGCTTCCAACAACACGTTTGAGAGATTGGATCATTTTTAAGTATTTTGTATTGCCTGACAACATGCTAGGATTGTTCCCAAATGAATCGCAATACTCTCGATTTGAATTTTATAACAGAACGGATTTTGCACATCTCTGTTGCTTTATATAGTAATTCAAGAAGCTTGGCTACCGGTAATTCATTTGAGATGATCGATTGTCTCTATGAGTTTTTTCATAACTGACAACATGCTAGGAAAGCTCCTACCCGAATCGATATACTCTCCCAGTTTGAATATGTGACCGGTATGGATTTCGTACCTTCCCGATGCTTTAGATCGCAATTCGGGGAAGCTTTGCTTCTAGTAACTCCTTTGTGAATTTGGATATTTTCAAAGAGTTTCGTTTAGACCGAAAACATGCTCGGATTGTTACCAAATGAATCGCTATAATCCCAGTTTGAATTTATGAACGGTACCGATTTCGTACCTCGCAGATGCTTTAGATCGCTATTCAGAGAAGCTTTCCTGGCGGTAAGTCATTTGAGAGGTTTGAACATTTAAAAGAGACTTGTTTTGACCAAATACATCCTAGGATAGTTACCAAATGAATCGCAATACTCTCGGCTTGAACTTTTGAACGTTACGGATTTCGTACCTCTCCGATACTTTAAATCACTATTCAGTAAAGCTTGGCTACCGACAAGTCGTTTGAAAGTTTGGATCGTTTTTAAGAGTGTCACTTCGAAAAAAATATTCTGGGATTCTTCCCAAATGAATCGCAATACTCCTGGTTTGAATTTTAAAACAGAACAGATTTTATACCTCTCCGGTGCTTTAGATAGTACTTCGAAGAAGCTTGGCTACCGACAACTCATTTCAGGGGATCAATTGCATTTTTGAGTTTTATCATGCCTGACAACATGATAGGAATGCTCCTAAATGAATCAAAGTACTCCCAGTTAATATTTATGACCGGTACGGATTTCGTACCTTCCCGATGCTTTAGATCATAATTTGGAGAATATTCGCTACCAGCAACTCGTTTGAGAGTTTGGATCTTTTTTATGAGCTTTGTTTAGAGCGAAAAGATCCTAGGATTGTTACCAAATGAATCACTATAATCCCTGCTTGAATTTATGACCGGTACCGATATCGTACCTCACAGATGCTTTAGATCGCTATTCAGACAAGCTTTGCAGGCGGTAAGTCGTTTGAGTGGTTGGATCATTTAAAAGAGCTTCGCTTCGACCAAATACATCCAAGGATAGTTAGCAAATGAATTGCAATGCTCCCGGTTTGAACTTCTGACCGGTACGGATTTTGTACCTTTCCGATGCTTTAGATTACAATTCTGAGTAGCTTGGCTGCCGGCAAGTCATTTGAGAGGATGGATCATTTTTAAGAGTTTCACTTCGACCAAATACATGCTCGAATAGTTTCCAAATGAATCGCAAAACACCCGGTTTGCATTTTTGAACCGTATGGATTTCGTATCATTCCGATGCTTTAGATCGCAAATCGGAGAAGCTTCTCTGCCGGCAACACGTTTGAGAGATTGGATCATTTTTAAGAGTTTTGTGTCGCCCGACAACATGCAAGGATTGTTCCCAAATGAATCACAATACTCCGGTTTAAATTTTAGAACATAACAGATTTTGTACCTCACCGTTGCTTTAGATATTAATTAGAAGAAGCTGGGCTACCTACAACTCATTTGAGAAGATCGATCGCTTTTATGAGTTTTTTCATACCAGGAAACATGCTAGGAATGCTCATAAATGATTTGATATACTCCCAGTTTGAATTTTTGACCAATGCGGATTTCGAACCATCCCGATGCTTTATATCGCATTTCAGAGAAGCTTCGCTATTAGTAACTCGTTTGAGAGTTTGGATATTTTTTATGAGTTTTCTTTAGACCGAAAACATGCTAGGATTATTACCAAATGAATCGCTATAATCCCGGATTGAATTTATAACCGATACCGATTTCGTACCTTGCAGATGCATTAGATCGCAATTCTGAGAAGCTTACTGGCGGCAAGTCGTTTGAGTGGTTGGATCATTCAAAAGAGTTCATTTTCGACCAAATACATGTAAGGATAGTTACCAAATGAATCGCAATACTCCCGGTTTGATCTTTTGACCGGTACGGATTTTGAACCACTCCGATGCTTTAAATCGCTATTCAGAGAAACATGGTTACCGGCAAGTCGTTTGAGAGTTTGGATCGCTTTTAAGAGTCTCGTTTTGACCACACATTCTAAGATTGTTCCAAAATGAATTAAAATACTTCTGGTTTGAATTTTAGAACTGAATGGATTATGTACCTCTCTGGTGCTTTAGATAGTAATTCAACCGGCAACTCATTTGAGAGGATGGATCGCTTTTATGAGCTTTTTCATGCGTGACAACATGTTAGGAATGCTCCAAAATGAATTGAAATACTCCCAGTTTGAAATTTAGACTGGTACGGATTTCGAACCTTCCCGATGCTTTAGATCATAATTCAGAGAAGCATCGCTACCAACAATTCGTTAGAGAGTTTAAATATTTTTTAAGAGTTTCGTTTAGACTGAAAACAAGCAACGATTATTACAAAATGAATTGCTATAATCCCGGTTTGAATTTATGACCGGTACCGATTTCATACCTCATAGATGCATTAGATCGCTATTCAGTGAAGATTTCCTGGCAGCAAGTCGTTTGAGAGGTTTGATTATTTTAAAGAGTTTCATTTCGACCAAATACATGCAAAAATAGTTACCAAAGGAATCGCAATACTCCCGGTTTAAACTTTTGACCGGTTCGGATTTCGCTCATCTCCGATGCTTTAAATCGCTATTCAGAGACGCTTGGCTTTCGGTAAGTCGTTTGATAGTTTAGATCGTTTTTATGAGATTCGTTTTGACGAAATATTTTAGGATTGTTTCCAAATGAATTGCAATACTACCGGTTGGAATTTTAGAAGTGAACGGATTTTGTACCTCTCTGGTGCTTTAGATAATAATTTAAAGAAGCTTGGCTACCGACAAGTAGTTAGAGAGGTTGGATAATTTTTTAAAGTTTTGCTTCGACCTAATAATTGCTCGGATAGTTACCAAATGAATCGTAATACTCCCAGTTTGAATTTATGACTGGAACGGATTTCGTACCTCTCCGATGCTTTTGATTGTAATTCGGCGAAGCTTTGCTACCGGCAACACGTTTGAGTGATTGAAACATTTTAAACACTATTGTATCGCACGACAACATGCTAGGATTGTTCCCAAATGAATCGCAATAGTCCCAGTTTGACTTTTTGAACAGAATAGATTTTGTACTTCTTCGGTGCTTTAGATAGTAATTCGGAGAATCTTGGCTACCGGCAACTCATTTGAGTGGTTCGATCGCTTTTATGAGTTTTGCCATGCCTAACAACATGCTAGAAATGCTCCAAAATAAATCGATATACTCCCAGTTTGAATTTTTAACCGATACGGATTTCGTACCTTCCCGATGCTTTATATCGCAATTCGGTGATGCTTCTCTTCCAGCATCTCGTTTGAGAGTTTAGATATTTTCAAAGAGTTTCGATTAGACCAAAAAATGCTAGGATTGCTACCAAATGAACTACCATAATCCCGGTTTGAATTTATGACCGGTACCGATTTCGTACCTCACAGATGCTTAAGATCACTATTTAGAGAAGCTTTGTTGACGGCAAGTTGTTTGAGAGGTTGAATCATTTTAAAGGGTTTCATTTTGACAAAATACATGTTATGGTAGTTACCAAATAAATCGCAATACATCCGGTTTGAACCTTTGACCGGTAAAGATTTTGTACCTCTCCGATGCTTTAGATCGCTATTCTGAGAAGCTTGGCTACCAGCGAGTCGCTAGAGCGGTTGTTCATATTAAAGTGCTTCCTTTTGACTAACAATATGTTAGGATTGCTGTCTAATGAATCGCAATACTCCCGGCATGAATTTTTGACCGGTACATATTTTGTACCTCTCCGATGCTTTAGATCAGTATTCAATGAAGCTTGGTTACCGGTAAGTCGTCCGATAAGTTGGATCATTTTTAAGAGTTTCGTTTTGACCAAATCCGTGCTAGGTAATTTACCAAATGAATCGCAATACTCCCGGATTGATTCTTTGACCAATACGAATTTCGTGCCACTCCGATGCTTTAGATCGCTATTCAGAGAAGTTTTGTTACTGGCAAGTCCTTAGATAGATTGGATCACTTTTAAGAGTTTCACTTCGACCTAATACATGCTCGGATAGTTACCAAATGAATCGCAATACTCCCGACATGAATTTTTGACCGGTACGGATTTCGTACCTCTCCGATTCTTTAGGTAGCCATTCGGTAAAGCTTTGCTACCAGCAACACATTTAAGAGATTGGGTCATTTTTAAGTATTTTGTATCGCCCGACAACATGCTTGGATTGTTTCCAAATGAATCGCAATACTCCCGGTTTGAATTTTAGAATATAACGGATTTTGTACCTCTCCGTTGTTTTAGATATTAATTCAAAGAAGCTTGGCACCCTACAACTCATTTGAGAGGATCGATCGCTTTTATGAGTTTTTTCATACCAGAAAATATGCTATGAATGCTCATAAATGATTTGATATACTCTCAGTTTCAATTTTTGACCAGTGCGGATTTCGTACCTTCCCGATGCTCTATATCGCAATTCCGAGAAGCTTTGCTATCAGCAACTCGTTTGAGAATTTGGATATTTTTTATAAGTTTTGTATAGACCAAAAACATGCTAGGATTATTACCAAATAAATCGCTATAATCCCGGATTGAATTTATGACCGGTATCGATTTCGTACCTTGCAAATACTTTAGATAGCTATTCATAGAAGCTTTGCTGACGGTAAGTCGTTTCTGAGGTTGCATCATATTAAAGAGCTTTGTTTCGACCAAATACATACAAGGATAGTTACCAAATGAATCACAATACTCCCGGTTTGAACTTTTGACTGGTACGGATTTCGTACCTCTCCGATGCTTTAAATCGCTATTCAGAGAAGCATGGCTACCGGCAAGTCGTTTGAGAGTTTGTATCGCTTTTAAGAGTTTCGTTTTGACCAAATATTCTAGGATTGTTCCCAAATTAATCGCAATACTCCCGGTTTGAATTTTAGAACTGAACGGATTATGTACCTCTCCGGTGCTTTAGATAGTAATTTGATGAAACTTGGCTACCGGTAACTCATTTGAGAGGATCAATTGCATTTTTGAGTTTTTTCATGCCAGACAACATGTTAGGAATGCTCCTAAATGAATTGAAATGCTCCCAGTTTATATTTATGACCGGTACGGATTTCCTACCTTCCCGATGTTTTAGATCATAATTCGGAGAAGATTCACTACGAGCAACTCGTTTGAGAGTTTGGATCTTTTTTAAGAATTTTGTTTAGGGCAAAAACATGATAGGATTGTTACCAAATGAATCGCTATAATCCCGAATTGAATTTATGACCAGTACCGATTTCGTACCTCACAGATGCTTTAGAACGCTATTCAGACAAGCCTTGCAGGCGGCAAGTCGTTTGAGTTGTTGGATCATTTAAAAGTTTTGTTAGGACCAAATATTATAGGATAGTTAGCAAATGAATTGCAATACTCCCGATATGAACTTTTGACCGGTTCAGATTTCTCTCCTTTCCGATGCTTTAAATTACTATTCCGAGACGCTTGGCTACCGGCATGTCGTTTGAGAGCCTGGATCATTTTTAAGCCTTTCATTTCGACCAAATATTCTAGGATTGTTCCCAATTGAATCGCAATAGTCCCGGCTTGAATTTTAGAACACAACGGATTTTGTACCTCTCCAATGCTTTAGATAGTAATTCCGAAAGCTTGGCTACCGGCAACTTATTTGAAAGGATCGATCACTTTTATGCTTTTTTCATGCCTGACAACATGCAAGGAATGCACCTAAATAAATCGATATACTCCTAGTTTAAATTTTTGACCGGTACGGATTTCGTACCTTTCTGATACTTTATATCGCAATTCGGAGAGGCTTCGCTACCAGTAACTCGTTTAAGAGTTTGGAAATTTTTTAAGAGTTTCGTTTAGACCGAACACATGCTAGGATTGTTACCAAATGAATCGATATAACCTGGCTTGAATTTATGACCGGTACCGATTTCGCACCTCAAAGATGCTTTAGATCGCTATTCAAGGAAGCTTTGCTTACGGCAAGTCGTTTGAGAGGTGGGGTTATTTTAAAGAGTTTCATTTTGACCAAATACATGTTAGAATAGTTACCAAAGGAATTGCAATACTCCCGGTATAAACTTTTGACCGGTACGGATTTCGTACCTCTCCGATGTTTTAAATCGCTATTCAAAAAAGCTTGGCTACCGGAAAGTCATTTGAGAGTTTGGATCGTTATTAAGAGTTTCGTTTCGACCAAATATTTATGGATAGTACGCAAATGAATCGCAATACTCCCGGTTTGAATTTTAGAACAAAACGGATTTTGTACCTCTCCGGTGCTTTAGATAGTAATTCGAAGAAGCTTGGCTACCTGCAACTCATTTGAGAGGATCGATCACTTTTATGAGTTTTTCATGCCTGACAACATGCTAGGAATGCTCCTAAATGAATCGATATACTCCCGATGCTTTAAATCGTAATTTGGCAAAGCTTCGGATCTTCAACAAAGGTGCTAAGGATGAACATTTTCCAGATCTTCTGTGGATGATGATATGGAAACAACAACTCATCTGTACTTCCCATGCATACCCCAACCAGCTATCATAACCATCAAGATAATTACTTCCTAACAAACTCATTACCATTAGCATCATAGTCAATCAAGGCTTGCAAGTCATATGGAATGCTACTTGGAGAATGAATGGATTCACCAATTACAACTTGATAATAAGCAGCTAACCAATGAGCACAACTGTTTACTTCCTTATAATTGTGTTGGATAGAGAACTCTTCAAACAATGGTTGTATCTCATTAACAGAGTTATGTAATGCAAGGCAGTCCCATGGTGGTCTTTTCTTCAGGTTTATGTAGTCAACAAGTAAGCTTGAGTTAGTTGTAACTTTCAGCTTTAGAAACCCAGTGTGTGATGCATGGTACATACATTGACTTAAAGCATTAAATTCATGGTAAATTATGCTTCTTTCGATCTGCTTGCCTGCATATCCAAGCACATAAGTACCCATATGATCTCTGTATATGCCTCCTAAACCATCTGTTGTAGCTGTTATGTTAAGCATCAGTTCACCAGGTTTTGGGGGGATCCATTTGCACTTGATAACTTTCTTACTCCTAGGCTTTGAGTATGTATTCCAAAGTGCACAGAGCTTAACAGCTGCTGCACTGTCCTCTTTATCTCCAAACATCAGCTTAATTCTGATTGTAAGTTCATTGAATATAGCTGTGATTGTAGATTTCAGATTGAGAAGCTTATTCTCAAAATGCGTAAGGTTCCTCTCCATCCAGATATAAGATATCATAGTAGTGAGAGCAGCTTTCAAAATCCTTGTAGTTGTATTACCACTATTGAGAGTTAATAACTAGTTCATCTCATCTTCAAGAGATCCTACAGTTCTGTTTATTTTGAATCTGCTCAGAGTTTTACTCCAGATTTCCTTTGCAAAGATACAGTCCATGAATATATGTGATTCATTCTCCCCTGATCTTCCACAAATGTAACAGAAGGCTTGAGTAAGAACTCTCATTTGTATTAATCTATTCTGTATTCTTAGGCTACCATTGCAGGCCCTCCAGGAAGTAAAACTGCATCTAGGAGTGCTAACTTTGTTCCATGGGATAGTGTGCCAATTAACTTCAGCTTTCTTCTTCCTTAGAGCTTTATAGGTTGCAGATAATGAAAATCTTCTATCTGTTGTTGGTGTCCAGACAATTCTGTCTTCCAAGTCTCCTATTATCTCAATTCCTCTCATGGGTAAGAGAATACTATCACTGAGCATGAAAGAGATGTGTTGAGGAATGTTCCATGCTCCATCTCTGATAATAGCATTTAATTTGGCTTCTTTGTGAAGGGTAGAGTCATATCTGAACTGCTAACCAAATCTTTCAATTAGTCGACCATCTGGGTGCCAGGGATCCTTTCAGAACTAGGTGTCTTCCCCATTGGCAAGAAGTTGCCTTACTAGCTTCTGAGCTTCAGTCCTTACTCCAGGGAGTTTCCTTAAAACCCAAGGGCATGTGGGCGGGATAGCTAGCTCCCAAAAATTCCTTCCTTTGATCAGGTTGTTGTTAACCCAGCTCACCCAAAGACCACTCTAATTTGTTAGTATCTTATATACATGCCTAAGTACTGAAGCCAGGTTCCAAGTAAGCAAGCATTTAAATCCCAGGCCTTCTTCAGACTTTGGATAACATAATTCACTCCATTTGATTGGAGCTCTCTTATCTGGATCAACAGAACCCTGCCACAAAAAATTAGAGCAGATCATTTCAAGCCATTGGATAGTCATTTTGGGCAAGATAAAAATGCTACACCAGTAAATGCACACACTTTGCAGCACTGACTGGACAAGCTGTGCTCTGCCAGCACAAGATAAAGTTCTATGTTGCCATCCAGAGATTTTCTTAATCGTAGATTCAACTAAACATTGATAGTCTAGGGCATTAAGATTTTTACTAATGAGAGGTACTCCTAGATACTTAAAAGGCAAAGCCCCAGCTACCATATTAAGGGTAGCACAAATTTCAATAGCAATTTCAATTCTTACTCCGGACATGTAAATTTTAGATTTACCAAATTTTTTAAGAGTTTTGTTTTGCCCGAAAACAAGCTTGGATGATTACCAAATGAATCGCTATAATCCCGGTTTAAATTTTTGACCGGTACCGATTTTGTATCTCTTTGATGCTTAAGATCGCTATTAAGATAAGCTTTACAACCGGCATGTCGTTTGAGAGGTAGGATCATTGTTAAGAATTTCATCTCAACCAAATTCATGCTAGGTTAGATACCAAATGAATCGCAATACTCCCGATTTGAATTTTTGACAGGTACGAATTTTGTACCTCTCTAGTACATTAGGTCGCTTTTCAGAGAAGCCTTGCTACCGACAAGTCAATTGAGAGGTTTCATCATTTTTAAGAGTTTCGTTTGGACAAAATACATGCTAGGATTGTGACCAAATGAATCGCAATACTCCCAGTTTGAATTTTTGATCGGCACTGATTTCGTACCTCTCCAATGCTTTAGATCACAATTCGGAGAAGCATGGCTACCGGCAACTCGTTTTTGAGATTGGATCATTTATAAGAGTTTTGTTTCGACCGACAACATGCTAGGATAGTTACCAAATGAAACGCAATACTCCCGATTTGATTTTCTGACCGGTACAGATTTTGTACCTCTCTGATGTTTTAGATCACAATTCAGAGAAGTATGGCTACTAGTAACTTTTTTGAGAGATTGGATCATTTTAAAGAGTTTTGTTTCTACCGACAAAATACTTGGATTGCGCTGTACTAAATCGCAATACACCCGATTTGAATCTTTGACCCGAACGGATTTTGTACCTTTCCGAAGCTTTAGATCGCAATTTGGAGAAGCTTGGCTACCAGCAACTCGTTTGATAGGTTAATTCATTTTTAAGAGTTTCGTTTCTACCGATACCATGATAGAAATTTTTTCAAATGAATCGCAATACTCCCGGTTTGAATTTTTGACCGGTACAGATTTCAAACCTCTCCAAAGCTTTAGATTGCTATTAAGTTAAGCTTTGCTACTGGCAAGTCGTTTGAGAGATTTCATCATTTTTAAGAGTTTCGTAATGACCAAATTCATGCTAGAATAGTGGCCAAATGAATCGCAATACTACCGGTTTAAATTTTTGTCGATACGGATATCGTACCTCTCCGATGCTTTAGAGCGCAATTCGAGGAAGCTTGGCAACCGATGCCTCGTTTGAGAGTTTGGATTATTTTTTAGACTTTCATATCACCCGACAACATGCTAGGATTGTTTCGAAATGATTCGCAATATTCCCGGCTTGATTTTAGACCGGAACTGATTTTGTACCGTTCGGATGTTTTAGATCGTGATTCGGAGAAGCGTGGATACCGGCAACTCATTTGATTGGTTCGATCATTTTAAAGAGTTTGGTAATGCCCGACAGCATACTTGGATTGTTCCTAACTGAATTGATATACTCCCGGTTTAAATTTTTGACTGGTACAGATTTCGTACCTCCCCAACGCTTTAGATCGCAATACAGAGGATCATGGCTACCAGCAACTCGTTTTGGAGGTTAAATATTTTTGGAGAGTTTTTTTTTTACCGAAAACATGCTAGGAATGATACCAAATGAATCGTTATAATCTCGGTTTGAATTTTTGACCGGTACCGATTACGTACTTCTCCGATGTTTTAGATCGCTATTCAGGGATGCTTTGCTGCCGACAAGTCACTTGAGAGGTTAGATATTTTTTAAGAGTTTCATTTAAATCAAATGCATGCTATGATGGTTACCAAATGAATGGCAATACTCCCGGTTTGAATTTTTGACCCGTACGCATTTCGTACCTCTCTGATACTTTAAATCACAATTTGGAGAAGCTTGGCTACCGCAACTCGTTTGAGTGGTTGATTTGCTTTTTAGAGCTTCATTTTGACCGACACATTGCTAAGATAGTTTCTAAATGAATCGCAATCCTCCCGGTTTGAATTTTTGACTGGTACAGATTTCAAACCTTTCCGATGCTTTAGATCGCTATTTAGAGAAGCTTTGCTGCCGGCATGTCGTTTGGGAGGTTTCATCATTTTTATAAAATTTGCCTCGACCAAATACATGTTAGGATAGTGACCAAATGAATCACAATACTCCCGGTTTTAATATTTGATCGATACGGAGTTCGTACTTCCTGATGCTTTAGATCACAATTAGGAGAAGCTTTGCAACCGGTACCTCGTTTGAGAGTTTTGATTATTTTTAAGACTTTCATATCGCCCGAAAACATGAAAGGATTGCTCCGAAATGATTCGGAATATTCCCGGTTTGAATTTTTTACCAGAACGGATTTTATACCGCCTTGATGTTTTAGATCGCAATTCGGAGAAGCTTGGATACCGGCAACTCATTTGAGAGGTTCAATCATTTTAAATAGTTTGGTCATGCCCGACAACATGATATGATTGTTCCTAACTCAATTGATATATTCCCAGCTTGAATATTTGACTTGTATGGATTTCGTACCTCTCCGACGCTTTAGATCACAATACGGAGAAGCATGGCTACCAGCAACTCATTTAAGAGGTTGGATATTTTTGAAGAGTTTTGTTTTAGCCGAAAGCAAGCTTGGATATTTACCCAATGAATCGCTCAAATCCCGGTTTGAATTTTTGACCGGTACCGATTACGTGCTTCTCCGATGCTTTAGATCGCTATTCAGGGATGTTTTTCTAACGGCAAGTCATTTGAGGGGTTAGATCATTTTTAAGAGTTTCATTTCAATTATATACATGCTAGGATAGTTACAAAATGAATAGCAATACTCCCGGTTTGAATTTTTGACCGGTACGGATTTCGTACCTCTCCGATGCTTTAAATCACAATTTGAGGAAGCTTGGTTCCCGACAAAACGTTTGAGAGGTTGATTAGTTTTTAAGAGTTTTGTTTCGACCGACACCATGCTATGATAGTTTCCAAATGAATTGTAATACTCCCGTTTTGAATTTTTGATCGGTACCAATTTCAAACCTCTCCGATGCTTTAGATCGTTATTCAGAGAAGCTTTGCTACGGGCAAGTTGCTTGAGAGATTTCATGATTTTTAAGAGTTTCCTCTTGGCCAAATACATGCTAGGATAGTGACCAAATAAATCGCAATACTCCCGGTTTGAATTTTTGATCAATACGGATTTCGGACCTCTCCGATGCTTTAGATCGCATTTCGGAGAAGCTTGGCAACCGGTACCTCATTTGTGAGTTTGGATTATTTTAAAGACTTTCATATCGCCCGACATAATGCCAGGATTGTTCCGAAATGAATCGTAATATTCCCGGTTTGAATTTTTGACTGGAACGGATTTTGTACCGCTCTGATGTTTTAGATCGCTATTCGGATAAGCTCTACTACCGGTAACTCGTTTAAGAAGTTAGATCGTTTTTAAGAGTTTTGTTTCGACCGACACAATGCTAGGATAGTTACCAAATGAATCGCAATAATCCCGATTTGATTTTTTGACCAGAACGGATTTTAAACCTCTTTGATGCTTTAGATTGCAATTCGGTGAAGCTTGGTATCGGCAACTCATTTGAGAGGTTTGATCATTTCTAAAATTTGTGTCTCGCCCAAAAACATGCAAGGATTGTTCCTAAATCAATCGATATACTCCCGGTTTATATTTTTGACCGGTAGGGATTTTGTAACTCTCCGATGCTTTAGATCGCAATTCTGAGAAACATCGCTGCCAATAACCCGACTGAGAAATGGATATTTTTTTAGAGTTTCGTCTTAACAAAAACCATGCTAGGATTGTTACCAAATGAATCGCAATAATCTCGGTTTAAATTTTTGACAGGTACCGATTTTGTACCTCTCCGATGCTTAAGATCACAATTCGGAGAAGCTTGGCTACCGGCAACTCGTTTGTGAATTCGGATCATTTTTAAGACTTTCGTATCGCCCGACAACATGCTAGGATTGTTTCGAAATGGATCGCAATATTCCCGGTTTGAATATTTGACCGTAACGGATTTTGTACCGCGCTAATTTTTTAGATCGCAATTCGGAGAAGCTTGGATACCGGCAACTCATTTGCGAGGTTCGATCATTTTAAAGAATATGGTAACGCCCGACAACATGCTAGGATTGTTCCTAACTGAATTGATATACTCCCGGTTTGAGTTTTGGACTAGTACGGATTTCGTACATCTCCGGCGATTTAGATTACAATACGGTGAAGCATGGCTACCAGCAACTACTTTTAGAGGTTCAATATTTTTGAAGAGTTTAGTATTGGCCAAAATCATGTTAGGATTCTTACCAAATGAATTGCTATAATCTCGGTTAGAATTTTTGACCGGTACCGATTACGTACTTCTCCGAAGCTTTAGATTGCTATTCAGGGATGCTTTGCTACCGGCAAGTCGTTTGAGAGGTTAGATCATTTTTAAGAGTATTATTTCAATCAAATCCATGCTTCGATAGTTACCAAATGAATGGCAATACTCCCGGTTTGACTTTTTGACTGGTGCGGATTTCGTACCACTCCGATGCTTTAGATCACAATTTGGAGAAGCTTGGCTACCGGCAACTCGTTTGAGAGGTTGATTCGTTTAAAAGAGTTTTGTTTCGACCGACACCATTCTAGGATAATTTCTAAATGAATTGCAATACTCCCAGTTTGAATTTTAGACCGGTACAGATTTTAGACCACTCTGAAGCTTTAGATTGCTATTCAGTGAAGATTTGCTACCGGCAATTCGCTTGAGAGGCTTCACCATTTTTAAGTGTTTCGTTTCAACCAAATACATGCTAGGATAGTGACCAAATGAATCGCAATACTCCCGGTTTGAATATTTGACCGATACGGATTTTGTACCTCTCCGATGCTTTAGATCGCAATTCGGAGAAGCTTGGCAACCGGCACCTCGTTTGAGAGTTTGAATTATTTTTAAGACTTTCATATCGCCCGACAACATGCTAGGATTGTTTGGAAATGAATCACAATATTCCTAGTTTGAATTTTTGACTGAAACGGATTTTGTATCGCTCTGACTTTTTAGATCGCAATTCGGAGAAGCTTGGATACCGGCAACTCATTTGTGAGGCTCGATCATTTTAAAGGGCTTGGTAATGCCCAAGAACATACTAGGATTGTTCCTAACTGAATTGATATACTCTTAGTTTGAGTTTTGGATTGGTACGGATTTCGTACCTCTCTGACGATTTTGATTGCAAAGCATGGCTACCAGCAACACGTTTTAGAGGTTCGATATTTTTGAAGAGTTTTTTTTTTACTGAAAACATTCTAGGATTCTTACAGAATGAATCGCTATAATTTCGGTTTGAATTTTATACCAGTACCGATTACGTACTTCTCCGAAGCTTTAGATTGCTAATCTGGGATGTTTTACTACCGGCAAGTCATTTGAGAAGTAAAATCATTTTTAAGAGTTTCATTTCAATCAAATACATGCTTGGATTGTTACCAAATCAATGGTAATACTCCCGGCTTGAATTTTTGACCCGTACGGATTTCAAACCTCTCCGATGCTTTAGATCGAAATTTGAAGAAGTTTGGCTACCGGCAACTCCTTTGAGAGGTTGATTCATTTTTAAGTGCATCATTTCGACCGACACCATACTAGGATAGTTCACAAATGAATCGCAAAACTCTCGGCTTGAATTTTTGACTGGTACAGATTTCAATCCTCTCCGATGCTTTAGATCATGCTTTGCAACTGGCAAGTCATCTGAGAGGTTTCATCATTTTTAAGAGTTTCACCTCGACCAAATACATGCTAGGATAGTGACCAAATGATTCGCAATACTCACGGTTTGAATATTTGATTGATACAGATTTCGTACCTCTCCGATGCTTTAGATCGCACTTCGGTAAAGCTTGGCAACCGGTACCTTGTTTGAGAGTTTGGATTATTTTTAAGTCTTTTATATCGCCTGACAACATGATAAGATTGTTCCAAAATGAATCAAAATATTCCCAGTTTGAATTTTTGACCGAAACGGATTTTGAACCGCTCTGATGTTTTAGATCGCAATTCGGAGAAGCTTGGATACCGGCAACTCATTTTAGAGGTTCGATCATTTTAAAGAGTCTGGTCTCGCCCGACAACATGCTGAGATTGTTCCTAATTGAATTGATATACTCCCGGTCAGAATTTTTGACTGGTACGGATTTCGTACATCTCCGACGCCTTAGATCGTAATACGGGGAAACATGGCTACCAGCAACTCGTTTAAGAGGTTGGATATATTTTAAGAGTTTTGTTTTTACCGAAAACAAGCTTGTATGGTTACCAAATGAATCGCTATAATCCCCGCTTGAATGTTTGACTGGTACCGATTTCGTATCTCTCCGATGCTTTAGGCCGCTAATAAGAGAAGCTTATCTGCCGGCATATCATTTGAAAGGTAGGTTCATTTCTAAGAATTTTGCTTCAACCAAATTCATGCTAAGATAGTTACCAAATGAATTGCAATACTCCCGGGTTAAAATTTTGACCATTACGGATTTCGTACCTCTCTGATGCTTTAGATCTCATTTCGGGGAAACTTGGATACCAGCAACTCGTTTTAGAGGATGGATCGCTTTATAGAGTTTCGTTACAACCAAATATATGCAAAAATAGTTACAAAATGAATCGCCATACTCCCGGTTTGAATTATTGACCGGTACAGATTTCGCACCTCCCTGATGCTTTAAATCACGATTCGGAGAAGCTTGGCTAACGACAACTCATTTGAGAGGTTCCATCATTTCTAAAAGTTTGGTCACACCAACAACATGCTAGGATTGTTCCTAATTTAATTGATATACTCCCGGTTTTAATTTTTGACAGGTACTGATTTCGCACCTCCCCGACGCTTTTGATCGCAATACGGAGAAGCATGGCTACCAACAACTCATTTTAGAGGCTGGATATCTTAAACGAGTATTGTATTGACCGAAAACACGCTAGGATTGTTACCAAATGAATCGCTATAATCCCGATTTGAATTTTTGACCGGTACCGATTACATACTTTTCCGATGCTTTAGATTGCTATCCAGGGATGCTTTGCTACTGGCAAGTCGTTTGAGAGATTATATCATTTTGAAAAGTTACATTTCAATCAATTACATGCTAGGATAGTTACCAAATGAATTGCAATACTCCCGGTTTGGTATTTTTGACTGGTACGGATTTCGTATCACTCTGATGCTTTAGATTGCAATTTGAAGAAGCTTGGCTACCGGCAACACTTTTGAGAGGTTGATTCATTTTTAAGAGGTTCGTTTCGACCGGCACCATGCAAGGATGTTTCCAAATGAATCGCAATGCTCCCGGTTTGTCTTTTTGACCGGTATAGATTTTAAACCTCTCCGATGCTTTAGATCACTATTCAGAGAAGCTTTGCTACCGGCATGTCGTTTGAGAGATTTAATCATTTTTAAGAGTTTCATCTTGACCAAATACATGCTAGGATAATGACCAAATGAATCGCAATACTCCCGGCATCAACTTTTGATCGATACGGATTTCGAATCTCCCCGATGCTTTAGATTGCATTTCGGAGAAGCTTGGCAGCCGGTACTTCGTTTGAGAGTATGGATTATTTTTCAGACTTTCATATCGCCCGACAACATGATAGGATTGTTCCGAAATGACTCGCATTATTATCGGTTTAAATTTTTGACCGAAACGGATTTTGTACCGCTCTGCTGTTTTATATCGCAATTCAGAGAAGCTTGGCTACCGGCAACTTGTTTGTGAAGTTAGATCGCTTTTAAGAGTTTCGTTTCGGCCGACACAATGCTAGGATAGTTACCAAATGAATCGCAATACTCCCGGTTTTAATTTTTGAGCAGAACGTATTTTAAACCCTTTCGATGCTTTAGATCAAAAATTCGTAGAAGCTTGGCTAACGGCAACTCATTTGAGATGTTCGATCATTTGAAAAAGTTTGGTCTCGCCCGACAACATTCTAAGATTGTTCCTAAATCAATCGATATATTCCCGGTTATAATTTTTGACCGGTGCGGATTTTGTAACTCTCCAATGCTTTTCATCACAATTCGGATGAGCATTGATGCCAGTAACCCATTTGAGAGGTTAGAGTTTCTTCTTGACCAAAAACATTCTAGGATTGTTACCAAATGAATCGCAATGATTTCGGTTTGAAATTTTGATCGGTACCGATTTTGATCCTCTCCGATGCTTTAGATCTCAATTTGGTGAAGCTTGGCTACCGGCAACTCGTTTTAGAGGTTGGATCATTTTGAAAAGTGTCATTACAACCAAATACAAGCAAAGATAGTTACCAAATGAATCGCCATACTCCCGGTTTGAATTTTTGACCGGTACAAATTCCCTACCTATCCGTTGCTTTAGATCGCAATTCCGAGATGCTTCGTTAACGGCAATTCATTTGAGTGGTTTAATCATTTCAAAAAGTTTGGTCTCACCCGACAACATGCTAGGATTGTTCCTAAATGAATTGATGTACTCCTGGTTTAAATTTTTGACCGGTACGGATTTCGTACCACTCCGATGCTTTAGATTGCCTTTCAGGGAAGTTTGGTTACCGAAAAGTCATTTAAGAGGTTGGGTCATTTTTAAGAGTTTCGTTTCGACCGACACCATGCTAGGATAGTTACCAAATGAATTGTAATACTCCCGGTTTGAATTTTTAACCGGTACGGATTTCGCACCTCGCCGATGCTTTAGATGACAATTCGGAGAAGCTTGGCTACCGGCAACTCGTTTGAGAGTTTGGATCATTTTTAAGACATTTGTATCATTCGACAATATGCTTTGATTGTTCCGAAATGAATCGCAATATTTCCGATCTGAATTTTTGATGGTAACGGATTTTGTACCTCTCCGATGTTCAGAACAGCTTAGCTACCGACAACTCATTTGAGAGGTTACATTTTTAAGGAGTTTGGTCTCACCTAACAACATGCTTGGATTGTTCCTAACTTAATTGATATATTCCCGGTTTGAATTTTTGACCGGTACTGATTTCGTACCACTTCGACGCTTTAGATCGCAATACGGGAAAGCATGGCTGCAAGCAACTCGTTTTAGAGGTTGGATATTTTTTATGAGTTATGTTATGACTGAAAACATGCATGGATTGTTACCAACTGAATCGCAATTAACCCAGTTTGAATTTTTGATCGGTACCGATTTCGTACTTCTCCGATGCTTTAGAGCGCTATTCAGAGATGCCTTGCCATCGTCAAGTCGTTTGAGAGATTATATCATTTTTAAGAGTTCAGCTTCAATCAAATATATTCTAGGATAATTACCAAATGAATGGCAATACTCCCGGTTTGAATTTTTGACCGGAACGGATTTCGAACCTCTCCGATGCTTTAGATAGCAATTTGGAAAAACTTTTTCACGGCAACTCGTTTGAGAGGTTAGATCATTTTTAAGATTTTCGTTTCGACTGACACCATGCTAGGATAGTTACGAAATGAATCGCAATACTCCCGATTTAACTTTTTTGCCGGTACGGAATTCAAACCTCTCTGATGCTTTAGATCGCAATTTTTTGAAGTTTGGCTACCGGATGGTCGTTTAAGAGGTTTTTATCAGTTTTGTTTTGACTGAAAATAAGCTAGGATAGTTACCAAATGTCTCGCAATACTCCCAGTTTGAATTTTTGACCGGTACGGATTTCGTACCTCTCCGATGCTTTAGAACCCAATTCGGAGAAGCTTGGCAGCCGGTACCTCGTTTGAGAGTTTGGATTCTTTTTAAGGCTTTCATATTGCTCGAAAGCATGTTTTGATTATTCTGAAAAGAATCGCAATATTCCCGGTTTGAATTTTAGACCAGAATAGATTTTGTACAGCTCTGATAATTTAGATCGCAATTTGGAGAAGCTTGGGTACCGACAAATCATTTGAGAGGTTTGATCATTTTAACAAGTTTTGTCACGTCTGACAACATGATAGGATCGTTTCTAACTGAATTGATATAATCCCGGTTTGAATTTTAGACTGGTATGGATTTCGTACCTTTCCGATGCTTTAGATCGCAATTTGGAGAAGCTTGGCTACCGGCAACTCGTTTGAGAGGTTGATTTTCTTTAAGAGCTTCGTTTCGACCGACACCATGCTAGGATAGTTTCCAAATGAATCGCAAAACTCCCGGCTTGAATATTTGATTGGTATAGATTTCAAACCTCTCCGATTCTTTAGATCGCTATTCAGAGATGCTTTGCCGCCGGCAAGTCGTTTGAGAGGTTTCATCATTTTTAAAAGTTTTTTCTTGACCAAATATATGCTAGGATAGTGACCAAATGATTCGCAATACTTCCGGTTTGAATAATTGATCGATACGGATTTCGTACCTCTCCGATGCTTTAGATCACAATTCGGAGAAGCTTGGCAACCGGTACCTCGTTTGAGAGTTTGGATTATTTTTAAGACTTTCATATCGCCAGACAACATGATAGGATTGTTCCGAAATGAATCAAAATATTCCCAGTTTGAATTTTTGACCGAAACGGATTTTGAACCGCTCTGATATTTTAGATCGCAATTCGGAGAAGCTTGGGTACCGGCAACTCATTTTAGAGGTTCGATCATTTGAAAGAGTTTGGTCTCGCCCGACAACATTCTGAGATTGTTCCTAACTTAATTGATATATTCCTGGCCAAAATTTTTGACCGGTGTGGATTTCGTACCTCTCCGACACTTTAGATCGCAATACGGGGACTAACAGCAACTCGTTTATGGGGTTGGATAATTTTTAAGAGTTTTGTTTGGCCAAAAACAAGCTTGGATAGATAATCCCCGCTTGAATATTTGACTGGTACCGATTTCGTATCTCTCAAATGCTTTAGGTCACTAATAAGAGAAGCATATCTACCGGCATGTCGTTTGAAAGGTAGGTTCATTTCTAAGAATTTTTCTTCGACCAAATTCATGCAAGGATAGTTACAAAATGAATTGCAATATTCCCGGTTTGAAATCTTGACCAGTACCGATTTCGTACCTCTCCGATGCTTTAAATCTCAATTCGGAGAAGTTTAGCTATCAGCAACTCGTTTCAGAGGATGGATCATTTTGAAAAGTTTTGTTACAACCAAATACATGCAAAGATAGTTACAAAATGAATCGCCACACTCCTGGTTATAATTATTGGCCGGTACGGATTTCGCACCTCTCCAATGCTTTAGATCACGATTCGGAGAAGCTTGGCTAACGGCAACTCATTTGAGAGGTTCTATCATTTCTATAAGTTTGGTCACGCCTGACAACTTGCTAGGATTGTTCCTAACTTAATTGATATACTCCCTGGTTTGAATTTTTGACAGGTACTGATTTTGCACCTCTCCGACGCTTTTGATCGTAATACGGAGAAGCATGGCTACCAGCAACTCATTTTAGAGGTTGGATATCTTAGACGAGTATTGTATTGACAGAAAACACGCTAGGATTGTTACCAAATGAATCGCTATAATCCCGGTTTGAATTTTTGACCGGTACCGATTACATACTTCTCTGATGCTTTAGATCTCTATCCAGGGATGCCTTGCTACTGGCATGTCGTTTGAGAGGTTATATCATTTATGAAAGTTGCATTTCAATCTATTACATGCTAGGATAGTTACCAAATGAATGGCAATACTCCCGGTTTGAATTTTTGACCGGTACGGATTTCGTACCTCTCTTATGCGTTAGATAGCAATTTGAAGAAGCTTGGCTACCGGCAACACGTTTGAGAGGTTGATTCATTTTTAAGAGTTTCGTTTCGACCGGCACCAAACAAGGATAGTTTCCAAATGAATCGCAATACTCTCGGTTTGACTTTTTGATCGGTACAGATTAAAAAACCTCTCCGATGCTTTAGATCACTATTCAGAGGAGCTTTGCAACCGGCAAGTCGTTTGAGAGATTTCATCATCTTTAAGAGTTTCTTCTTATCCAAATAAATGCTAGGATAGCGACCAAATGAATCGCAATACTCCCGGTATGAATTATTAATCGATACGGGTTTCGAACCACCCCGATGCTTTAGATCGCATTACGGAGAAGCTTGGCAACCGGTACCTTGTTTGAGAGTTTGGATTATTTTTTAGACTTTCATATCGCCCGACAACATGCTAGGATTGTTCTGAAATGAATAGGAATATTATTGGTTTGAATTTTTGACCAGAACGGATTTTGTACCGCTCTGATGTTTTAGATCGCAATTCGAAGAAGCTTTGCTACCGGAAACTCGTTTGTGAAGTTAGATCGCTTTTAAGAATTTCGTTTCGGCCGACACGATGCTAGGATAGTTACCAAATGAATTGAAATTCTCCCGGTTTTAATTTTTGTACAACACGTATTTTAAACCTCTTCGATGCTTTAATCGCAAATTCGGAGATGCTAGGCTAACGGCGACTCATTTGAGATGTTCAATCATTCTAAAAGTTTTGTCTCGCCCGACAACATGCTAGGATTGTTCCTAAATCAATCGATATATTCCCGGTTAAATTTTATGACCGGTACGTATTTTGTAACTCTCCGATGCTTTTCATCGCAATTCGGAGGAGTATTGCTGCCAGTAATCCATTTGAGAGATTGAATATTTTTTTAGAGCTTCTTCATGACCAAAAACATGCTAGGATTGTTACAAAATGAATCGCAATGATCCCGATTTGAATTTTTACCGATACCGAATTTGTTCCTCTCCGACACTTAAGATCGCAATTGAGAGAAGCTTGGCTATCGGCAACTCGTTTGAGAGTTTGGTTCATTGTTAAGACTTTTGTATCGCCCGACAATATGCTAGGATTGTTTTGAAATGAATCGTAATATTCTCGATTAGAATTTTTGACCGGAACAGGTTTCGTGCCTCTCCGGTGCTTTAGATCGTAATTCGGGGAAGCTTGGCTACCAGCTTCTCGATTGCGAGTTTGGATCATTTTTAAGACTTTCGTATCGCTCGACAACATGCTAGGATAGTTCTGAAATGAATCGCAATATTCCCGGTTTAAATTTTTGGCCGGATAAGATTTTATACCTCTCCGATGTTTTAGATCACAATTCAGAAAAGCTTGGCTTCTGGTAAGTTATTTGAGAGGTTCGTACGCTTTAATGAGTTTCATCTCACCCAACAATATGCTAGAATTATTCTTATAGGATTTTGCACCTCTCCGAAAATTTAGATCCCAATACAGAGTAGGATGGCTACCACAACTCGTTTGAAATGTTTGATATTTTTGAAGTGTTTTGTTTTAACCGAAAACAAGCATGGATGGTTTCCAAATGAATCGCTATAATCCCCACTTGAATTTTTGACCGGTACCGATTTGGTATCTCTCCAATTCCTTAGGTCGCTATTAAGAGAAGCTTTGCTACCAGCATGTCATTTGAAAGGTAGGATCATTTTTAAGAATTCTTCTTCAGCCAAATTCATGCTAGGATAGTTAACAAATGAATTGCGATACTCCCGGTTTGTATTTTTGACCAGTACGGATTTCGTATCTCTCCGATGCTTTAGATCTCAATTCGAAGATGCTTTGCTACCGGCAACTCGTTTTTGAGATTAGATCATTTTGAAGAGTTTCGCTACAACCAAATACAAGCAAAGGTAGTTACCAAATGAATCGCCATACTCCCGGTTTGAATTTTTAACCGGTGCAAATTCCCTACCTATCCATTGCTTTAGATCGCCATTCTGAGATGCTTGGCTAACGGCAACTCATATGAGAGGTTCAATAATTACAAAAAGTTTTGTCTCGCCCGACAACATGCTAGGATTGTTCCTAAATGAATTGATGTACTAACGGTTTGAATTTTTGACCGGTACGGATTTCGTACCACTCTGATGCGTTAGATCGCCTTTCAGAGAAGCTTGGCTACCGAAAAGTCATTTAAGAGGTTAGGTCATTTTTAAGAGCTTCGTTTCGATCGACACCATGCTAGGATTGTTACCAAATGAATCGCAATACTCCAAGTTTAAATTTTTGACCGGTACGGATTTCGCACCTCACCGATTTTTTAGATCGCAATTCGAAAAAGTTTGGCTACTGGCAACTCGTTTGAGAGTTTGGATCATTTTTAAGACTTTTGTATCATTCGACAATATGCTTAGATTGCGCCGAAATGAATCGCAATATTCCTGATTTGAATTTTTGATGGTAATAGATTTTGTACCTCTCCGATGTTCAGAATAGCTTAGCTACCGGCAACTCATTTGAGAGGTTACATTTTTAAAGAGTTTGGTCTCGCCTGACAACATGCTAGGATTGTTCCTAACTGAATTGATATACTCCTGGTTTAAATTTTTAACCGATACAGATTTCGTACCTCTTCGACGCTTTAGATCGCAATACGGAGAAGCATGGCTACAAGCAACTCGTTTTAGAGGTTGGATATTTTGTAAGAGTTATGTTTTAACCGAAAACATGCATGGATTGTTGCCAGCTGAATCGCAATTATCCCAATTTGAATTTTTGACCAGTACCGATTTCGTACTTCTCCGATGCTTTAGATCGCTATTTAGAGATGCTTTGCAACCGTCAAGTCATTTGAGAGGTTATATCATTTTTAAGAGTTTTGCTTCAATCAAATATATGCTAGGATAATTACCAAAATAATGGCAATACTCCCGGTTTGAATTTTAGACCGGAACAGATTTCGACCCTCTCCAATGCTTTAGATCGCAATTTGGAAAAACTTGGCTCCCGACAACTCGTTTGAGAGGTTAGATCATTTTAAAGATTTTCGTTTCGACTAACACCATGCTAGGATAGTTACGAAATGAATCGCAATACTCCCGATTTAACTTTTTGGCCGGTACGGATTTCATACCTCTCTGATGCTTTAGATCGCAATATTTTGAAGCTTGGCTACCGAAAGGTCGTTTAAGGGGTTAGATTATTTTTATCAGTTTCGTTTTGACTGAAAATAAGCTAGGATAGTTACCAAATGTCTCGCAATACTCCCAGTTTGAATTTTTGACCGGTACGGATTTCGTACCTCTCCGATTCTTTAGAACCCAATTCGGAGAGCTTGGCAACCGGTACCTCGTTTGAGAGTTTGGATTATTCTTAAGGCTTTCATATCGCCCGAAAACATGTATGGATTGTTCTGAAAAGAATCGCAATATTCCCGGTTTAAATTTTAGAGACAGGAATAAATTTTGTACCGCTCAGATGATTTAGATCGCAATTCAGAGAAGCTTGGGTACCGACAGCTAATTTGAAAGGTTCGATCATTCTAACGAGTTTGGTCGCGCCCGACAACATTATAGGATTGTTCCTAACTGAATTGATATAATCCCGGTTTGATTTTTAGACTGGTACGGATTTTGTACATCTCCGATGCTTTAGATCGCAATTTGGATAAGCTTGGCTACCGGCAACTCGTTTGTGAGGTTCATTTTTTTTAAGAGTTTTGTTTCGACCGACACCATGCTAGGATAGTTTCCAAATGAATCGCAAAACTCCCGGCATAAATTTTTGATTGGTACAGACTTCAAACCACTCCGATGCTTTAGATCGATATTCAGAGATGCTCTGCAACTGGCAAGTTGTTTGAGAGGTTTTATCATTTTAAAGAGTTTTGTCTCGACGAAATACATGCTAGGATAGTGACCAAATGATTCGCAATACTTCCGGTTTGAATATTTGATCGATACGGATTTCGAAGCTCTCTAATGCTTTAGATCGCAATTCGGAGAAGCTTGGCAACCGGTACCTCGTTTGAGAGTTTGGATTATATTTAAGACTTTCATATCGCCCGACAACATGATAGGATTGTTCTGAAATGAATCGAAATATTCCCAGTTTGAATTTTTGACCGAAACGGATTTTGAACCGCTCTGATATTTTAAATCGCATTTCGGAGAAGCTTGGATACCGGCAACTCATTTTAGAGGTTCGATCATTTTAAAAAGTTTGAAAGGTAGGTTCATTTCTAAGAATTTTGCGTCGACCAAAATCATGCTAGGATAGTTAACAAATGAATTGCAATACTCCCAGTTTGAAATTTCGACCAGTATGGATTTTCGTACCTCTCCGATGCTTTAGATCTCAATTCAGAGAAGCTTGGCTACCCGTAACTCATTTGAGAGGATGGATCATTTTTAAGAGATTGTTTACAACCAAATACATGCAAAGATACTTACAAAATGAATCGCCATACTCCCGGTTTTAATTATTGACCGGTACGAATTTCGCACCTCTACGATGCTTTAGATCACGATTCAGAGAAGCTTGGCTAACGGCAACTCATTTTAGAAGTTCGATCATTTCTAAAAGATTGGTCACGCCCGACAACATGCTAGATTGTTCCTAACTTAATTGATATACTCCCGGTTTGAATTTTAGACAGGTACTGATTTCGTACCTCTCCGACGCTTTTGATCGCAATCCAGGGATACTTTGCAACCGGCAAGTCGTTTGAGAGTTTATATATTTTTTAAAAGTTGCATTTCAATCAATTACTTGCTAGGATAGTTACCAAATGAATTGCAATACTCCCGGCTTGAATTTTTGACCGATACTGATTTCGTACCTCTACGATGCTTTAGATCGCAATTTGAAGAAGCTTGGCAACCGGCAACACGTGTGAGAGGTTGATTCATTTTTAAGAGTTTCGTTTCGACCGACACCATGCAAATATAGTTTCCAAATGAATCGCAATACTCCTGGTATGACTTTTTGACCGGTACAGATTTTAAACCTCTCCGATGCTTTAGATCACTATTCAGAGAAGCTTTGCTACCGGCAAGTCATTTCAGAGATTTCATCATTTTCAAGAGTTTCTTCTTGACCAAATACATGCAAGGATAGTAACCAAATGAATCGCAATACTCCCAGTATAAATTTTTGATCGATACGGATTTCGAACCTCCCCGATACTTTAGATCGCATTTCGGAAAAGCTTGACAACCGGTACCTCGTTTGAGAGATTGGATTATTTTTTAGACTTTCATATCGCCCGACAACATGCAAGGATTATTATGAAATGAATCGCATTATTACCGATTTGAATTTTTGAACGGAACGGTATTTTTACCGCTCTAATGTTTTAGATCGCAATTCGGAGAAGCTTAGCTACAGACAACTCGGTTGTGAAGTTAGATCGCTTTAAAGAGTTTCGTTTCGACCGACACAATGCTAGGATAGTTACCAAATGATTCGCAATACTCCCAATTTTAATTATTGAGCAAAACATATTTTAAACATCTTCGATGCTTTAAATCGCAAATTCGTAGAAGCTTGGCTAACGGCAACCCATTTGAGAGGTTCGATCATTTCTAAAAGTTTGGTCTCGCCCGACAACATGCTAGAATTGTTCCTAATTCAATCGATATATTCCCGGTTAAAAAATTTGACCGGTACGGATTTCGTAACTCTCCGATGCTTTTCATAGCAATGCGGAGGAGCATTGCTGCCAGTAAGCCATTTGAGAAGTTGAATATTTTTTTAAAGTTTCTTCTTGACAAATAACATGCAAGGATTGTAACCAAATGAATCGCAATGATCCCAATTTGTATTTTTGATCGGTACCGATTTTGTTCCTCTCCGACGCTTTAGATCGCCATTGAGAGAAGCTTGTCTATCGGCAACTCGTTTGAAAGTTTGGATCATTGTTAAGAGTTTGGTCACGCCTAACAACATGCTAGGATTATTCCTAACTTAATTGATATACTCCCGGTTTGAATTTTTGACAGGTTCTGATTTCGTACCTCTCCGGCGCTTTTGATCGCAATACGGGGAAGCATGGCTACAAGCAACTCAATTTAGAGGTCGGATATCTTAGACGAGTTTTGTATTGATAAAAAACACGCTAGGATTGTTACCAAATTAATCGCTATAATCCTGGTTTGAATTTTTAACCGGTACCGATTTCATACTTCTACGATGCTTTAAATCGCTATCCAAGGATGCTTTGCTACCGGCAAGTCGTTTGAGAGGTTATATCACTTTAAACAGTTGCATTTCAATCAATTACATGCTAGGATAGTTATCAAATGAATTGCAATATTCCCGGTTTGAATTTTTGACCGGTACGGATTTCGTACATCTCCGATGCTTTAGATCGCAATTTGAAGAAGCTTGGCTAGCGAAAATACGTTTGAAAGGTTGATTCATTTTTAAGAGTTTTGCTTCGACCGACACCATGCAAAGATAGTTTCCAAATGAATCGCAATACTCTCAGTTTAAATTTTTGACTGGTACAGATTTTAAACCTCTCTGATGCTTTAGATCACTATTCAGAGAAGTTTTTCTACCAGCAAGTCATTTGAGAGATTTCATCATTTTTAAGAGTTTCTTCTTGACAAAATACATGCTAGGATAGTGACCAAATGAATCTCAATACTCCCAGTATGAATCTTTGATCGATACGGATTTCGAACCTCCCCGATGCTTTAGATCGCATTTCGGAGAAGTTTGGCAACCGGTACCCCGTTTGAGAGTTTGGATTAATTTTTAGGCATTCAGATCGCCCGACTACATGCTGGGATTGTTCCGAAATGAATCGCAATATTACCAGTTTAAATTTTTGACCAGAACGAATTTTTTACAACTCTAATGTTTTAGATCACAATTCGGAGAAGCTTAGCTACCGACAACTCGTTTGCGAAGTTAGAACGCTTTAAAGAGTTTCGTTTTGACCGACACAATGCTAGGATAGTTACCAAATGATTCACAATACTCCTGGTTTTAATTTTTGAGCAGAACATATGTCGATGGTTTAGATCGCAAATTCGGAGAAGCTTGGCTAACGGCAACCCATTTGAGAGGTTCGATCATTTCTTAAAGTTTGGCCTCGCCCGGCAACATGCTTGGATTGTTCCTAAATCAATCGATAAATTCCCGGTTAAAATTTTTGACCGTTACGGATTTCGTAACTCTCCGATACTTTTCATCGCAATGCGGTTGCAGTCAGTAAGCCATTTGAGAGGTTAAATAATTTTTTAGAGTTTCTTCTTGACCAAAAACATGTTAGGATTCTAACCAAATGAATCGCAATGATCCCGGTTTGAATTTATGACCGGTACCGATTTTGTTCCTCTCTGGCGCTTTAGATCGCAATTGGGAGAAGCTTGGCTATCGATAACTCGTTTGAGAGTTTGGTTCATTGTTAAAACTTTAGTATCGCCCAACAATATGCTAGGATTGTTCCGAAATGAATCGTAATATTCCCGGTTTGTATTTTAGACCGGAACGGATTTCGTACCTCTCCGGTACTTTAGATTGTAATTCGGGGAAGCTTGGCTACCGGCATCTCGTTTGAGAGTTTGGATCATTTTTAAGACTTTTGTATCATTCACAAATATGCTTAGATTATTCCGAAATGAACCGCAATATTCCCGGTTTGAATTTTTGATGGTATCGGATTTTGTACCTCTCAGATGTTTAGAAAAGCTTAGCTACCGGCAACTCATTTGGAAGGTCACATTTTTAAAGAGTTTGGTCACGCCTGGCAACATGCTAGGATTGTTCCTAACTTAATTAATATATTCCCGGTTTGAATTTTTGACAGGTACTGATTTCGTACCTCACCGACGCTTTTGATCACAATACGGAGAAGCGTCGCTACCAGCAACTCCTTTTAGAGGTGGGATATCTTAGACGAGTTTTGTATTGACCGAAAGCACGCTAGGATTGTTACCAAATGAATTGATATTATCCTAGTTTGAATTTATGACCAGTACCGATTTCATACTTCTCCGATGCTTTAGATCGCTATTCAGGGATACTTTGCTACCGGTTACATGCTAAGATAGTTACCCAATGAATTGTAATACTCTCGGTTTGAATTTTTGACCAGTACGGATTTCGTATCTCTCCGATGCTTTAGTTCGCAATTTGAAGAAGCTTGGCTACCGGCAACACGTTTGAGAGGTTGATTCATTTTTAAGAGTATCGCTTCAGCCGACACCATGCAAAGATAGTTTCCAAATTAATCGCAATACTCCCGGTTTGAATCTTTGACCGGTACAGATTTTAAACCTCTCCGATGCTTTAGATCACTATTCATAGAAGCTTTGCTACCGGCAAGTCTATTGAAAAATTTCATCATTTTTAAGAGTTTCTTCTTGACCAAATACATACTAGGATAGTGACCAAACGAATCGCAGTACTCCCGGTACGAATTTTTGATCGATAGGGATTTCGAACCTCTCCGATGCTTTAGATCATATTTCGGAGAAGCTTGGCAACCGGTACCACCAATGAGAGTTTGGATTATTTTTCAGACTTTCCAATCGCCCGACAACATGCTAGGATTGTTCCGAAATGAATCGCATTATTACCGGTTTGAATTTTTGACCGGGACGGATTTTTTACGGCTCTAATGTTTTAGATAGCAATTCGGAGAAGCTTAGCTACCGGCAACTCGTTTGCGAAGTTAGATCGCTTTTAAGAGTTTCGTTTCGACCGACACAATGCTTGGATAGTTACCAAATGATTCCCAATACTCCCGGTTTTAATTTTTGAACAGAACATATTTTAAACCTCTTCGATGCTTTAGATCGCAAATTCGGAGAAGGCTAACGGCAACTCATTTGAGAAGTTTGATCATTTCTAAAAGTTTGGGTTCGCCCTACAACATGCTAGGATTGTTCCTAAATCAATCGATATATTCCCGGTTAAAATTTTTGACCGTTACGGATTTTGTAACTCTCCGATGCTTTTCATCGCAATGCGGAGGAGCATTGCTACCAGTAAGCCATTTGAGAGGTTGAATATTTTTTTACAGTTTCTTCTTGACCGAAAACATTCTAGGATTGTAACCAAATGAATCGCAATGATCCTGGTTTGAATTTTTTGACCAGTACCGATTTTGATCCTCTACGACGCTTTAGATCGCAATTGAGAGAAGCTTGGCTATCAGCAACTCCTTTGAGAGTTTGGTTCATTGTTAAGACTTCTGTATCGCCCGACAATATGCTAGGAATGTTCCGAAATTAATCGTATTATTCTCAGTTTGAATTTTTGACCGGAACGGATTTCGTACCTCTCTCTAGTACTTTAGATCACAATTTGGGGAAGCTTGGCTACCGGCGTCTCGTTTGTGAGTTTGGATCATTTTTAAGACTTTCGTATCGCCCGACAACATGCTAGGATAGTTCCGAAATGAATCGTAATATTCCCGATTTAAATTTTTGAACGGATGGGATTTTGTACCTCTCTGATGTTTTAGATCGCAAATCGGAAAAGATTCACTACCGGCTAGTCATTTGAGAGGTTCGTTCGCTTCAATGAGTTTCATCTCACCCGACAATATGCTTGGATTATTCTTATAGGATTTTGTACCTCTCCGACCATTTATATCCCAATAAAGAGAAGGATGGCTACCAGCAACTCGTTTGAGATGTTGAATATTTTTTAAGTGTTTTGATTTGATCGAAAACAAGCTTGGATGGTTACCAAATGAATTGTTGTAATCCCCGCTTGAATTTTTGACCGATACCGATTTCATATCTCTCTGATGCTTTAGGTCGCTATTTAAAGAAGCTTTTCTACCGGCATGTCATTTGAAGGGTAGGATCATTTTTAAGAATTTTTCATCGACCAAATTCATGCTAGGATAGTTACCAAATGAATTGCAATACTCCCGGTTTAAATTTTTTCCCAGTACGGATTTCGTACCTCTCCGATGCTCTTTAGATCTCAATTTGGAGAAGCTTGGCTACCGGCAACTCGTTTTAGAGGTTCGATCATTTTGAAAAGTTTCGTTACAACTAGATACATGCAAAGATTGTTACCAAATGGTCGCCATACTCCTAGTTTGAATTTTTGACCGGAACGGATTTCGTACCACTCTGATGCTTTAGATCGCCTTTCAGAGAAGCTTGGCTACCGAAAAGTCATTTAAGAGGTTGGGTCATTTTTAAGAGTTTCATTTCGACCGACACCATGCTAGGATAGTTACCAAATGAATCGAAATACTCTCGATATAAATTTTTGACCGGTACGGATTTCGCACCTCACCGATGCTTTAAATCGGAATTCGGAGAAGCTTGGCTACCGGCAACTCGTTTGAGAGTTTGGATCATTTTTAAGACTTTTGTATCATTCGACAATATGCTTAGATTATTCCGAAATGAATCGCAATATTCTCGATTTGAATTTTTGATGGTAACGGATTTTGTACCTCACCGATGTTTAGAAAAGCTTAGCTACCGGCAACTTATTTGGGAGGCTACATTTTTAAAGAGTTTGGTCACGCCTGACAACATGCTAGGATTGTTCCTAACTTAATTGATATACTCCCGGTTTAAATTTTTGACAGGTACTGATTTCGCACCTCTCAGACGCATTTGATCGCAATAAGGAGAAGCATGGCAACAAACAGCACAATTTAGAGGTGGGATATCTTAGACGTGTTTTGTATTGACCAAAAACACGCTAGGATTGTTACCAAATGAATCGCTATAATCCTGGTTTGAATTTTTAACAGGTACCGATTTCATACTTCTCCTATGCTTTAAATAGCTATCCAGGGATGCTTTGCTACCGGCAAGTCGTTTGAGAGGTTATATCATTTTTAAAAGTTACATTTCAATCAATTACATGCTAGGATTGTTACCAAATGAATTGCAATAATCCCGGTTTGAATTTTTGACCGGTACGGATTTCGTACATCTCCGACGCTTCAAATCGCAATTTGAAGAAGCTTGGCTACCGGCAACACGTTTGAGAGGTTAATTCAATTTTAAGAGTTTCGTTTCGACCGACACCATGCAAAGATAGTTTCCAAATGAATCGCAATAATCCCGATTTGAATTTTTGACTGGTACCGATTTTAAACCTCTCCGATGCTTTAGATCACTATTCAGAGAAGTTTTTCTACAAGCATGTCGTTTGAGAGATTTCATCATTTTTAAGAGTTTCTTCTTGACAAAATACATGCTAGGATAGTGACCAAATGAATCGCAATACTCCCAGTATGAATTTTTGATCGATACGGATTTCGAAGCTCCCCGAAGCTTTAGATCGCATTTCGGAGAAGCTTGGCAACCGGTACCTCGTTTGAGAGTTTGGATTATTTTTCAGATATTCAGATCGCCCGACTACATGCTAGAATTGTTTCGAAATGAATCGCAATATTACCAGTTTGAATTTTTGAACAGGACGAATATTTTACCACTCTAATGTTTTAGATCGCAATTCGGAGAAGCTTAGCTACCGACAACTCGGTTGCGAAGTTAGATCGCTTTAAAAAGTTTCGTTTTGACCGACACAATGCTAGGATAGTTACCAAATGATTCGCAATACTCCCAGTTTTAATTATTGAGCAGAACATATTTTAAACCTCTTCGATGCTTTAGATCGCAAATTCGTAGAAGCTTGGCTAACAGCAACCCATTTGAGAGGTTCGATCATTTCTAAAAGTTTGGCCTCGCCCGACAACATGTTAGAATTGTTCCTAAATCAATCGATATATTCCCGTATAAAAATTTTGACCGGTACGGATTTCGTAACTCTCCGATGCTTTTCATAGCAATGCGGAGGAGCATTGCTGCCAGTAAGCCATTTGAGAAGTTGAATATTTTTTTAAAGTTTCTTCTTGACAAAAAACATGCAAGGATTGTAACCAAATGAATCGCAATGATCCCAATTTGTATTTTTAATCGGTACCGATTTTGTTCCTCTCCGACGCTTTAGATCGCAATTGAGTGAAGCTTGTCTATCGGCAACTCGTTTGAGAGTTTGGTTCATGGTTTAGACTTTTGCATCGCCCATCAATATGCTAGGATTGTTCCGAAATGAATCGTAATATTCCCGGTTTGAATTTTTGACCGAAACGGATTTTATACCTCTCCGATACTTTAGATTACAATTCGGGGAAGCTTGGCTACCGGCATCTCGTTTTAGTGTTTCGAACATTTTTAAGACTTTCGTATCGCCCGACAATATCCTAGGATAGTTCCGAAATGAATCGCAATATTCCCAGTTTAAATTTTTGACCGGATGGGATTTTGTACCTCTCCGATGTTTTAAGTGGCAATTCGGAAAAGCTTTGCTACCGCCAAGTCATTTGAGTGGCTCGTTCGCTTCAATGAGTTTCATCTCACCCGGTAATATGCTAGAATTATTCTTATAGGATTTTGTACCTCTCCGACAATTTATATCCCAATACAGAGAATGATGGCTACCAGCAACTCGTTTGAGATGTTGGATATTTTTCAAGTGTTTTGTTTTGACCGAAAACAAGCTTGGATGTTACCAAATGAATTGTTATTATCACAGCTTGAATTATAGACCGGTACCGATTTCGTAACTTATCGATGCCTTATGTCGCTATTTAGAGAAGCTTTGCTACCGGCATGTCATTTGAAAGGTAGGATCATTTTTAAGAATTTTTCATCGACCAAATTCATGCCAGGATAGTTACCAAATGAATTGCAATACTCCCGGTTTGAATTTTTGACCAATACGGATTTCGTACCTCTCCGATGCTTTAGATCTCAATTCGGAGAAGCTTGGCCACCGACAACTCGTTTTAGAGGTTCGATCATTTTAAAGAGTTTCATTACAACAAAATACATGCAAAGATAGTTACCAAATGAATCGCCATACTCCCGGCTTGAATTTATGACCGGTACAAATTTCCTGCCTATCCATTGCTTTAGATCGCGATTCTAAGATGTTTGGCTAACGGCAACTCATTTGAGAGGTTCAATAATTTCAAAAAGTTTGGTCTCGCCCAACAACGTGCTAGGATTGTTCCTAAATGAAATGATGTACTCCCGGTTTGAATTTTTGACCGGTACGGATTTTGTACCACTCCGATCCTTTAGATCGCCTTTCAGAGAAGCTTGGCTACCGAAAAGTCATTTAAGAGGTTGGGTCATTTTTAAGAGTTTCGTTTCGACCGACACCATGCTAGGATAGTTACCAAATGAGTCGCAATACTTCCGGTTTGAATTTTTGAACGGTACGGATTTCGCACCTCACCGTTGCTTTATATCGCAATTTAGAGAAGCTTGGCTACCGGCAACTCGCTTGAGAGTTTGGATCATTTTTAAGACTTTTGTATCATTCGACAATATGCTTAGATTATTCCGAAATGAATGGCAATATTCCCGGTTTGAGTTTTTGATGGTAACGGATTTTGTACCTCTCCGATGTTTAGAAAAGCTTAGCTACCGTCAGCTAATTTGGGAGGTTACATTTTTAAAGTGTTTGGTCACGCCTGACAACATGTTAGGATGCTTCCTAACTTAATTGATATACTTTCGGTTTGAATTTTTGACAGGTACTGATTTCGTACCTCTACGACGCTTTTGATCGCAATACCGAGAAGCATGGCTACAAACAACTCATTTTAGAGGTTTGATATCTTAAACGAGTTTTGCATTGACCGAAAACACGCTAGGATTGTTACCAAATGAATCGTTATAATTCTGGTTTGAATTTTTGACCGGTGTCGATTTCATACTTCTCCGATTCCTTAGATCGCTATCTAGGGATGTTTTGCTACCGAAAAGTCGTTTGAGTGAGAGGTTAAATCATTTTTAAATGTTGCATTTCAATCAATTACATGCTAGGATTGTTACCAAATGAATTGCAATACTCCCTGTTTGAATTTTAGACCGGTACGGATTTCGTACCTCACCGATGCTTTAGATCGCAATTCGAAGAAGCTTGGCTACCGGCAACACGTTTGGGAGGTTGATTCATTTTTAAGAGTTTCGCTTCGACCGACACCATGAAAGGATAGTTTCCAAAAGAATCCCAATACTCCCGGTTTGAATTTTTGACCGGTACAGATTTTAAACCACTCCGGTGCTTTAGATCACTATTCAGAGAAGCATTGCTACCAGCAACTCGTTTGAGAGATTTCATCATTTTTAAGAGTTTCTTCTTGACCAAATACATGCTAGGATAGTGACCAAATGAATTGCAATACTCCCGGTATGAATTTTTGATCGTTACGGATTTCGAACCTCCACGATGCTTTAGATCGCATTTCGGAGAAGCTTGGCAACCGGTACCTCGTTTGAGAGTTTGGATTAATTTTCAGACTTTTATATCGCCTGACAACATGCTAGGATTGTTCCGAAATGAATCGCAATATAGCCGGTTTGAATTTTTGACCGGAACGGACTTTTTACCGCTCTAATGTTTAAGAACGCAATTTGGAGAAGCTTAGCTACCAGCAACTCGTTTGCGAAGTTAGAGTGCTTTTAAGAGTTTGGTTTCAACCGACACAATGCTAGGATAGTTTTCAAATGATTCGCAATACTCCCGGTTTTAATTTTTGAGCGGAACATATTTTAAACCGCTTCGATGCTTTAGATAGCAAATTCAGAAAAGCAAGGCTAACAGCAACTCATTTGAGAGGTTCGATCATTTCTAAAAGTTTGGCCTCGCCCGACAACATGCTAGGATTGTTCCTAAATCAATCGATATATTCCCGGTTAAAATTTTTGACCGGTACGAATTTTGTAACTCTCCGATGCTTTTCATCGCAATAGGGAGGAGCATTGATGCCAGTAAGCCATTTGAGAGGTTGAATATTTTTAAAGTTTCTTCTTGACAAAAAACATGCAAGGATTGTAACCAAATGAATAGCAATGATCCCGATTTGTATTTTCGACCGGTACCAATTTTGTTCCTCTCCGACGCTTTAGATTGCAATTGAGAGAAGCTTGGCTATCGCCAACTCGTTTGAGAGTTTGGTTCATTGTTAAGACTTTTGTATCGCCCGACAATATGCTAGGATTGTTCCAAAATGATTCGTAATATTCCCGGTTTGAATTTTTGACCGAAACAGATTTCATACGTCTCCGATACTTTAGATCGCAATTCGGGAAAGCTTGGCTACCAGCATATAGTTTTAGAGTTTGGATCATTTTTATGACTTTTGTATCGCCCGACAACATGCTAGGATTGTTTCGAAATGAATCGCAATATTCCCAGTTTAAATTTTTAACCGGATAGGATTTTGAACCTCTCCGATGTTTTAGATTGCAATTCAGAAAAGCTTGGCTACCGGCAAATCATTTGAGAGGCTCGTTCGCTTCAATGAGTTTCATCTCACCCGCCAATATGCTAGGATTATTCTTATAGGGTTTTGTACCTCTCCGATAATTTATATCCCAATACAAAGAAGGATGGCTACCAGCAACTCGTTTGAGATGTTGGATATTTTTGAAGTATTTTGTTTTGACCAAAAACAAGCTTGGATGTTACCAAATGAATTGCTATAATCCCTGTTTGAATTTTTGGCCGGTACCAATTTCGCATCTCTCCGATGCTTTAGGTCGCTATTCAGAGAAGCTTTGCTACCGGCATGTCATTTGAAAGGTAGGATCATTTTTGAAAAAATTTCATCGACCAAATTCATGCAAAGATAGTTACCAAATGAATTACAATACTCCCGGTTTGAATTTTTGACCAGTACGGATTTCGTATCTCTCCGATGCTTTAGATCTCAATACAGAGAAGGTTGGGAACCGACAATTCGTTTTAGAGGTTCGATCATTTTGAAGAGTTTCGTTACAACAAAATGCATGCAAAAATAGTTACCAAATGAATCGCCATACTCCCGGATTGAATTTTTGACCGGTACAAATTCCCTGCCTATCCATTGCTTTAGATCGCAATTCTGAGATGCTTGGCTAACGGCAACTAATTTGAGAGGTTCAATCATTTCAAAAAGTTTTGTCTCGCCCGACAACATGCTAGAATTGTTCCTAAATGAAATGATGTACTCCCGGTTTGAATTTTTGACCGGTATGGATTTCGTACCACTCCGATGCTTTAGATCGCCTTTCAGAGAAGTTTGGCTGCCGAAAAGTCATTTAAGAGGTTGGGTCATTTTTAAGAGTTTTTTTTTTACCGACACTATGCTATGATAGTTACCAAATGAATCGCAAAACTCCCGGTTTGAATTTTTGACCGGTATAGATTTCGTACCTCACCGGTGCTTTAAATCGCAATTCAGAGAAGCTTGGCTACCGGCAACTCGTTTGAGAGTTTGGATCATTTTCAAGACTTTTGTATCATTCGACAATATGCTTAGATTATTCTGAAATGAATCGCAATATTCCTGGTTTGAATTTTTGATGGTAACGAATTTTGTACCTCTCCGATGTTTAGAAAAGCTTAGCTATCGGCAACTCATTTGGGAGGTTACATTTTTAAAGAGTTTGGTCACGCCTGACAAAATGCTAGGATTTTTCCTAACTTAATTGATATACTTCCGGTTTGAATTTTTGTCAGGTACTGATTTAGTACCTCTCCGACGCTTTTGATCGCAATACGTAGAAGCATGGCTACATGCAACTTATTTTAGAGGTTCGATATCTTAGACGAGTTTGAATTGGCCAAAAACACGCTAGGATTGTTACCAAATGAATCGCTATAATCCTTGTTTGAATTTTTTACCGGTACCGATTTCATACTTCTCCTATGCTTTAGATCCCTATCCAGGGATGCTTTGCTGCCGACAAGTTGTTTGAGAGGTTATATCATTTTTAAAAGTTGCATTTCAATCAATTACATGCTAGGATTGTTACCAAATGAATTGCAATACTCTCGGTTTGATATTTAAACCGGTACGGATTTCGAACCTCTCCGATGCTTTACATCGCAATTTGATGAAGTTTGGCTACCGGCAACACATTTGAGAGGTTGATTCATTTTTAAGAGTTTCGCTTCGACCGACACCATGCAAGGATAGTTTCCAAAAGAATAATACTCCCGGTTTGAATTTTTGACCGGTGCAGGTTTTAAACCTCTCCGATGCTTTAGATCACTATTCAGAGAAGCTTTGCTACCGGCAAGTCGTTTGAGAGATTTTATCATTTTTAAGAGTTTCTTCTTGACCAAATACATGCTAGGATAGTGACCAAATGAATCGCAATACTCTCAGCATGAATTTTTAATCGTTACGGATTTCGAACCTCCCCGATGCTTTAGATCGCATTTCGGAGAAGCTTGGCAACCGGTACCTCGTTTGAAAGTTTGGATTAATTTTCAGACTTTTATATCGCCCGACAACATGCTGGGATTGTTCTAAAATGAATCGCAATATTACCGGTCTGAATTTTTGACCAGAACGGATTTTTTACCGCTCTAATGTTTTAGATCGCAATTTGGAGAAGCTTAGCTACCGGCAACTCGTTTGCGAAGTTAAAGCACTTTTAAGAGTTTGGTTTCGACCGACACAATGCTAGGATAGTTTTCAAATGATTCGTAATTCTCCCAATTTTAATTTTTGAGCAGAACATATTTTAAACCCCTTCGATGATTTAGATCGCAAATTCAGAGAAGCAAGGCTAACGACAACTCATTTGAGAGGCTCGATCATTTCTAAAAGTTTGGCCTTGCCCGACAACATGCTAGGATTGTTCCTAAATCAATATATATATTCCCGGTAAAAAATTTTGACCGGTGCGGATTTTGTAACTCTCTGATGCTTTTCATCGCAATACGGAGGAGCATTGCTGCCAGTAAGCCATTTGAGAGGTTGAATATTTTTTTAAAGTTTCTTCTTGAGAAAAAAATATGCAAGGATTGTAACCAAATGAATCGCAATGATCCCGATTTGTATTTTTAACCGGTACCAATTTTGTTCCTCTCCGACGCTTTAGATCGCAATTGAGAGAAGCTTGGCTATCGCCAACTCGTTTGAGAGTTTGGTTCATTGTTAAGACTTTTGTATCATCCGATAATATGCAAGGATTGTTCCGAAATGAATCGTAATATTCCCGGTTTGAATTTTTGACCGGAACGGATTTCGTACCACTCGGATACTTTCGATCGCAATTCGGGAAAGCTTGGCTACCGGCATCTAGTTTGAGAGTTTAGATCATTTTTAAGACTTTCGTATCGCCCGACAACATGCTAGGATAGTTTCCGAAATGAATCGCAATATTCCCGGCTTAAATTTTTGGCCGGATGGGATTTTGTACCTCTCCGATGTTTTAGATCGCAATTCAGAAAAGCTTGGTTACCGGCAAGTCATTTGAGAGGCTCGTTCGCTTCAATGAATTTCACTTCATTCGTCAATATGCTAGGATTATTCTTAAAGGGTTTTGTACCTCTCCGACAATTTATATCCCAATACAGAGAAGAATGGCTACCAGCAACTCGTTTGAGATTTTGGATATTTTTGAAGTGCTTTGTTTTGACCGAAAATAGGCTTGGATGGTTACCAAATAAATTGCTATAATCCCCGCTTGAATTTTTGACTGGTACCGATTTGGTATCTCTCCGATGCTTTAGGTCGCTATTTAGAGAAGCTTTGCTACCGGCATGTCATTTGAAAGGTAGGATCATTTTTAACAATTTTTCTTCGACCAAATTCAAACTAGGATAGTTACCAAATGAATTGCAATACACCAGGTATGAATTTTTGACCAGTACGGATTTCGTACCTCACCGATGCTTTAGATATCAATTCGGAGAAGCTTGGCTACCGACAACTCGTTTTAGAGGTTTGATCATTTTGAAGAGTTTCGTTACAACCAAATACATGCATATAGTTACCAATTGAATCGCCATACACCCGGTTTGAATTTTTGACCGGTACGAATTCCCTACCTATCCATTGCTTTAGATCGCTATTCTGAGATGCTTGGCTAACGGCAACTCATTTGAGAGGTTCAATCATTTCAAAAAGTTTGGTCTCGCCCGACAACATGCTAGGATTATTCCCAAATGAAATGATGCACTCCCGGTTTGAATTTTTGACCGGTATGGATTTTGTACCAGTCCGATGCTTTATATCGCCTTTCAGAGAAGCTTGGCTACCAAAATGTCATTTAAGATGTTGGGTCATTTTTAAGAGTTTCGCTTCGACCGACACTATGCTAGGATAGTTACCAAATGAATCGCAATACCCCCGGTTTGAATTTTTGACCGGTGCGGATTTCGCACCTCACCGATGCTTTAGATCGCAATTCGAAGAAGCTTGGCTACCGACAACTCATTTTAGAGTTTAGATAATTTTTAAGACTTTTGTATCATTCGACAATATGCTTAGATTATTCTGAAATGAATCGCAATATTTTCGGTTTGAATTTTTGATGGTAACGGATTTTGTACCTCTCCGATGTTTAGAAAAGCTTAGCTACTGGTAACTCATTTGGGAGGTTACATTTATAAAGAGTTTGGTCACGCCTGACAACATTCTAGGATTGTTCCTAACTTAATTGATATACTCCCGGTTTGAATTTTTGACAGGTACTGATTTCGTACCTCTCCGACGTTTTTGATCGCAATACGGATAAGCATCGCTACCAGCAACTTATTTTAGAGGTTGGATATCTTAGACAAGATTTTTATTGACCGAAAACATGTTAGGATTGTTACCAAATTAATCGCTATAATCCTGGTTTTAATTTTTGACCAGTACCGATTTCATACTTCTCCGATGCTTTAGATCGCTATCTAGGGATGCTTTGCTACCGGCAAGTCGTTTGAGAGGCTATATCATTTTTAAAAGTTGCATTTCAATCAATTACGTGCTAGGATTGTTTCCAAATGAATTGCAATACTCCCGGTTTGAATTTTAGACCGATACGGATTTCGTACCTCTCCGATCCTTTAGATCGCAATTTGAAGAAGCTTGGCTACCGGCAACACGATGGAGAGGTTGATTCTTTTTGATGAGTTTCGCTTCGACCGACACCATGCAAAAATAGTTTCCAAATGAATCGCAATACTCCCGGTTTGAATTTTTTACCGGTACAGATTTTAAACCTCCCCGATGCTTTAGATCACTATTCAGAGACGCATTGCTACAAGCAAGTGGTTTGAGAGATTTCATCATTTTTAAGAGTTTGTTTTTGTCCAAATACATGCTAGGATAGTGGACAAATAAATCGCAATACTCCCAGTATGAATTTTTGATCGATAGGGATTTCGAACCTCCCCGATGCTTTAGATTGCATTTCGGAGAAGCTTGGCAACCGGTACCTCGTTCGAGAGTTTGGATTATTTTTTAGACTTTCATATCGCCCGACAACCTCCTAGGATTGTTCCGAAATGAATCGCAATATTACCGGTTTAAATTTTTGGCCGAAACGGATTTTTTACCGCTCTATTGTTTTAGGTCGCAATTAGGAGAAGCTTAGCTACCAGCAACTCGTTTGTGAAGTTAGATCGCTTTTAAGAGTTTTGTTTTAACTGACACAATGCTAGGTTAGTTACCAAATGAATCGCAATACTCCCTGTTTTAATTTTTGAGCATAACTTATTTTAATCCTTTTCGATTCTTTAGATCGCAATTCAGAGAAGCTAGGCTATCGGCAACTCATTTGAGAGGTTCGATCATTTCTAAAAGTTTTTTCTCGCCCGACAACATGCTAGGATTGTACCTAAATCAATCGATATATTCCCGGTTCAAATTTTTGGCCGGTACAAATTTTGTAACTCTCCGATGCTTTTCGTCCTAATCTGGAGGAGCATTGCTGCCAGTAAGCCATTTGAGAGGTTGAATATTTTTTTTAGAGTTTCTTCTTGGCCAAAAAACTGTTAGGATTGTTACCAAATGAATTGCAATCATCCCATTTTAAATTTTTGACCGGTACCGATTTTGTTCCTCTCCGACGCTTTAGATCGCAATTGAGAGACGCTTTGCTACAGGCAAGTCGTTTGAGAGATTTCATCATTTTTAAGAGTTTCTTCTTGTCCAAATACATGCTAGGATAGTGACCAAATAAATCGCAATACTCCCGGTATGATTTTTTGATCGATAGGGATTTCGAACCTCCCCGATGCATTAGATCGCATTTCGGAGAAGCTTGGCAACCGGTACCTCGTTTGAGAGTTTGGATTATTTTTTAGACTTTCGTATCGCACGACAATATGCTAGGATTGTTCCAAAATGAATCGTAATATTCCCGGTTTGAATTTTTGACCGAAACGGATTTCGTACCTCTTCGGCGCTTTAGATCGCAATTTGGGGAAGCTTGGCTACCGACATATCATTTCTGAGTTTGGATCATTTTAAAGACTTTCATATCGCCCTACAACATGCTAGGATAGTTCCGAAATGAATCGCAATATTCCCGGTTTAAATTCTTGACGGGATAGAATTTTGTACCGCTTCGATGTTTAAGATATTAATTCAGAAAAGCTTGGCTACCGGCAAGTCATTTGAGAGGTTCGTTCACTTTAATGAGTTTTATCTCACCAGACAATATGCTTGGATTATTCTTATCGGATTTTGTATCTCTCCGACAATTTTAATCCTAATACAGAGAAGGATGGCTACCAGCAACTCGTTTGAGATGTTAGATATTTTTGAAGTGCTTTGTTTTGACCGAAAACAATCTTGGATGGTTACCAAATGAATTGCTATAATCCTCGCTTGAATTTTTGACCTGTACCGATTTCGTATCTATCCGATGCTTTAGGTTGCTATTTAGAGAAGCTTTGCTACCGGCATGTCATTTGAAAGGTAGGATCATTTTTAAGAATTTTTCTTCGTACAAATTTATACTAGGATAGCTACAAAATGAATTGCAATACTCCCAGTTTGAATTTTTGACCAGTACGGATTTCGTACCTCTCTGATGCTTTAGATCTAAATTCGGAGAAGGTTGGCTACCGGCAACTCGTTTTAGAGCTTGGATCATTTTGATGAGTTTCGTTACAACCAAATACATGCATATAGTTACCAATTGAATCGCCATACTCCCGGTTTGAATTTTTGACCGGTACGAATTCCCTACCTATCCATTGCTTTAGATCGTTATTATGAGATGTTTGGCTAACGGCAACTCATTTGAGAGGTTCAATCATTTCAAAAAGTTTGGTCTCGCCCGACAACATGCTAGGATTATTCCTAAATGAAATGATGTACTCCCGGTTTGAATTTTTGACCGGTATGGATTTTGTACCAGTCCGATGCTTTATATCGCCTTTTAGAGAAGCTTGGCTACCGAAATGTCATTTAAGAGGTTGGGTCATTTTTAAGAGTTTCGTTTCGACCGACACCATGCTAGGATAGTTACCAAATGAATCGCAATGCCCCCGGTTTAAATTTTTGACCGGTGCGGATTTCGCACCTCACCGATGCTTTAGATCGCAATTCGAAGAAGCTTGGCTACCGGCAACTCGCTTGAGAGTTTAGATCATTTTTAAGACTTTTGTATCATTCGACAATATGCTTAGATTATTCCGAAATGAATCGCAATATTCCCGGTTTGAATTTTTGATGGTAACGGATTTTGATCCTCTCCGATGTTTAGAAAAGCTTAGCTACCGGCAACTCACTTGGGAGGTTTCATTTTTAAAGAGTTTGGTCATGCCTGACAACATGCTAGGATTATTTCTAGCTGAATTGATATACTCCTCGGTTTGAATTTTTGAACGGTACTGATTTCGTACCTCTTCGACGCTTTAGATCACAATACGGAGAAGCATGGCTACAAGCAACTTGTTTTAGAGGTTCAATATTTTTTAAGAGCTATGTTTTGACCGAAAACATGCAAGGATTGTTACCAACTGAATCGCAATTATCCCAGTTTGAATTTTTGATCGGTACCGATTTCGTACGTCTCAGATGCTTTAGATCGTTATTCAGAGATGCTTGCAACCGTCAAGTCGTTTGAGAGGTTATATCATTTTTAAGAGTTTTGCTTCAATCAAATATATACTTGTATAATTACCAAATGAATGGCAATACTCCCTGCTTTAATTTTTGACTGGAACGGATTTCGAACCTCTCCGATGCTTTAGATTGCAATTTGGAGAAACTTTACTCCCGGCAACTCCTTTGAGTGGTTGTATCTTTTTTAAGATTTTCGCTTCGACTGACACCATGCTGGGATAGTTACGAAATGAATCGCAATACTCCCGATTTAACTTTTTGGCCGGTACGGATTTCATACCTCTCTGATGCTTTAGATCGCAATGTTTTGAAGCTTGGCTACCGGAAGGTCGTTTAAGAGGTCGGATTACTTTTATCAGTTTCGTTTTGACTAAAAATTTGCTAGGATAGTTACCAAATGACTCGCAATACTCCCAGTTTGAATTTTTGACCGGTACGGATTTTGTACCTCCATCCAGGGAGGGTTGAACATCAGGAATATTGTGACCACTAATAAAGCAGCTATTATGAGGCAGATTTGGGCTCTTATAGCCCAAAAGGAGAACATTTGGGTCCACTGGATTACTACGAACTACTTGAGGGGTAGGAGCTTATGGAGCATTAGCCCTACAGCTGATTGTAGCTGGTGTAGGAGGAAATTACTTCAAGAGCTGGGAACTGCTAGTACAATGGCCTTATAGACTATTGGTTATGGGGGGGAGACTAGATTATGGTATGACCATTGGCATCCAAAGGGCCCCCCTCCTACCCTTTTACCAATCCCACTTCACATATGACTCTATTCTTAATAGAAATGCTTATGTTAGCAATATAATTCATAATGGTGATTGGAATATACCTCCTAGTCTCTCAACCTTTGTTGATGACTTCTCAAGTCCACTGGGAAATGTTGACATACATAATGGGAGCTCTGATGAAGTTGTTTGGATAGCTAGTAGTAATGGTGAATACTCACTTAAGGATACACATAACTTCCTTAGACATATCCTAGATTGCAATGGACTAAACTTGTTTGGTTCCCTCAGGCTACTAAAAGACATAGTTTTATTACGTGGCTAGCTCTAAAAATGGCTCTTAAAACTCAAGACAAGCTCCTCTTATGGGGATCTATTAATAGTATTAATTGTCTCTTATTTAGTGCTTTTTGTGAATCTGAGGAGCATCTATTCTTTTACTGTCCTTTTACAAAGCACATATGGGATGGGATTTTGAATGTTTTGGGTATGGTCCACAACTATACAAATTGGAATGATGAAATTACTTGGTGTGTTTCACATTTTGCTGGTAGTGATCCTATTGCTATTGCAAAAAAACTTGCCTTTAATGCATTTTATTACCATGTTTGGGCTGAAAGGAACAACAATTTTTTTAGAAACAATCAGAAGCAAGCTAATCAAATCCTGCAGGAAACTGTTACTGAGATTAAATGCAAATTGACTTGTAACACAAACTCGGTGGAGGATAATGACAGAAACAGGAAATTCATGGACAATTTAAATATCTCAGCTTCCTACATGCATAAAGTTGTGATCAATTGCTCTTGGACAAGACCTGAACTAGGAGAGCACATGATCAACACTGATGGTTCTCTGTCAGGTAATTTTGGAGGTTGTGGTACTATTATTAGAACTCATTTGGGATTTGTAGTGTATGCTGCTATAGGTAGTTCAAAGGGTATCACAGTTCCTGTTCATGAGCTACAAGGGATCAGAATGGGTCTACAACTAGCGATTAACAATGAAGTTAAAAGAGCTTGCCTTGGATCTGACTCTCTGCTTGCAATTATGTACATCAACAAGGTTGCTGATCCTCCCTGGGAAGCAAAATGGATCTTGAAAGACATCTGGAGACTTATTGCCTTGTTCGAACAGTTTCTAATCATTCATATTTTTCGAGAAACAAACAAAGCAGCAGACCTTCTTGCTGGTATGTACCCTGGTCTAATCTGGTAGGAGATTGCTGTTGAAGACTTCTGCAAAGAACTAAAAAAGATTGTTGCCCTAGATTTGTGTATCAAAGGGTCTGAGTCGGCTTTGGTTTGTACCACGCACCTGTCTAGTAGGAAATTGAAGACCATTTAATTCGAAAGTCTTTAAAGACTTATCTCTGAACTTGCTTAACATAGATATGGGCTGGTCCCATCTTGCTTATGGGATTTGTTTTAAGGGTTAATTGTTTATTATAGTTTCGTCTCTTTTGGTGTGCCTACCATGAGGGAATTGCTTTTAATAACTATTTCTCTTGTTATTCCTTGCTCTCTAACGCTTTTGTTTTGAGGGAAGGAGTAGCATCACGTTTGTATTTTTTCTTTTTTTTTAATCCAAGCTCACTTTCCAAAAAAAAAACGGATTTCGTACCTCTCCGATGCTTTAGAACCCAATTCGGGGAAGTTTGGCAACCGGTACCTCGTTTAAGAGTTTGGATTATTTTTAAGGATTTCATATCGCCCGAAAACATGTTTGGGTTGTTCTGAAACGAATCACAATATTCCCGATTTAAATTTTTGACCACAGCAGATTTTGTACCGCTCTGATGATTTAGATCACAATTCGGAGAAGCTTTGGTACCAACAACTCGTTTGTGAGGTTCGATCATTTTAACGAGTTTGGTCACGCCGGACAACAAGATAGGATTATTCCTAACTGAATTGATATACTCCCGGTTTGAATTTTAGACTGGTACAGATTTCGTACCGCTTTGAAGCTTTAGATCGCAATTTAGAGAAGCTTGGCTACCGGAAACACGTTTGAGAGGTTGATTTTTTTTTAAAATTTCGTTTCGACCGACACCATGCTAGGATAGTTTCCAAATGAATCGCAAAACTCCTTGCTTTAATTTTTGATCGGTACGGATTTTGTACCTCTCCGATGCTTTAAATCGTAATTTGAAGAAGTTTGGCTACCAGCAACACGTTAGAGAGGTTGATTCATTTTTAAGAGTTTCGTTTCGACCGACACCATGCAAGGATAGTTTCCAAATGAATTGCAATACTCCTGGTTTGAATTTTTAACCAGTACAGATTTTAAACCTCTCCGGTGCTTTAGATAACTATTCAGAGAAGCTTTGCTACCGGCAAGTCGTTTGAGAGATTTCATCATTTTTAAGAGTTTCTTCTTGACCAAATGCATGTTAAGATAGTGACCAAATGAATCGCAATACTCCCGGTATGAATTTTTTATCGGTACGGATTTCGAACCTCCCCGATGCTTTAGATCGCATTTCGTTTCGACTGACACCATGCTTGGATAGTTACGAAATGAATCGCAATGCTCCCGATTTAACTTTTTGGCCAGAAAAGATTTCATACCTCTCTGATACTTTAGATCGCAATTCTTTGAAGCTTGGCTACCGGAAGGTCGTTTAAGAGGTTAAATTATTTTTATCAGTTTCGTTTTGACTTAAAATATGCTAAGATAGTTACCAAATTACTCGCAATACTTCTAGTTTGAATTTTTGACCGGTACAGATTTCGTACCTCTCCGATGCTTTAGAACACAATTCGGAGAAGCTTGGCAACCGGTACCTCATTTGAGAGCTTGGATTATTTTTATGGCTTTCATATCGCCTGACAACATGTTTGGATTATTCTGAAAAGAATCGCAATATTCTCGGTTTGAATTTTAGATCAGAACAGATTTTGTACTGCTTTGATTATTTAGATCGCAATTCGGAGAAGCTTAGGTACCGACAACTAATTTGAGAGGTTCGATCATTTTAACGAGTTTGGTCACGCCCGACAACATGCTAGGATTGTTCCTAACTTAATTGATATACTCGCGGTTTGAATTTTAGAATGGTACGGATTTCGTACCTCTCCGATGCTTTAGATCGTAATTTGGAGAAGCTTGGCTACCGACAACTCGTTTGAGAGGTTGATTTTTTTTAAGAGTTTTGTTTCGACCGACACCATGCTAGGATAGTTTCTAATTGAATCGCAAAACTCCCAGTTTGAATTTTTGACAGGTACAGATTTGAAACCTCTCCGATGCTTTAGATCATTATTCAGAGATGCTTTGCTGCCGGAAAGTCGATTGAGAGGTTTAATCATGATTAAGAGTTTCCTATCAACCAAATATATGCTAGGAAAGTGACCAAATGAATCGCAATGCACCCAGTTTAAATTTTTGATCGATACGGATTTCGTACCTCTCCGATGCTTTAGATTGCAATTCAGTGAAGCTTGGCAACGAGTACCCCATTTGAGTATTTGGATTATTTTTAAGACTTTCATATCGCCCAAAAACATGTTAGGATTATTCCAAAATGAATCGCAATATTCCCGGTTTAAATTTTTCACTGAAACGGATTTTGTACCGCTCTGATGTTTTAGATCACAACTCGGAGAAGCTTGGAAACCGGCAACTCATTTGAGTGGTTCGATCATTTTAAAAAGTTTTATCACGCCCAACAACATGCTAGGACTGTTCCAAACTGAATTGTTATTCTCCCGATTTGAATTTTTGACTGGTGCAGATTTCGTACCTCTCCGACGCTTTAGGTCGCAATACGGAGAAACATGGCTACTAGCATCTCGTTTTAGAGGTTGGATATTTTTGAAGAGTTTTTTTTTTACCAAAAACATGCTAGGATTGTTACCAAATGAATCGCTATAATCTCGGTTTATATTTTTGACCGGTATCGGTTACGTATTTCTCCTATGCTTTAGATCGCTATTCAGGGATGCTTTGCTACCGGCAAATCGTTTGTGAGGTTAGATCATTTTTAAGAGTTTTATTTCAATCAAATACATGCTCAGATTGTTTCCAAATGAATGGCAATACTCCCGGTTTGAATTTTTCACCCGTACGGAGTTTGTACCTTTCCGATGCTTTAGATCGCAATTTTGAGATGCTTGGCTACTGGCTACTCGTTTGAGAGGTCAGATCGTTTTTAGGATTTTCGTTTCGACTGACACTGTGCTAGGATAGTGACAAAATTAATCGCAATACTCCCGATTTAAATTTTTTACCGGTACGGATTTCATACCTCTCCGATGCTTTAGATTGCAATTCTTTGAAGCTTGGCTACCTAAAGGTCGTTTGAGAGGTTGGAATATTTTTATCAGTTTCGCTTCAACTGATAATATGCGAAGATAGTTACCAAATCACTCGCAATACTCCCAGTTTGAATTTTTGATCGGTACGGATTTCGTACCTCTCCGATGCTTTAGATTCCTATTCGGAGTTGCATTGCTACCGATAACTCGTTTGAGAGGTTAGATAATTTTTATGAGTTTTTTAACGCCCGAAAACAGGCTAGGATTGTTCCCAAATGAATGGCAATACTCCCGGTTTAAATTTTTGACCGGAACGGATTTCGTACCTCTCAGATGCTTTAGATCGCAATTTGGAGAAGCTTGGCTACCGGTAACTCGTTTGAGCGGTTGGATCATTTTTATGATTTTCGTTTTGACTGACACCATGCTTGGATAGTTACGAAATGAATCGCAATGCTCTCGATTTAACTTTTTGGCCGAAACGGATTTCATACCTCTCTGATGCTTTAGATCGCAATTCTATAAAGCTTGGCTACCGGAAGGTCGTTTAAGAGGTTGGATTATTTTTATCAGCTTCGTTTTGACTGAAAATATGCTAAGATAGTTACCAAATGACTCGCAATACTCCCAGTTTAAATTTTTGACCGGTACAGATTTCGTACCTCTCCGATGTTTTAGAACACAATTCGGAGAAGCTTGGCAACCGGTACCTCGTTTGAGAGTTTGAATTATTTTTATGGCTTTCATATCGCCCGACAACATGCTTAGTTTATTCTGAAAAGAATCGCAATATTCCCAGTTTTTATATTTTAGACCAGAATGGATTTTGTACTTCTCTGATGATTTAGATCACAATTCGGAGAAGTTTGGGCACCGGCAACTCATTTGAGAGGTTCGATCATTTTAACGAGTTTGGTCACGCCCGACAACATCCTAGGATTGTTCCTAACTTAATTGATATACTCGCGGTTTAATTTTCAGACCGGTACGGATTTCGTACCTCTCCGATGCTTTAGATCGCAATTTGGAGAAGCTTGGCCACCGGCAACTCGTTTGAGAGGCTAATTTTTTTTAAAAGTTTTGTTTCGACCGACACCATGCTATGATAGTTTCCAAATGAATCGCAATTCTCCCGGTTTGAATTTTATACTGGTACAGATTTGAAACATTTCTGATGCTTTAGATCATTATTCAGAGATGCTTTACTACCGGAAAGTCATTTGAGAGGTTTATTCCTTATTAAGAGTTTCCTATCAACCCAATATATGCTAGGAAAGTGACCAAATAAATCGCAATACACCCGGTTTGAATTTTTGATCGATACGGATTTCGTACCTCTCGGATGCTTTCGATCGCAATTCGGAGAAGCTTGGCAACCGGTACCTCGTTTGAGTGTTTGGATTATTTTTAAGACTTTCATATCGCCCGACAATATGCTAGGATTGTTCCGAAAAGAATCGCAATATTCCCGTTTTAAAATTTTGAACGAAACGGATTTTGTACCGATCTGATGTTTTAGATCTCAATTCGGGGAAGCTTGGAAACCGGCAACTCATTTGAGAGGTTCGATCATTTTAAAGAGCTTTATCACGCCCAACAACATGCTAGGATTGTTCCAAACTGAATTGATATTTTCCCGATTTAAATTTTTGACTGGTACGGATTTCGTACCTCTCCGACGCTTTATATCGTAATGCGGAGAAGCATGGCTACCAGCAACTCATTTTAGAGGTTGGATATTTTTGAAGAGTTTTTTTTTTCCAAAAACTTGCTAGGATTGTAACCAAATGAATCGCCAAAATCTGGGTTTATATTTTTGACCGGTATCGATTACGTACTTCTCCGATGCTTTAGATCGCTATTTAGGGATGCTTTGCTACCGGCAAATCGTTTGTGAGGTTAGATCATTTTTAAGAGTTTCATTTCAATCAAATACATGCTCAGATAGTTTCCAAATGAATGACAATAATCCCGGTTTGAATTTTTCACCCGTACGGATTTCGTACCTCTCCGATACTTTAGATAACAATTTTGAGATGCTTGGCTACCGGCTACTCGTTTGAGAGGTCAGATCATTTTTAGGATTTTCCTTTTGACTGACACTATGCTAGGATTGTGAAAAAATGAATCGCAATACTCCATATTTAAATTTTTTACCGGTACGGATTTCATACCTCTCCGATGCTTTAGATCGCAATTCTTTGAAGCTCTGCTACCGGAAGGTCGTTTGAGAGGTTGGAATATGTTTATCAGTTTTGCTTTGACTGATAATATGCAAAGATAGTTACCAAATGACTCGCAATACTCCCAGTTTGAATTTTTGATCGGTACGGATTTCGTACCTCTCCGATGTTTTAGATCACTATTCAGAGAAGCTTTGTTACCAACAACTCGTTTGAGAGGTTGGATAATTTTTATGAGTTTTTTAACGCCCGACAACATGCTAGGTTGTTCCCAAATGAATGGCAATACTCCCGGTTTAAATTTTAGACTTGTACGGATTTCGTTGCTCTCCGTTGCTTTAGATCGCAATTTGGGGAAGCTTGGCTGCCGGCAACTCATTTGAGAGGTTGGATCATTTCTAAGATTTTCGTTTCGGCTGACACCATGCTTGAATAGTTACAAAATGAATCGCAATACTCTCGATTTAACTTTTTGGCCGGTATGGATTTCAAACATCTCTGATGCTTTAGATCGCAATTTTTTTAAGCTTGGCTGCCGGAAGGTCATTTAAGAGGTTGGATTATTTTTATCAGTTTCGTTTTGACTGAAAAAAAGCTTGGACAGTTACCAAGTGACTCGCAATAATCCCAGTTTGAATTTTTGACCGGTACGGATTTCGTACCTCTCCGATACTTTAGAACCCAATTCGGAGAAGCTTGGAAACCGGTACCTCGTTTGAGAGTTTGGGTGATTTTTAAGGCTTTCATATCGCCCGACAACATGTTTGGATTATTCTTAAAAGAATCGCAATATTCCCGGTTTAAATTTAAGACCTGAGCGGATTTTGTACCGCTCTGATGATTTAGATCGCAATTTTGAAAAGCTTGGGTACCGACAATTCATTTGAGAGGTTTGATCATTTTAACAAGTTTGGTCACGCCCAACAACATACTAGGATTGTTTCTAACTGAATTTATAAACTCCCGGTTTAAATTTTTTACTGGTACGGATTTCTTACCTCTCTGATGCTTTAGATCGCAATTTGGAGAAGCTTGGGTACCGGCATTTCGTTAGAGAGGTTGATGTTTTTTAAGAGTTTTGTTACGACCAACACCATTCTAGGATAGTTTCCAAATGAATTGCAATACTCCAGGATTAAATTTTTGATTGGTACAGATTTTAAACCTCTCCGATGCTTTAGATCGCTATTTAGAGAAGTTATGCTACCGGAAAGTCGTTTGAGAGGTTTAATCATTTTCAAGAGTTTCGTAGCAACCAAATATATGCTAGGAAAGTGACCAAATGAATCGCAATAAACCCAGTTTGAATTTTTGATCGATATGGATTTCGTACCCCTCAGATGCTTTAGATCGCAAATCGGAGAAGCTTGGCAACCGGTACCCCGTTTGAGTGTTTGGATTATTTTTAAGACTTTCAAATCGCTCGGCAACATGCTAGGATTGTTCTGAAAAGAATCGCAATATTCCCGGTTTAAATTTTTGACCGGAAAAGATTTTGTACAGCTCTGATATTTTAGATCACAATTCGGAGAAGCTTGAAAACCAGCAACTCATTTGAGAGGTTCGATCATTTTAAATGTTTTATCACACTCGACAGCATGCTAGAATTGTTCCAAACTGAATTGATATTCTCCCGTTTTGAATTTTTGACTGGTACGGATTTCGTACCTCTCTGACGCTTTAGGTCGCAATACGGAGAAGCATGTCTAACAGCAACTCATTTTAGAGGTTGGATATTATTGGAGAGTTTTTATTTTACCAATTACATGCTAGGATTGTTACCAAATGAATCGCTATAATCTCGGTTTGAATTTTTAACCGGTGGCGATTACGTACTTCTCCGATGCTTTAAATCGCTATTCAGGGATGCTTTGCAACCGGCAAATCGTTTGTGAGGTTAGATCATTTTTAAGAGTTTCATTTCAATCAAATACATGCTTAGATAGTTACCAAATGAATGGCAATACTCCCGATTTGAATTTTTTACCCGTTCGGATTTTGCACCTCTCTGATGCTTTAGATCGCAATTTTGGGAAGCTTGGCTACCGGCAACTCGTTTTAGAGGTTGGATCATTTTTAAAATTTTCAATTCAACTGACACTATGCTAGGATAGCGACGAAATGAATTGCAATACTCCCGTTTAAAATTTTTGACCGATACGGATTTCATACCACTCCAATGCTTTAGATCGCAATTCTTTGAAGCTTGGCTTACGGAAGGTCGTTTGAGAGGTTGGATTATATTTATCATTTTTTCTTTGACTGATAATATGCGAGGATAGTTATGAAATGACTCGCAATACTACCAATTTGAATTTTTGACCGGTACGGATTTCGTACCTCTCCGATGCTTTAGATCGCTATTCGGAGAAGCTTTGCTACCGGCAACTCTTTTGAGAGGTTGGATCATTTTTATGAGTTTTTTTACGCCCGACAACATGCAAGGATTGTTCCCAAATGAATGGCAATACTCCCGGATTGAATTTTTGACCGGTACGGATTCCGAACCACTCCGATGCTTTAGATCGCAATTCGGAGAAGGTTAGCTACCGGCAACTCGTTTGAAAGGTTGGATAATTATGAAGTGTTTCGTTTTGATAAACATCATGCTAGGGTTGTTACCAAATGAATCGCAATAATCCCAGTTTGATTTTTTGGTCAGTACGGGTTTCGTACCTCTTCGATGCTTAAAATCGCTATTTAGAGAATCTATGCTACTGCCATGTCGTTAGAGAGGTTTCATCACTTTTATGAGTTTGGTTTCGACCAAATACATGCGAGGATAGTGACCAAATATATCGTAATACTCCCGGTTTTCATTTTAGACCAGTACGGATTTTTTACCTCTCCGATTCTTTAGATCGCAATTCAGAGAAGCTTGGCTGCCGGCAACTCATTTGAGAGGTTCGATCGTGTTGACAAAATTTATGCTAGGATAGTTACCAAATGAATCGCAATCCTCCCGATTTGAATTTTTGACCAGTAAATATTAAATAACTCTCCGATGCTCTAGATCGCTATTCTGAGATGCTTGGAGGCCGGCAAGTCGTTCGAGATGTTTTAACATTTTTAATTATTTCGTTTCGTCCAAATACATTCCAGGATAATGACAAAATAAATCGCAATCCTCCCGGTTTGAATTTTTATCCGGTACGGATTTCGTACCTCTCTTATGCTTTAGATCGCCATTCGGAGAAGCTTTGCTACCGACAACTCGTTTGAGAGGTTGGATCATTTTTAGGAGTTTTTTCTCACCCTATAACATAGTAGGATTGTGCCCAAATGAATTGCAATACTCCCAGTTTAAATTTTAGGCCGATATGGATTTCGAACCACACCGATGCTTTAGATCGCTATTCAGAGAAGTTTTGCTTCCGGCAAGTCATTTGAGAGGTTACATCATTTTTAAGAGTTTCTCAACCAAATACATGCTATGATAGTGACCAAATATATCGCAATACTCCCGGTTTGAAATTTAGACCGGTACGGATTTTGTACCTCTCCGATTCTTTAGATCGCTATTCGGATAAGCTTGGCTACCAACATCTCATTTGAGAGGTTGGATCATTTTGAAGTGTTTTGTTTCGAATGACAACATACTAAGATAGTTACCAAATGAATCGCAATCCTCCTGGCTTTAAATTTTAACCAGTAAGGATTAAATACCTCTCTGATGCTTTAAATTGCTATACAGAGAAGCTTTTCTACCGGCAAGTCATTTAAGAGGTTTCAACATTTTTAAGAGTTTCGTTTCGACCAAATACATGCAATGATAGTTACCAAAGGAATAACAATTCTCCCGATTTAAATTTTTTATCAGTACGGATTTCGTACCTCTCTGATGCTTTAAATCGCAATTCGGAAAAGTATGGCTTCCGAAAACTCGTTTGGAGGTTGGATCATTTTAACAAGTTTTGCTTCGGCCGACAGCATACTTGTATATTTACAAAATGAATAACAATATTCCAGGTTTGAATTTTTGACCGGTACGGATTTCGTACCTCACCGATGGCTTAGATCGCAATTCTGAGAAGCTTTGCAACCGGCAAGCTGTTTGAGAGGTTTGATCATTTGTAAGAGTTTTGTTTCGACAGACAATATGCTAGGATAAATACCAAATGAATTGCAATACTCCAGGTTTGAATTGTTGATCGGTATGGATTTTATATCTCTCCGATGCTTTAGATCGTAATTCTTTGAAGCTTGGCTACCGGAAGGTCATTTGAGAGGTTGGATCATTTTTAAAAGTTTCATTTCGATTGATATTACGCAAGGATAGTTGCCAAATGACTCGCAATACTCCCAGTTTAAATTTTTGACCGGTACGGATTTCGTTCCTCTCCGATGCTTCAGATATCAATTCCGAGAAGTATGGCTTCCTACAACTCGTTTGGGAGGTTGGATCATTTTAATTGTTTCGTTTCGACCGACAACATACTAGGATATTTACCAAATTAAACGAAATATTCTAGGTTTTAATTTTAAACCGGTAAGGATTTCGTACCTCACCGGCAAGTCGTTTGGGAGGTTGGAAAATTTTCAAGAGTTTTGATTGGTACGTATTTGGTATCTCTCCGATGCTTTAGATCGCTATTCAGGGAAGCTTGGCTACCGGCGAGTCGTTTGAGAGGTTGGATCGCTTTTAAGAGTTTTGCTTCAACCAAATTCATGCTAGGGTAGTTACCGTATGGATCGCAACACCCAATTTGAATTATTGACTGGTATGGATTTGTACCACTCTGATGCTTTAGATCGCAATTTGGAGAAGCTTGGCTACTGGCAACTTGTTTTGTGAGGTTGATTTTTTAAAAGTTGTGTATCGCCGAACAACATACTAAGATTTTTCCCAATTGAATCGCAATATTCCCAGCTTAAATTTTTGACCAGATGGAATTTTGCACTTCTCCGATATTTTAAATCACAATTCGGAGAAGCTTGGCTACCGGCAACTCATTTGAGAGGTCCGATCGCTTTAATGAGTTTGATCTCACCCGACAACATGCTAGGATTATTCCTAAATGAATTGATATACTCCTGGTTTAAATTTTTGACCGGTACGGATTTCGTACCTCCCCGACGCTTTAGGTCGCAATACGGAGAAAGATGGCTACCTGCAACTCCTTTAAGAGGTTAGATATTTTTAAGAGTTTTCTTTTGACCGAAAACAAGCTTGGATGGCTGCCAAATGAATCGCTGTAATCCCGGCTAGAATTTATGACCGGTACAGATTTTGTATCACTCCAATGCCTTTTTTTTTTTTAGAGTGTAAGCTGTGGTTAAGGCACACCCCAACCAGCCATAAAAGCAGCCAAACAATTACATCCTAATATAGGTTTTTCCTTTAGCATCATCCTCGACAAGGGCACGCAGGCCGAGAGGAATGCTGCTAGGAGAGAGCGCAACTTCACCTATTACATCATGACAATTTTAAAGAAAAGTTGTACAAGCATTGGCCTCTTTGAAGCAATGAAAAACCTTTTGTTCTCCAAGTAAGTCAATCTGAAAAAAGATGGAAGAATGAATAGCAATACAATTCCAGTGGGGCGTCTTCTTTTTCTCCATATAGGCAATAACAGATTCTGAGTCTGTAACTGTCCATAACTTATTCATCCCATTTAAAGTTGTTAACCTCAAGCCTCTTTCCACTGCCTTTAGAGCATGGTACTCCACTGTTTAGCCTTCTTGCTTTCCTGAATATCCAATCACAAAATGCCCCTGAGGATCTCTAATCAGCCCTCCCATTCCTCCCGGAGTAGTATGGGATCCCTTCGTATTAAGCAGGAAGAATCCTGGTGGAGGAACAGGTCCCCATTTGCACACCCTCTATTCTTTGCTGGTCATACCTGGGCTTACTCTCCAATTAGTGCATAAGGTTTTGTTACAAGAGCTATTAGAGAGTTTGCTTATGTTACTCTCGAGCCGGACCCTAATCTCTGTATATATTGTTGTAAGAACTGATTGTGGACTTGGTATCTTGTTCTCAAACACCTTAAAATTTCTCTCTGTCCATATGTTTTTAATCATTGAACACAAACACGCTTTAAGCACAATGGCTTTCGCTTATCTGATGCTTAGTATCCAATCTATTTCTTCTGACAAGGTTCTAATTAGTCTAGTAACATTGCATCTCATTAACAGCTGCCTCCAAATCTCTTTAGCCATAATGCAACCCATAAAAATATGACTTTCAGTCTCCCCACTAATGCCGCAGAGGCTACAAAAAGAAGCAGATAGTACTCGCATTGTAACTAACCTGCTATTAGTTCTGAGATTTCCTTTTATGGCTCTCCAAGTAGTGAAGCTACTTCTTGGGAGATTGATTTTATTCCAAGGAATGGAGTGCCATGTCACCTCAATTTTCTTATCTCTTAGGTAGTTGTATGTGGCTGCCAAGGAGAAAGTGCCATTCACAGCAGTTGTCCATGTAATCTCATCCTCTCATCGAGCTTTAATGTCAATTTCTTGAATTGGTAATAGAATGTTGTCACTTAACATGCCTCTAATGTGCCCTGGTATACTCCATCTACCCTGAGAAATAATTGCTGACAACTTTGTATTTTTATGGAGTGTTGAGTCAAATCTGAATTGTTGAGGGAATCTTCCAAGTAGGATTCCACAAGGGTGCCATGGATCTTTCCAAAAGTATGTATCCTCCCCGTTTCCTAATATGTGCTTGGCCATATTCTTAGCTTCACTCCAAGACTCTAGAATCTTTCTCCACATCCATGAGCAATTAACTGGGATCTTAATCTCCCAACAGTTTTTACTCTTGATTAAGTTGTCTCTTACCCATTGACCCCAAAAGCCCGACTGCTTTAAAGCAATTCTACTTGTATGCCTTAGAATGGCAGCATGGTTCCAGGTCTTCAAACATCTAAAGCCCAGCCCTCCCTCTTTCTTTGGATAACACAAATCTTTCCAACAAATGGGGGTTCTCTTAGTAGTTCCAGTGTTCCCTTGCCATAAGAACTTAGAGCACAGTCTCTCAATATGGTTAATAACAATCTGAGGAAGAATGAACAACACAGTCCAGTATATATGGATGCTTTGTAAAATTGATTGTATGAGTTGTGCTCTGCCAACTCCAGATAAAATTCTATGATGCCAACTATTCATTCTCTTTGTCATCGACTCCACTAGTCCTTGACAGTCCCTTGCTTTTAGATTGGTGCTAATAAGAGGCACCCCCAGATACTTGAAAGGCAATTTTCCTTGATCCATGTTCAAAGTGGAACATATGTTATTGCCTTTAGCAATTTCCACTCCAGACATGTAGATTGTTGACTTGTTGAAGTTGATTTCCAGACCTGAAATAGAAGAGAAACAATTAAGAGCATCTTCTAAGGCAATAGCTGAGGTATTCTTACCTTGCAAAAATACAAGAATTTCATCCGCAAAGGCAAGATGTGCAATCAAAGGAGCATGGCATCTAGGATGCAGCTCAAATCTGCCTTCCCCAACTATTTTTTTTGGAAAGCAAGGCAAGCCGGTTTTATATAGGGATCCGTAACCCTGAGTTTCCAACCCCATGAGGTTTCGAACCCACGACCTCTCTCTAGGTGGAGAGGTACAACCACCACTGGGCCAAGAGCCCAATTGTACCCTGCCTTCCCCAACTTCTTGTTTAAGAATCACATTCAGCATTTCCATAAGGAGAACAAATAAGTAGGGAGATAGTGGGTCTCCCTGCCTTAATCCCCTTTGCCCGATAGAAAACCCTTCTAGAGAACCATTCATAGATATGGAAAAGTGAGTAGTAGATATACATTGAAAAATCCAGCCCACAAAAATATTTGGGAAATTTAGAGCAAGCGTCAAGGATGTGATTGACTCCCATTGCACTAAATCATAAGCTTTCCTTAAAGTCAATTTGTGTAGTACACTTAGATTCAATCCAATCCTTGTGATAATTCCTGACTAACTCATGGGCAATTAGTAGATTATCTGAGATATTTCTTACCTCTATAAAGGTAGACTGGTTCTCACTAACTAAAGGATTTAACACCTCTTTCATAGGATTTGCTATTATCTTAGAGATGATTTTATAAATAACATTGCAACATGAGATAGGCCTATACTCATCAAAGTTAGAAGGATTAGGCACCTTAGGGATAAGAGTAATTGCAGTTGCATTTATAGTTGAGTGCATCTTAGACTTTTGGAAGAAATTTAGCACTGCCTTGCTGTAGTCTTTCCTAATAAGATCCCAATTGAATTGGAAGAATTGGGAATTAAATCTATCAGGACCAGGGCTCTTTGACGTAGGAATAGAGAATAAGGCATCTCTAATTTCACAATCCTCCACATCCTTGATCAATTCAAAGTGATCTTCATTCTTCACCTCTACTTATACTTCAGGTTTTTTATTATGTTAGTATCAATAACCTTTTTCCCCATTCCTAATAAGTTCTTGAAGTGGTTGGATGCCGCAGATGTAACCTGATCAGGGTCACTAATTGTTCTCCCCTCAACATCTTTGAACGAGTAGATTAAGTTCCATGATTTTTTGGCTAACTGCTCTATGAAAGTAAGCATTGTTAGCATCCCCCAGTTTCAGCCAGTTAATTCTAGAAATTTGTTTAAGTTTTGCTTCTTCTTTCGTGGCTAAGTCATCATATGTTCTAAGAGCCTGCCCTTCTGCTACTGTAAGGCTGTCATCCAAAGGGTTATCCTAAATCTTTTTCTGGATTTCTGTTAGATTGTCTCCAGCTTCTTTCAGTAAAGTATCAGTATGGCCCTTACTATATCTCCATTCTTTAAGCCCATTCTTAACTTTATTCATCCTTTGCTTTAGCTTCTGCATAGGATTACTAGTCACTGTTAAGTTCCAAGCTTCTGTGACCACTTCCTTATAACCTTTCTCACCAGACCAGAAGTTATAGTATTTGAAAGACTTTTTCCGGCTTGGACCACCCTCATAAACTCTGACAATGGCAGGGCAATGATCTGATATATTGGGTGGAAGGAACTCTGCTTCAGATGCACAAAACACATCCCCCCACCTCTCATTAACAAGTATTCTGTCAATCTTTGTCATCATGTTGTCTTCGCTAATTCTTCTATTAGCCCATGTGTATCTACATCCACTATACTTCAGGTCTTGTAATTTGGTGACATTAAGCAAATCTGCGTACTTTTCAACAATTGAGCTCAAAACCACTCTGCCACCCACCTTATCATGGCTAGAGAAGCAAGAGTTGAAGTCCCTTACCAAGATCCAAGGGTTAGTAAAGCTGTTTGCAACATTTGTAATTTCTTCCCACAAGCTATCTCTTTCCCTGCAGCAGTTAGAGGCATACACAAGAGAGAACAAGAAAGTAATGTCTCTTACAGTTATCAAACAATGAATAGCTTGCAGAGACACTCTTATAATTGTGACTTTAAGGGCTTGGCTGTCCTAACAAAGAAACATCCTACCCTTACAGGCACTATTACAAGTAACATGGCTCCAACTAGGGCACATTGAGTTAATAATAAAAATTTCCCTCCCATTCCTAACTTTGGTTTCTACCAGCCCAACTAAAGCAAGATTGTGATTATGAATAAGCTGTTTAACTTCTCTTTGCTTTATTTGGTTATTCAGCCCCCTAGTGTTCCATATTTCTATATTGTGATTCATAATTCAAGTAGATACCACTTACTCCCCTTACCTGGCTTCTGATGGCCTCTCTCCTCCTTAATGTTACAAACGCAATGGTTTCCCAGCCAAGTGCTAGTAGTCCTGGCGATGTAAGTGACCTTCCTAGGATTAGTGGCACCTGTACCATAACATTCAGTAAATAAACACTCCCTTTCCTTGGTGAGGAGTTGAGTTTCTAGCCTTTACAATGTTGGGGCTATCTTCAGAGTTAGTAAGATCCCCTCAATAGGATAACACCAATACTATAGCAGCTAGGCCCCAACATCCATGGTGCACTCCCCTCTCCTTACCCCTTATATAGGCATTCTTGAGATGTTGTCTCAAGAGTCTTCTGCTCCTGTCCTTGTCTGTACCTGCAAGATGGTAAACAAAGTTCTCCATTCTGTGTTCCATTATAGTAAGAAAGATTGAGACCTAGTAAGTAGGAAAGAGGAAGGAGCTTATCCCAGCTACCCTCTTTCCACTCATTAGGAAGACCTTTACTTAGGATACTATAGTGTATACAACAATAGGAGTGAGTATGAATAAAGGACTCACAGAGATTTCTAACCTTATAGAGGTGGATAAGGAGCCTAGCCCAGCTATGTCCACCCTAAGGGTTATATACCAAATGGAGTACCTAAATTCAATAAAACCCACACAAAAATGGGTGATGGAAGGGTAAGAGGAGGACAAAATGTAAGTGCTGAAACCCTTTAAGCTAATAATGAAGCACCTGGACTGAAGGCCAAGCCCACTCAAGTTTCAGTGGCCATTACAGCTACTGGGGTTTACACTCCATCCATGACTTGTGGGGGTGTTGACAACATTGTATCTAGCAATGAAACACCTAGAATGAAGGCCAAACCCACTCAAATTCCAGTAGCCATTACAGATACTATGCTTAACAATCCACCCATTGGTCAGGCTCCTGAAAGAGGGACCCTCAGCTCTCACTCTTACCCTCCAACAGTAACATTGAAGACCTCTCCACTCACTCATGTTATCCCTCCCAGAAAACTGTTCTAGGAGGTCTTCCCAACAAGAGTAACGAGTACCTATACAATCAACAATCATGTTAGTAAAAATGGCAAACTCATTTTTATTTGCAAATGGCCATGTTTGGGGTATAAGTTTAACTGGCTCCGTCACCACCTCCCTGCACTCGCTCATAAGGAAATGCATATCAAGCTTAGATTCCACTCTAACGCTCTTTCTCAAATCCCAATTGGAGTTCAAAGCACCAGGTAAAAGGCGTTTAACCCCCCAAAAAATTGATGGTGTATTACACATTGAGCTCTTTGGCTTTGCCCCCATCCCTCTCCGATGCTTTAGATTGCTATTAGGAGAAGCTTTACTGCCAGCATGTCATTTGAGAGGTAGGATTGTTGTGAAGAATTTCATTTTGACCAAATTCATGCTAGGATAGATACCAAATGAATCGCAATACTCCCGGTTTAAATTTTTGACCGGTACGAATTTCGTACCTCTCTGGTACTTTAGATCGCTATTCAGAGAAGCCTTGCTACTGTCAAGTTGTTTGAGAGGTTTCATCATTTTAAAGAGTTTTGTTTGGACAAAATACATGCTAGGATTGTGACAAACTGAATCGCAATACTCCCGGTTTTAATTTTTGATCGGCATTGATTTCGTACCTCTCCGATGCTTTTGATCTCAATTCGGAGAAGCTTGGCTACCGATAACTCGTTTTAGAGGATGGATTATTTTTAGGAGTTTCGTTTCGACCGGCAATATGATAGGATAGTTACCAAATGAATCACAATACTCCCGATTTAAAAATTTTACTGGTACGGATTTCGTACCTCTCTAATGCTTTAGATTGCAGTTCGGAGAAGTATGGCTACTGACAACTCATTTGAAAGGTTAGATCGTTTTAAAGAGTTTTGTTTCGACCGACAACATACGAAGATATTAACCAAATGAATCGCAATACTCCAGGTTTGAATTTTTGATCGACACGGATTTCATACCTTATCGATAGTTTAAATCGTAATTCTGAGAAGCTTTACAACCGGTAATTCATTTACGAGTTTGGACCATTTTAAAGACTTTGGTATCGCACGACAACATGCTAGATATGTTCTATAATAAATCGACCCGGTTTAAATTTTTGACCCGAGCGGATTTTGTACATTTCCGAAGCTTTAGATCGTAATTTGGAGAAGCTTTGCTACTCGCAACTCGTTTGAGAGGTTGATACGCTTTTAAGAGTTTCATATCACCCGACAACATGTTTGGACTTTCCGAAATGAATCGCAATATTCCCGAGCGGATTTTGTACCTTTTTGAAGCTTTAGATCGCAATTTGGAGAAGCTTGGCTACTCGCAACTCGTTTGGGAGGTTGATACGCTTTTAAGGGTTTCATATCGCCCGACAACATGTTTGGACTTTCCGAAATGAATCGCAATATTCCCGGATTGAATTTTTGACCGGAACGGATTTTGTACCGCTCTGATGTTTTAGATCGCAATTCGGAAAAGCTTGGATAGCGGCAACCCATTTGAGAGGCTCGATCATTTTAAAGAGTTTGGTCATGCCAGACAACATGCTAGGATTGTTCCTAACTAAATTGATATACTTCCGGTTTGAATTTTTGACTGGAACGGATTTCGTACCTCTCAGACGTGCTAGATCGCATTACGAAGAAGCATGGCTACCAACACTCATTTTAGAGGATGGATATTTTTGAAGAGTTGTGCTTTGATCGAAAACATGTTATGATTGTTACCAAATGAATCGCTATAATCCCGGTTTGAATTTTTGGCCGGTACCGATTACGTACTTTTTCGATGCTTTAGATCACTATTCAGGGATGCTTTACTACCGACAACTCATTTGAGAGGTTAGATCATTTTTAAGAGCTTAATTCCAACCAAATGCATGCTAGGATAGTTACCAAATGAATGGCAATACTACCGGTTGGAAAGTTTTACCGTTACGGATTTCGTACCTCTCCGATGCTTTAGATTGCATTTTGTAGAAGCTTGGCTTGCGGCAACTCATTTGTGAGGTTAGATCGCTTTAAAGATTTTCGTTTCGACCGACACCATGCTAGGATAGTTATGAAATGAATTGCAGTACTCCTAGTTTGAGTTTTTGACCGGCAGGGATTTAGCAACTCGCCGATGCTTTATATTGTAATTTGGGGAAGCTTGGCTAACGGCAGCTCGTTTGAGAAGTTAAATCATTTTTAAGAGTATCGTTTCGACCAACACAATGCTAGGATAGTTACCAAATGAATCGCAATACTCCCGGTTCAAATTTTTGACCAGAACATATTTTAAACCTCTTCAATGCTTTTGATAGGAATTCGTAGAAGCTTGGCTAACGGTAACTCATTTAAGAGGTTCGATCAATTCTATAAGCTTTGTCACGCCCGACAACATGCTAGGATTGTTCCTAAATCAATTGATATACTCCCGGTTAAATTTTTGACCGGCACGGATTTTGTAACCCTCCGATGCTTTAGATCGCAATTCGGAGAAGCATTACTGCCAGCAACCTGTTTGAGTGGTTGGATAATTTTTAAGATTTTTGTCTTGACCAAAAACATGCTAGGATTGTTACCAAATGGATCGCAATAATCCCAGTTTGAATTTTTGACCGATATCGATTATGTACCTCTCCAATGCTTTAGATCGATATTCAAAGAAGCTTTGCTTATGGCAAGTCTCTTGAGAGGTTGGATCATTTTTAAGAGCTTCGTTACAACCAAATATATGCAAAGATAGTTACCAAATGAATCGTAATACTCCCGGCTTGAATTTTTGACTTGTACAGATTTTGTACCTCTCCGATGCTTTAGATCGCAATTCGGAGAAGCTTGGCTAACGGCAACTAATTTGAGTGGTTCGATCATTTTAAAAAGTTGGGTCACGCCTAACAACATGCTAGGATTGTTCCTAAATGAATTGATATACTCCCGGCTTGAATTTTTTACCGGTTCGGATTTCGTATCTCTCCGATGCTTTAGATCGCAATTTGGAGAAGCTTGGCTTCCAGCAACTCGTTTGAGAGGTTAGATCGCTTTTAAGAGTATTTTTTTGACCGATACCATTCTAGGGTAGTTACCAAATGAATCGTAATACTCCCGGTTTGTATTTTAACCGGTACGGATTTCGTACCTCTACGATTCTTTAGATCGCATTTCTGTGAAGCTTGGCTACCGGCAACTCGTTTGAGAGTTTGGATCATTATTAAGACTTTTGTATCGCCTGACTATATGCTAGGATTGTTCTGAAATGAATCGTAATATTTCCAGTTTGAATTTTTGACCTGATAGGATTTTTTACCTCTCCGATGTTTTTGATCGTAATTCGTAGACTACTTGCAACTCATTTGAGAGTTTCATTCGCTTTAATGAGTTTCATCTCACCTGAAAATATGCTAGGATTATTCCTAAATGAATTAATATAGTCCTGGTTTTAATTTTTGACCGGTACAGATTTTATACCTCTCCGACGCTTTATATCACAATACGGTGAAGGATGGCTACCAGTAACTCATTTGAGAGGTTGGATATTTTTTAAGAGTTTTGTTTTGACTGAAAAAAATCTTGGATGGTTACCAAATAAATCGCTATAATCCCCGTTCGAATTATTGACCAGTACCAATTTTGTACCTCTCTGTTGCTTTAGGTCGCTATTAAGAGAAGCTTTGCTACCGGCATGTCATTTAAAAGCTAGGATCATTTTTAAGAATTTTGCTTTGACCAAATAAATGCTAGGATAGTTACCAAATGAATTGCAATACTCCTGATTTGAATTTTAGACCAGTATGGATTTCGTACCACTCCGATGCTTCAGATAGCAATGCGGAGAAGCTTGGCTGCCGGCAACTCGTTTTAAAAGTTGGATCATTTTTAAGAGTTTCATTTCGATCGACAACATGCTAGGATATTTACCAATTGAATTGCAATAATCCAAGTTTGAATTTTTGACCGGTACGGATTTCGAACCTCACCGATGGTTTAGATCGCAATTATGAGAAGCTTGACTGCCGACAACTCGTCTGAGAGTTTGGATCATTTCTAGGGCTTTCGTATCGCCCGACAACATGCTAGGATTGTTCTGCAAAGAATCGCAATACACCCGGTTTTAATTTTAGACCCGAACGGATTTTTTACTTCTCCGATGCTTTTAGATCGCAATTTGTAAAAGCTTGGCTGCCGGCAACTCGTTTGAGAGGTTGAACGATTTTAAGATTTTTGTTTCGACCGAGACCATGCTAGAATAGTTACCAAATGAATTGCAATACTCCCGATTTGAATTTTTGACTGGTACGGATTTGGTACCTCTTTGATGGTCTAGATCGCAATTCGGAGAAGTATGGTTACCGACAACTCATTTGAGAGGTTGGATCGCTTTTAAGTATTTTTTCTCGCCCGACAACATGCTAGGATTATTCCCTAATGAATCTCAAATGAGTTTCGTTTCGACTAACAATATGCAAGGATAGTTACCAAATGAATCGCAATACTCCTATACTTTAGATCGCTATTCAGAGAAGCTTGGAAACTGGCAACTCATTTGAGAGGTTTCATCATTTTAAAGAGTTTGGTCACGCCCAACAACATGCTAGGATTATTCCAAAATGAATTGATATACTCCCGATTTGAATTTTTGACCGGTACGGATTTTGTACCTCTCCGACACTTTAGATCGGAATACGGAGAAGCATGGTTACAAGCAACTCGTTTTAGAGGTGGGATATTTTTTAAGAGTTTTGTTTTGTGCGAAAACTTGCTAGGATTGTTACCAAATGAATCGCTATAATTCCAGCTTGAATTTTTGACCGGTACCGATTTCATACTTCTCCGATGGTTTAGATCGCTATCCAGAGATGCTATCCTACCAAGAAGTCGTTTGATGGGTTAGATCATTTTTAAGAGTTTCTCTTTAATCAAATGCATGCTAGGAAAGTTACTAAATGAATCGCAATACTCCCGTTTTAAATTTTTTACCGGTACTGATTTCAAACCTCTCCGATGTTTTAGATCTCAATTCTTTGAAGCTTGGCTACCGGAAGGTCGTTTGCGAGGATAGTTACCAAATGACTAGCAATACTTCCAGTTTAATTTTTTGACCGGTACAGATTTCATACCTCTTCGAAGCTTTGTATCACTATTCGGAGAGGCTTTCAACCAGCAACTCGTTTGACAGGTTGGATCATTTTTAAGAGTTTTTTCACGCCCGACAACATACTAGGATTGTTCCCAAATGAATAGCAATACTCCCGGTTTGAATTTTTGACCGATACGAATTTCGTACCTATCCGATGCTTTAGATTGCCATTCAGAAAAGTTTGGCTACCGGCAAGTCGTTTGTGAGGTTTCATCATTTTTAAGTATTTCCATTCGACTAAATATATACTAGGATAGTGACCATATGAATGGCAATTCAAAGAAGTTTGATTACGGGCAACTCGTTCGAGAGGTTGGATCATTTTGCAGTCTTTCGTTTCGATAGACAACATGCTAGGATAGTTACCACATGAACCGCAATACTCCCAGTTAGAATTTTTGACCGGTAAGGATTAAATACATCTCCGATGATTTAGATCGCTATTCAGAGAAGCTTTGTAACAGGCAAGTTGTTTGTGAGGTTTCAAAAATTTTAACTGTTTCATTTTGACCAAATACAAGCTAGGATAGTGACCAAATGAATCGCAATACTTCCAGTTTGAATTTTTAACCGGTATGGATTTCGTACCTTTACGATGCTTTTGATCTCAATTCGGGGAAGCTTGGCCTCCGGCAACTCGTTTTAGAGGTTGGATCGCCTTTAAGAGTTTCGCTTCGACCGACAATATGCAAGGATAATTACCAAATGAATCGCAATACTCCCGATTTGAATTTTTGACCGGTACGGATCTCGTACCTCTCTGATGCTTTATATTGCAATTTAGAGAAGTATGGCTACCGACAACTCGTTTGGGATGTTGGATCGCTTTAAAGAGTTTTGTTTCGACCGACAACAAACTAGGATATTTACCAAGTGAATCGCAATATACCAAATTTGAATTTTTGACTGGTACGGATTTCGTATTTCACTGATGGTTTAGATCGTAATTCTAAGAAGTTTTGCTGCCGGCAAGTCGTTTTAGAGGTTTGAGCGCTTTTAAGAGTTTAGCTTCGACCAAATTCATGCTAGGATAGTTACCAAATGAATCGCAATATACCCGGTTTGAATTTTTGACTGGCACAGATTTTGTACCACTATGATGCTTTAGATCGCAATTCGGTGATGCTTGGCTACCGGCAACTCATTTTGTGAGGTTGTTTATTTTAAGAGTTTTGTATCTGCCGACAGCATACTTGGTTTGTTCCCAAATGAATCGTAAAATTCCCGGTTTAAATTTTTGACCGGATGGGATTTTGTACCTCTCCGATGATTTATATCGCAATTCAGGGAAGCTTGGCTACCGACAACTCATTTGTGAGGTTCGATCGTTTTAATGAGTTTGATCTCACCCGACAACATGCTATGAATATTCCTAAATTAATTGATATACTCCTAGTTTGAATTTTTGACCGGTACGGATTTCATAACTCTCTGACGCTTTAGATATCAATAAGGAGGTGAATGGCGACCAGCAACTCGTTTGTGAGGTTAGATTTTTTTAAGAGTTTCGTTTTGACCGAAAGCAAGTTTTTTTTTTTTGAAGGTTATGCTGGGGTTGAAAGCAGACCCCCCCTGCTCTATAGATTAACAAAATATACAAAAGTAAACTCTTCAATGTGGAAGAGCTCAAAGGAAGAAAAAGAATACAAAAACAAGGTAAAGCTAAAGGACAGCTTCATCCCACAAACAAGAATGAACTGCAGTACAATTGATAAAAATTCTTCAGATCCTCAACAAAGGAGCTAAGGATGGATGGTGATATGGATCAACAACTCATCTGTACTTCCCATGCATACCCCAACCAGCTATCAAAACCATCAAGAGAATTACTTCCTAACAAACTCATCACCATTAGCATCATAGTCAATCAGGGCTTGCAAGTCACAAGGAATGCTACTAGGGGAAAGAATGGATTCACCAATTACAACTTGATAAGCACCTAACCAATGAGCACAACTATTTTTTCTTTTTGGAAGGCAAGCGGAGGGACTAACCCTCATGTATGAAATAAAAAGGAAGGAGCTCTGTAGAACGTGGGACAACTTCTTAATAAAGAAGAGCCTGAACACCAAAGAACAACTGTTTGCTTTCTTATAATTGTGCTAGATAGAAAACTCTGATGCTATAATACCGAAAACAAGCTTGGATGGTTACCAAATGAATCGCTATAATACCGGTTTGAATTTTTCACTGGTACCGATTTTGTACCTACCCGATGCTCTAGATCGCAATTAAGAGAATTTTTGCTACCGGCATGTCATTTGAGAGGTAGGATCATTTTTAAGAATTTTGTTTCAACTAAATTGATGCAAGGATAGTTGCCAAATGATTCGAAATACACCTGGTTTGAATTTTAGACCGGTACGGATTTTGTACCTCACCGATGCCTTAGATTACAATTTGGAAAAGCTTAGCTATCGGCAACTCGTTTCGGTGGTTGGATCGCTTTTAAGAGTTTGGTTTAGACCGACACCATGCTAGGATAGTCACCAAATGTATCGCAATACACCCGGTTTAAATTTTTGACCGATACGGATTTTATACCTCACAGATACTTTAGATCGCAATTATGAGATGCTTGGCAACCGTAAATTCGTTTGATAGTTTGGATCATTTTTAAGTGTTTCGTTTTGACTAGCAATATGCTAGGATTGTTTCCAAATGAATCGCAATACTCCCAGTTGGAATTTTTGACCGGTACGAATATCATACTTCTCCGATGCTTTAGATCACAATTATGAGAAACTTGGTTAGCAACAATTTGTTTGAGAGGTTGGATCATTTTTAAGAGTTTTGTTTCGAACGACAATATGCAAGAATATTTAACAAATGAATCGCAATACTCCCGGTTTGAATTATTGACCGGTACCGATTTCGTACGTCTCCGATGCTTTAGATCACAATTCTTAGAAGCTTGGCTACCGGCAAGTCATTTGAGATGTTCGATCTGTTTAGAGAGTTTCGTTTCGACTAACAATATGTTAGGATAGTTACCAAATGAATTGCAATACTCTCAGCTTCAATTTTTGGCCGAAACCTATTTCGTACCTCTCCGATGCTTTAGATCGCTATATAGAGAGTTTCGTTTCGAATAACAATATGTTAAGATAGTTGCCAAATGAATCGCAATACTCCCAGCTTTAATTTTTGACCGAAACCTATTTCATACCTCTCCGATGCTTTAGATCGCTATTCAAAGATGCTTGGCTACCGACAAGTCATTGAATAAGTTGGATCATTTTAAAGAGTTTCATTATGACTGACAATATGCTAGGATAGATACCAAATGAATCGCAATACTCCTCCCGGCTTAAATTTTTGTCCGATACGGATTTCGTACCACTCCGATGCTTTAGATCGCTATTCAGAGGATCTTGGCTACCGGCATGTCGTTTGTGAGGTTTCACAATTTTTAAGAGTTTTGTTTCGACCAAATACATGCTAAGATAGTGACCAAATGAATCACAATACTCCCGGTTTGAATTTTGGTCCAATACTGATTTCGTACCTCTTTGATGCTTTAGATCGCTATTCAGAGAATCTTGGCTACCGACATGTCGTTTGTGAGGTTTCATCATTTTTAAGAGATTTTTTTCGACCAAATACATGCTTGGATAGTGACCAAATGAAATGTAATACTCTCGGTTTGAATTTTTGATCGGTACTAATTTTGAACTTCACTGATGTTTTAGATCTCAATTCGGAGAAGCATGGTTACCGGCAACTCGTTTTAGAGGTTGAAAATTTTTAAGAGTTTCGTTTCGATCGACAATATGCTTGGATTGTTACCAAATGAATTGTAATACACCCGATTTGAATTTTTGACCGGTACGGAATTCGTACCTCTCCGATGCTTTAGATTGCAATGTGGGGAAGCTTGGCTACCGACAACTCATTTAGGTGGTTGAATCATTTTTAAGAGTTTTATTTCGACCAACACCATGCTAGGATAGTTACCAAATGAATCACAATAATCCCGGTATGAATTTTTGACCGGTATAAATTTTGAACCTCTCCGATGCTTTAGATCACTATTCAGAGAAGCTTTGCTACCAGCAAGTCATTTGAGAGGTTTCATAATTTGTAAGAGTTTCGCTTTTGACCAAATACATACTAGGATAGTGACCAAAAAAGCCGCAATACTCTTGGTTTGTATTTTTGAATGCACGCGGATTTCATACCTCTCCGATGCTTTAGATCGCAATTCGGAGAAGCTTGGCTACCGACAACTTGTTTGAGAGTTTGGATCAAAACTTTCAGGCAAAACTTTCGTATTGCCTGAAGAAATGCTAGTACTATTTCGAAATGAATTACAATATTACCGGTTGGATTTTTTGCCCGGAATGGATTTGTACCTCTCCGATGTTTTAGATCGTAATTTGAAGAAGCTTGGCTACCAGCAACTCATTTGAGAGGTTAGATCACTTTAAAGAGTTTGGTCACACCCGACAACGTGCTAGGATTGCTCCTAAATGAATTGATATACTCCCGGTTTGAATTTTTGATCTGTACGAATTTCGTACCTCTCCGATGCTTTATATCGCAATACGGAGAAGCATGGCTACCCGTAACTCGTTTGAGAGGTTGGATATTTTTTAAGAGTTTTGTTTTAACCAAAAACATGCTAGGATTGTTACCAAATGAATCGCTATAATCTCAGCTTGAATTTTTGACCGGTACCGATTTCGTACTTCTCCGATGCTTTAGATCGCTATTCAGAGATGTTTTGCTACCGACAAGTGGTTTGAGAGGCTAGATCATTTTTAAGAGTTTCGCTTCAGTCAAATACATGCTAGGATAGTTACCAAATGAATGGCAATTCCTCCGGTTTGAATTTTTGATCGGTACGGATTTCGTAACTCTCCGATGCTTTATAACGCAATTTGGTGAAACTTGGCTACCGCCAACTCATTCGAGAGGTTGGGTTATTTTTAGAATTTTTTGTTTCGACCGTTACCATGCGAGGATTGTTGCGAAATTAATCGTAATACTCCTGGATTGAATTTTTGACCGGTACGGATTTCGTACCTCTTTAATGCTTTAGGTCGCAATTCTACGAAGCTTTACTACGGAGGGTCGTTTGAGAAGTAGGATCATTTTTATGAGTTTCGCTTCGACTGATAATATGCTAAGATAGTTACCAAATGACTCGCAATAGTCCCAGTTTGAATTTTTGACCGGTACGGCTTTCGTACCTCTCTGGTGCTTTAGATCGTTATTCATAGAAGCTTTGCTACCGGCAATTCGTTTAAGTGTTTGGTTCATTTTTATGAGTTTTTTCTCGCTCGACAATACGCTGGGATTGTTCCCAAATGAATCGTAATACTCCCGGTTTGAATTTTTGACCGATACGGATTTCGTACCTCCACGATGCTTTAGATCACTATTCGGAGAAGCTTGGCTACCGGCATGTCATTTTAGAGGTTTCATCATTTTTAAGAGTTTCGTTTCAACAAAGTACATGCAAGGAAGTGACCAAATGAATCGCAATACTCCCGGTATGAATTTTCTACCGGTACGGATTTTGTACCTCTTCAATTTTTTAGATCGCAATTCGGACAAGCTTAGCTACCGACAACATGTTTGGGAGGTTGGATCATTATGAAATGTTTCGTTCGACTGACAACATGCTAGGATAGTTACCAAATGCATGGAAATACTCCCGGTTTGAATTTTAGACCGGTAAGGATTAAATACTTCTCCGCTGCTTTAGATCGATATTCAGAGAGGCTTTGTTACCTGCAAGTCGCTTGAGAGGTTTCAAAATATTTAAGAGCTTCGTTTTGACCAAATACATGCTAGGATTGTGACTAAATGAATTTTTGGCCGATACGGATTTCATACCTCTCCGATTCTTTAGATCTCAATTCGGGGAAGGTTGGCTATCGATAACTCATTTTAGAGGTTGGATCATTTTTAAGAGTTTCGTTTTGGCCGATAACATGCAAGGATAGTTACCAAATGAATCGCAATACTCTCGATTTGAATTTTTGACCGGTACGGATTTCGTACCTCTCCGATACTTTAGATCGCAATTCGGAGAAGTATGGTTACCGACAAATCTTTTGGGAGGTTGGGTCGTTTTAAAGAGTTTCGTTTCGACTAACAACATACTATGATATTTACCAAATGAATTGCAATATTCTAGGCTTGAATTTTTTACCGGAACGGATTTCGTACCTCACCGATGGTTTATATCGCATTTCAAAGATGTTTGGCTACCGGCAAGTAGTTTGATATTTTGGATCATTTTTAAGAGTTTTGTCTCGACCGACAATATGATAAGAATAATACCAAATGAATTGCAATACTCTCGTTTTGAATTTTTGATCGGTACGGATTTCGTACCTCTCCGATGCTTTAGATCGATATTTAAAGAAGCTTGGCTACCGGCAAGTCGTTTGAGAGGTTGGATCGCTTTTAGGAGTTTTGCTTCGACCAAATTCATGCTAGAATAGTTACCAAATGAATCGCAATACACCCGGTTTGAATTTTTGACCGGTACGGATTTTGTACCACTCCAATGTTTTAGATCGGAATTCGGAGATGCTTGGCTACCGGCAACACGTTTTGCGAGGTTGTTTTTTTTAAGAGTTTTGTATCGCCCGACAACATACTTGGATTATTCCCAAATGAATCGCATTATTCCCAGTTTGAATTTTTGACCGACACGGATTTCGTACCTCTCTGATGCTTTAAATTGCAATTCGGAGAAGCATGGCAACAGGCAGCTCGTTTTATAGTTTGAATCATTTTTAAGAATTTCATCTCGCCCGACAGCATATTAGGATTGTTCCCAAATGAATTGCAATATTCCAGGTTGAAATTTTGGACCGGATGGGATTTTGCACCTCTTTGATGTTTTAGATCGCAATTCGGAGAAGCTTGGCTACCGACAACACATTTGAGAGGTTCGAACGCTTTAATGAGTTTGATCTCACCCGACAAAAATCTTGGATGGTTACCAAATGAATCGCAATAATCCCGGTTTAAATTTATGACTGGTACCAATTTTATATCTCTCCGATACGTTAGATCGTTATTAAGAAAAGCTTGCTACCGGCATGTCGTTTGAGATGTAGGATCATTTTTAAGAATTTTGTTTTGTCCAAATACATGCTAGGATAGTTACCAAATGAATCACAATACTCCCGGTTTGAATTTTAGACCGGTACGGATTTTATACCTCTCCGATGCCGTAGATCGCAATATGGAGAAGCTTAGCTACCGGCAACACGTTTAAGTGGTTGGATCACTTTTAAGAGTTTTCTTTAGACGTACACTATGCTAGAATAGTTTCCAAATGAATCGCAATACACCCGGTTTAAATATTTGACCGGTACGGATTTCGTACCTCTCCGTTGCTTTAGATCACAATTCAGAGAAACTTGGTTACCGACAACTCGTTTGAGAGGTTGGACTAATTTTAAGAGTTTTGTTTCTACCGACATCATTCAAGGATAGTTAAAAAATGAATCGCATTACTCCCGATTTGAATTATTGACCGGTACGGATTTCGTACCTCTCCGATGCTTTAGATCTTTATTCAAAGAATCTTGGCTACCAACAAGTCGTTTGATAGGTTGGATCATTTTTTTCCGATACGGATTTCGTTCCTCTCCCATGCTTTTGATCTCTATTAAGAAAATCTTGGCTACCGGCATGTCTTTTGAGAGGTTTCATCATTTTTATGAATTTTGTTTCGACCAAATTCATGCTAGGATAGTGACCAAATGAATCGCAATACACCCGGCTTGAATTTTTGATCAGTATAGATTTCGTACCTCTCCGATACTTTAGATCACAATTCGGAGAAGCTTGGCTACCGGCAACACGTTTGAGAGTTTGGATCATTTTTATGACTTCCGTATTGCCCGACAACATGTTAGGATTGCTCCGAAATGAATCGCAATATTTCCGGTTTGAATTTTTGATCGGAACGGATTTTGTACCACTATGATGTTTTAGGTTGCAATTAGGAGAAACTTGGCTACAGGCAACTCATTTGAGAGGTTCAATCATTTTAAAGAGTTTAGTCATGCCCGACAACATGCAGGATTGTTCTTAAATGAATTGATTTACTCCCGGTTTGAGTTTTTGACCGGTAGGGATTTCGTACCTCTGCCACGCTTTAGATCGTAATACGGAGAAGCATGGCTAGTAGCAACCCGTTTTAGTGGTTGGATATGTTTTAAGAGTTTTGTTTTGACCAAAAACATGCTAGGATTGTTACCAAATGAATCGCTATAATCCCTGTTTGAATTTTTGACCGGTACCGATTTCGCACCTTTCAAATGCAATTGATCGCAATTTGGTGAAGCTTGGTTACCGGCAACTCGTTTGAGAGCTTGGATCACTTTTAAGACTTTCGTTTTGACCGAGACCATACTAGGATAGTTACGAAATGAATCGCAATACTTCCAGTTTAAATTTTTGACCGGTAAGGATTTTGTACCTCTCCGAAGCTTTAGATCGCAATTCTGTTAAGCTTAGTTGCCGGATGGTCGTTAGAGAGGTTGTATCATTGTTATGAGTTTCATTTCAACTTATAATATGCTTGGATAGTTACCAATTGAATCGCAATACTCCCAGTTTTAATTTAAGACCGGTACGGATTTCGCACCTCACCGATTCTTTAGATCGCAATTCGGAGAAGCTTGTCTACCGGCAACTCCTTTGTGAGGTTGGATCATTTAGAAATGTTTCGTCTCGACTGACAACATGCTTGGATTGTTACCAAATGAATCGCAATACTCCCGGTTTGAATTTTCGACCAGTAAGGATTAAATACAACTTCGATGCTTTAGATAGCTATTCAGAGAAGCTTTGCTACCGGGAAGTCATTTGAGAGGTTTCAAATCTTTTAAGAGTTTCGTTTCGACAAAATATATGCTAGGAATCCCAATACTTCCGGTTCGAATTTTAGACCGGTACGGATTTCGTACCACTTCGATGCTTTAGATCTCAATTCGGGGAAGCTTGGTTACCAGCAACTCGTTTTAGAGGTTGGATCATTTTTAAGAGTTTCGTTTCGACCGACAACTTGCATGAATAGTTACCAAATAAATCGTAGTACTCTCGATTTTAATTTTTGACCGGTACGGATTTCGTACCTCTTCGATGCTTTTGATCGTAATTCAGAGAAGTGTGGCTACCGAAAACTCTTTTGGGAGGATATTTACCAAATGAATCGCAATATTCCAGGTTTGAATTATTGACCAGTACGGATTTCGAGCCCCACCGATGGTTTAGATTGCAATTCTGAGAAGCTTGGTTACTGTCAGGTCGTTTAAGAGGTTGGATCATTTTTAAGAGTTTTGTTTTGACTGATAATATGCTTAGACTAATACCAAATGAATTACAATACTTCCGGTTTGAATTTTTGATCGGTACGGATTTCGTACCTCTCCGGTGCGCTAGATTGCTATTCAGAGAAGCTTGGTTACCGGCAAGTTGTTTGAGAGGTTGGATCGCTTTTAAGAGTTTTTCTCCGACCAAATTCATGCTAGGATAGTTACCTAATGAATCACAATATACCCAGTTTAATTTTTGTCCGGTACGGATTTTGTACCACTCCGATGCTTTAGATCGCAATTCGGAGATGCTTGGCTACCGGCAACTCGTTTTGTGAGGTTATTTTTTTCTAAAGTTTTGTATCGCCTGACACCATACTAGGATTGTTTCCAAATGAATCGCAATATTCCCGGCTAGTGTTTTGATAGGCACGGATTTTAAACCTCACGGATGCTTTAGATTGCAATTCGGAGAAGATTGGCTACCGACATCTCGTTTTAAAGATTCGATCACTTTAACGAGTTTGATCTCTCCCGAATACATGCTAAGATTATTAATAAATGAATTGATAAACTCCTAGATTGAATTTTTGAACGGTACGGATTTCGTACCTCTCCGATGCTTTAGATCGCAATACGAAGAAGGGTAGCTTCCAGCAACTCGTTTGAGTGGTTGGATATTTTTTAAGAGTTTTGTTTTGACCAAAAACTAGCTTCGATAGATACCAAATGAATCGCTATAATCCCGGTTTGAATTTTTTGACCGGTACGGATTGCTTACCTTTCTGATGCTTTAGATCGCAATTCAGAGAAGCTTTGCTACCGACAAGTCATTTAAGAGGTTGGGTCATTTTTAAGAGTTTCGTTTTGACCAAATACATGCTAGAAGAGATACCAAATGATTCGCAATACTCCGAGTTTGAATTTATGAACAGTACGGATTTCGTACCTTCCGGATGTTTCAGATCGCAATTCAGAGAAGTTTGGTAACAAACAACTCATTTGAGAGGTTGGATCATTTTGAAGAGTTTCATCTCACCCGACAACATGCTGGGATTGTTCCCAAATGAATCGCAATACTCCTGGCTGGAATCTTAGACCGTTACGGATTTCGTACCACTCCGATGCTTTAGATCGCAATTCTTAGAAGCTTGCCTTCCAGCATGCCGTTTGAGAGTTTGGATCATTTTTTAAAGTTTCGCTTCACCCAAATAAAATCTTGGATAGTTATCAAATGCATCGCAATACTCCCGGTTTGAAATTTTGACCGGTACAGATTTCGTAGCTCTTCGATGCTTTAGATCGCAATTCAACTCATTTGAGAGGTTAGATCATTTTTAAAGGTTTTTTCTCAACCAAAAACATGCTTGGATTGATCCCAAATGAATGGCAATACTTTCGATTGGAATTTTAAACCGGTATAGATTTCGTACCTCTCTGATGCTTTAGATCAAAATTTGAATAAGCTTGGCTACCAGAAAGTCGTCTGTAAGGATGGATAATTTTTAAAAGTATTTTTTTGACTGACTACATGCAAGGATAGTTACTAAATGAATGGCAATACTCCCGGTTTGAATTTTTGATCAGTACAAATTTTGTACCTCTCGATGCTTTAAATCGCTTTTCAAAGAAGCTTTGATACCGGCAAGTCGTTTGAGAGGTTGGATCATTTTGAAGAGTTTTGATTCGACCAAATATATGTTAGGATAGTGACCAAATGAATGGCAATACTCCCGGTTTGAATTTTAGACCGGTACGAATTTCGTACCTCTCCGATGCTTTAGATCGCATTTCGGAGAAGCTTTGCTACCAACAACTTGTTTGAGAGGTTAGATCATTTTGAAGTGTTTTTCTTTTACTGACAACATGCTAGGATAGTTACCAAATTAATCGCAATACTCCTGATTTAAAATTTTGACCGATACGGATTTTGTACCTCTGTGATGCTTTAGATCGCAATTCGGAGAAGTATGGCTACTTGGATATATACCAAATGAATACTTGGATACAACTTGTTTGAGAGGTTGGATCGTTTTAAACAGTTTCATTCTGACCGACAGCATACTTGGATATATACCAAATGAATCGCAATATTTCAGGTTTATATATTTGACCGACACGGATTTCGTACCTCACCGATGGTTTAGACTGCAATTCTGAGAACCTTAACTGCCAGAACTCGCTTGAGAGTTTAAATCATTTATAAGACTTTTGTATCGCCCGACATCATGCAAGGATTGTTGCAAAATGAATTGCAATACTCCTGGTATTAATTTTTGACACTAGCTGATTTTGAAACGCTCTGATGCTTTAGATTGCTATTCGAGAAGCTTGGCTACCGGCAACTCATTTGAGAGGCTCGATCACTTTAAAGTGTTTGTTCTCACCCGACAACATGCTAGGATTGTTCCTAAATGAATTAATATACTCCGGGTTTAAATTTTTGATCGGTACGAATTTCGTACCTCTTCGATGATTTATATCGTAATACGGAGAAGCATGGCTACCAGTAACTCATTTGAGAGGTTGGATATTTTTTAAGAGCTTTATATTGACCAAGCACATGCTAGGTTCGTTACCAAATGAATCGCTATAATCCCAGTTTGAATTTTTGACCCGTACCAATTTCAAACTTCTCCGATGCATTAGATCGCAATTCAGAGAAGCTTTGCTACCGGCAAGTCGTTTGAGAGGTTAAATCGCTTTTAAAAGTTTTGTTTTGACCAAATACATGGTAGGATAGTTTTTTTTTTTTGCAATGTACATACTTGGATAGTGACCAAATGATTCGCAATACTCCCGGTTTGAATTTTTGACCGGTATAAATTTCGAACCTCTCCGATGATATAGATTTCAATTCGGTGAAGCTTGGCTACCGGCAACACGTTTTAGAGTTTGAAACATTTTTAAGTGTTTTGTTTCGACCGACAACATGCTAGGATAGTTACCAAATGAATTGCAATACTCCCGCTTGGAAATCTTGACCTATACGGATTTCGCACCTCTCTGATGCTTTAGATCGTAATTCGGATAAGTATGGCTACCGCTACCGGCAACTCGTTTAAGAGGTTTGAACGTTTTAAAGAGTTTCGTTTCAACCGGAAATATACTAGGATATTTACAAAATGAATTGTAATATTCCAGGCTTGAATTTTTGACCGGTACGGATTTCATACCTCACCGATGGTTTAGATCACAATTCTGAGAAGCTTGACTACCGGCAACTCGCTTGTAAGTTTGGATCAATTTTAAGACTTGCGTATCGCCCGACATGCTAGGATTGTTCCGAAATGAATATCTATACCCCCGGTTTGAATTTTTGGCCCGAGCGGATTTCATACCTCTCCGATGCTTTAGATTTCATATCCGAGAAGCTTGGCTACCGGCAACTCATTTCAGAGATTTTATTGTTTTTAAGAGTTTTGTCTTGCCCGACAACATGCTAGGATTATTCCTAAATGAATTGATAAACTCCCAGATTGATGTTTGGCTACCGGCAAGTCGTTAGAGTGGTTTGATCATTTTTAAGCATTTCGTTTCGATCAAATACATGCTTGAATAGTTACCAAATGAATGGCAATACTCCTGGTTTGAATTTTTGACCGGAACGGATTTTGAACCTCTCCGATGCATAAGATCGCAATTTGGAGATGCTTGGCTACCGACAACTCGTTTGATAGGCAGGATCATTTTTAAGAGTTTCGTTTTGACTGACACCATGCTAGGATTGTAACAAAATGAATTGTAATACTTCCGGTTTGAATTATTGAACGGTATGGATTTCGTACCACTCCGATGCTTTAGATCACAATTCAGAGAAGCTTTGCAACCGACAACTTGTTTGAGAGGTTGGATCATTTTGAAGTGTTTCGATTCGACTGACAACATACTAGGATAGTTACCAAATGAATCACAATACTCCCGATTTTAAATTTTAAATTTTTGACCGTAACGGATTTCGAACCTCTCCGATGCTTAAGATCGCAATTTGGAGATGCTTGGCTACCGGCAACTCGTTTGATAGGTTGGATCATTTTTAAGAGTTTCGTTTAGGTTGACACCATGCTAGGATAGTAACAAAATGAATTGTAATACTTCCGGTTTAAATTATTGACCGGTATGGATTTCGTACCACCCCGATGCTTTAGATGGCAATTCTGAGAAGCTTAGCTACCGACAAGTCGTTTGAGAGGTTGGTTTTTTTTAAGAGTTTTTTTTCGACTAGCAATATGCTTGGATAGTTACCAAATGAATCAGAATATTCCCAGTTTGAATATTTGACCGCTATGGATTTCTTACCTCTACAATGCTTTAGATCGCTATTCACAGAAGCTTGGCTATCGGCAAGTTGTTTGAGAGGTTGGATCATTTTTAAGAGTTTTGTTGCAAACAAATACATGCTAGGATAGATTACAAATGAATCGCAATACTTCAAGTTAGAATTTTTGAACGGTACGGATTTTGTACCTCTCGGATGCTTTAGATCGCAATTCAGAGAAGCTTGGCTACACACAACACGTTTGAGAGGTTGGATCATTTTGAAGAGTTTTTTCTTGCCTGAAAACATGCTAGGATGTTTCCCAAATGAATCATAATACTCCCGATTTGAATTTAAGACTGTTACGGATTTCGTACCACTCCTATGCTTTAGATCGTAATTCGGAAAAATTTGGCTACTTGCAAGTTGTTTGAGAGGTTGGATCATTTTTAAGAGATTTGTTTCGATCAAATACATGCAAGTATAGTTACCAAATGAATCGCAATACTTCCGGTTTAAATTTTTGTGCGATGCAGATTTCGTACCGCTTCGATGCTTTAAATCACAATTCGGTAAAGCTTGGCTACCGCCAACCCGTTTTAGAGGTTGGATCGCTTTTAAGAGTTTTTTCTCGCCCGTCAACATACTAGGATTGATCCCAAATGAAAAGCAATAATCCCGGTATTAATTTTAGACCGCTAATGATTTTGTACTTCTCAGATGCTTTAGATCGTAATTCGGAGATGTTTGGCTACCGGCAAGTCGTTTGAGAGGCTGGATCATTTTTAAGAGCTTTGTTTCGGCTGACAACATACAAGGATAGTTACCAAATGAATCGTAATACTCCTGGTTTGATTTTTTTTTTTCTGGTACATATTTCGTACCTCTCCGATGCTTTAGATCGCTATTCAAAGAAGCTCTGCTACCTGCAAGTCGTTTGAGAGGTTGGATCATTTTGAAGAGTTTCATTTCGACCAAATACAAGTTAGGATAGTTACAAAATGAATCGCAATGCTTCTAGTTTTAATTTTTGACCAGTACGAATTTCATACCTCGCCAATGCTTTAGATATTAATTCTGAGAAGCTTGGCTACCGGCAAGCCGTTTAAGAAGTTGGATCATTTTAAAAAGTTTTTTATTTCACCTGACAATATGCAAGGATAATTACCAAATTAATCGCAATACTCCCGGTTTGAATATTTGAGCGGTGCGAATTTGGTACCACTCTGATGCATTAGATTGCTATATAAAGAATCTGTCTATCGGAAAGTTGTTTGAGAGGTTGGATCCTTTTGAAGAGCTTTATTTCGACCAAATACATGTTAGGATAGTGACCAAATGAATGGCAATACTCCCGGTTTGAATTATAGACCGGTACGAATTTCGTACCACTCCGATGCTTTAGATCGCAATTCAGAGAAGCTTTGCTGCCGGCAACTTGTTTGAGAGGTTGGATCATTTTGAAGTGTTTCGATTTCACTGACAACATACTAGGATAGTTACCAAATGAATCACAATACTCCCGATTTTAAATTTTGACCGGTACAGATTTTGTACCTCTTTGATGTTTTAGATCGTATTTCGGAGAAATATGGCTACCGACAACTCGTTTGAGAGAATGGATCGTTTTAAAGAGTTTCATTATGACCGAAAACATACTTGGATATTTACCAAATGAATCGCAATATTCCAGCTTAATATTTTTGACCGGCACGGATTTCGTACCTCACCGATGGTTTAGATTGCAATTCTGAGAATCGTGACTACCAAAACTCGTTTGAGAGTTAGGAACATTTATAAGACTTTCGTATCGCCCGACAGCATGCTTGCATTGTTACGAAATGATTTGCAATACTCCTGGTATTAATTTTTGACCCGAACGGATTTTGTACCCATCCGATGCTTTTGATTGTAATTCGGAGATGCTTGGCTACCGACAACTCATTTGAGAAGCTCGACCGCTTTGTTGAGTTTGGTTTCGCCCGACAACATGCTAGGATTGTTCCTAAATAAATTAATATACTCCCGGCTTGAATTTTTGATCTGTACGATATTCATATCTGTCGGACGCTTTATATCGCACTAAGGAGAAGTATGGCTACCAGCAACTCGTTTGAGAGGTTGGATATTTTTAAAGAGTTTTGTTTTGACCAAAAACATTCTATGATTGTTACCAGATGAATCGCAATAATCTCGGTTTGAATTTTTTACCGGTACCAATTTCGAACTTCTCCGATGCTTTAGATCGCTATTCAGAGAAGCTTTGCTACCGACAAGTCCTTTGAGAGGTTAAATCGCTTTTAAGAGTTTTGTTTCGACCAAATACAAGGTAGGATAGTTTTTTTTTGCAAGGCACATGCTAGGATAGTGACCAAATGATTTGCAATACTCCCGGTTTGAATTTTTGATCGGTACGGATTTCGTACCTCTCCAATACTTTAGATTTCAATTCGGAGTAGCTTGGCTATCGGCAACTCGTTTTAGAGGTTGGAATATTTTTAAGTGTTTCGTTTCGACCGACAACATTCTAGGGTAGTTTTCAAATGAATTGCAATACTCCCGTTTTTAAATTTTGGCTGTGAGGATTTCGTACGTATCTGATGCTTTAGATCGCAATTCGGATAAGTATGGCTACTGCTACCGGCAACTCATTTGAGGGGTTGGAACATTTTAAAGAGATTTGTTTCGGCCGAAAATATACTTGGTTATTTACAAAATGAATCGCAATATTTTAGGCTTGAATTTTTGACCGGTACGGATTTCATACCCCACCGATGGTTTAGATCACAATTCTAAGAAGTTGGACTACCGGCAACTCGTTTGTGAGATTGGATCATTTTTAAGACTTGCGTAGCACCCCACTTCATGCTAGGATTGATCCGAAAAGAATTTTTATACTCTCGATTTAAATTTTTGACCCGAACGGATTTCGTACCTCTCCGATGCATTAGATTTCATATCGGAGAAGCTTGGCTACCGGCAACTCATTTGAGGGATTTTATTGTTTTTAAGATTTTGGTCTCGCCCGAAAACATGCTAGGATTGTTTCTAAATGAATTGATAAACTCCCGGATTGATGCTTTGCTGCCGGCAAGTTGTTTGAGTGGTTTGATCGTTTTTAAGTATTTCGTTTCGATCAAATTCATGCAAGGATAGTTACCAGATGAATGGCGATACTCCCGGTTTGAATTTTTGACCGGAACGGATTTCGAACCTCTCCGATGCTTAAGATCGTAATTTGGAGATGCTTGGCTACCGGCAACTCGTTTGATAGGTAGGATCATTTTTAAGAGTTTCGTTTTGACTGACACCATGCTAGGATAGTTACAAAATAAATTGTAATACTTCCGGTTTGAATTATTGACCGGTAAGGATTTCATACCTCCCCGATGCTTTAGATCGCAATTCTGAGAAGCTTAGCTACCGACAAGTCATTTGAGAGATTGGATCATTTTTAAAAGTTTTTTTTCGATAAACCATTTGCTCGGATATTTTCCAATTGAATCACAATACTCCCAGTTTGAATATTTGACCGGTATGGAATTCGTACCTCCACGATGATTTAGATCGCTATTCAGAGAAGCTTGGTTATCGGCAAGTCGTTTGAGAGGTTGGATCATTTTCAAGAGTTTTATTACAAAAAAATACATGCTAGGATAGGTAACAAATGAATTGCAATACTTCCAGTTAGAATTTTTGAACGGTACGGATTTTATAACTCTCGAATGCTTTTGATCGCAAGTCAGAAAAACTTGGCTTCACACAACTCGTTTGAGAGGTTGGATCATTTTGAACAGTTTCTTCCCACACGACAACATGCTAGGATGCTTCCCAAATGAATCACAATATTCTCAGTTTGAATTTTAGATTGCTACGGATTTTGTACCACTCCGATGCTTTAGATCGCAATTTTGAAAAGTGGTTGGATCATTTTTAAGAGTTTCGTTTCGATCAAATACATGCTAGGATAGTTACCAAATGAATCACAATACTTCCAGTTTAAATTTTTGAGCGATACGGATTTCGTACCTTTTCGATGCTTTAGATCACAATTCGGAGAAGCTTGGCTACCGCCAACTCGTTTGAGAGGTTAGATCACTTTTAAGAGTTTTTTCTCGCCCGACAACATACTAGGATTGATCCCAAATGAAACGCATTAATCCCGGTATTAATTTAAGACCGATAATGAATTCGTACCCCTTAGATGTTTTTGATCGCAATTCGAAGAAGCTTGACTACCAACAAGTCGTTTGAGTGGCTGGATCATTTTCAGGAGCTTTGCTTCGACTGACAACATGAAAGGATAGTTACCAAATAAATCGTAATACTCCCGGCCCAATTTTTTTACCGGTACAGATTTCGTACCTCTCCGATGCTTTAGATCGCTATTCAGAAAAGCTTTGCTACCGGCAAGTCGTATGAGAGGTTGGATCATTTTGAAGAGTTTTGTTTTGACCAAATACAAGTTAGGATAGTTACAAAATGAATAGCAATACTCCAGGTTTTAAAATTAGGCCAGTACGGATTTTAAACCACGCCAATGCTTTAGATATCAATTTTGAGACGCATGGCTACCGGCAAGTCGTTTAAGAGGTTGGATCATTTTAAAGAGTTTTGTTTCACCTGACAATATGATAGGATAGTTACCAAATGAATCGTAATACTCCCGGTTTGAATTTTTGAACGGTGCAGATTTCGTACCTCTCCGATGCATTACATCACTATTAAGAGAATCGTGCTACAGGCAAGTCGTTTGAGAGGTTGGATCATTTTTAAGTGTTTCGACCAAATACATGTTAGGATATTGACCAAATGAATGGCAACACTTCCAGTTTGAGTTTTAGACCGGTACGAATTTCGTACCTCTCCGATGCTTTAGATCGTAACTCGGAGAAGGTTTACTACAGGCAACTTGTTTGAGAGGTTGGATCATTTTGAAGTGTTTTGATTTGAATGAGAACAAACATGGACAGTTACAATATGAATCGCAATACTCCAGATTTGAAATTTTGACCGGTACGGATTTTTTACCTCTTTGATGCTTTAGATCGCAATTCGGAGAAGTATGGCTACCGACAACTCGTTTGAGAGGTTGGATCATTTTAAAGAGTTTCATTTCTACCGAAAACATACTTGAATATTTACCAAATGAATCACAATGTTCCTGGTTTATAGTTTTAACCAGCACGGATTTCGTACCTCACTGATAGTTTAGATTGCAATTCAGAGAACCTTAACTACCGGAACCCATTCGAGAGTTTGGATCATTTATAAGACTTTTGTATCATCCGACAGCATGTTAGGAATACTACGAAATGAAATGCAATACTCCCAGTATTAATTTTTGGCCCGAACGGATTTTGTACCTCTCCGATGCTTTAGATTGTAATTCGGAGAAGCTTGGCTACCGACATTTCATTTGAGAGGTTCGATCGCTTTAAAGAGTTTGGTCTCCCCCGACAACATTCTAGGATTGTTCCTAAATGAATTAATATACTCCCGGTTTGAATTTTTTATCGGTACGAATTTTGTACCTCTCCGACGTTTTATATCGCAATACGGTGAAGCATGGCTACCATCAACTCGTTTGTGAGGCTGGATATTATTTAGGAGTTTTGTTTTGACCAAAAAGAAGCTAGGATTGTTACAAAATGAATCGCTATAATCCCAGTTTGAATTTTTGACCGGTACCAATTTTGAACTTCTCTTATGCTTTAGATCGCTATTAAGAGATGCTTTGCTACCGGCAGGTTGTTTGAGAGGTTAAATCGCTTTTAAGAGTTTCATTTCGACCAAATACATGGTAGGATAGTTTTTTTTGCAAGGCACATGCTAGGATAGTGAGCAAATGATTTCCAATACTCCCGGTTTGAATTTTTGATCGGTACGGATTTCTTACCTCTCCGATGCTTTAGATTTTAATTCGGAGAAACTTGGCTACCGGGAAATCGTTTTAGAGGTTGGAACGCTCTTAAGTGCTTCGTTTCGGCCAACAACATGCTAGGATAGTTACCAAATGAATTGCAATACTCCCGCTTTGAAATTTTGGCCGATGCGGATTTCGTTCCTCCATGATGCTTTAGATTGCAATTCGAATAAGTACGGGTACCGCTACCGGCAAATCGCTTGAGAGATTGTAACGTTTTACAGAGCTTCGTTTCAACAGGATATATACTAGGATATTTACAAAATGAATCAGAATATTCCAGGCTTGAATTTTTGACCGATACGGATTTCATACCTCACCGATGGTTTAGATCTCAATTCTGAGAAACTTGACTACCGGCAACTCGTTTGTGAGTTTGGATCATTTTTAAGACTTGCGTATCACCCGACATCAAGCTAGGATTGTTCCAAAATGAATATCTATACTCCCGGTTTGAATTTTTGACCCGAAAAGATTTCGTACCTTTCTGATGCTTTAGATTGCAAATCGGAGAAGTTTTGCTGCCGGCAACTCATTTGAGAGATTTTATTGCTTTTATGTGTTTGGTCTCGCCCGACAACATGCTAGGATGGTTCCTAAATGAATTGATAAACTCCCAAATTGATGCTTTTGCTACTAGCAAGTTGATAGAGTGGTTAGATCACTTTTAAGTATTTCGTTTCTATCAAATTCATGTTAGGATAGTTACCAAATGAATGGCAATACTCCCGGTTTGAATTTTTGACCGTTACGGATTTTACATCTCTCCGATACTTTAGATCGAATTTGGAGATGCTTGGCTACCGACAATTTGTTTGATAGGTAGGATCATTTTTAAGATTTTCATTTTTACCGACACCATGCTAAGATAGTTATAAAATGAATTGTAATACTTCCGATATGAATTATTGACCGGTATGGATTTCATACCTCCACGATGCTTTAGATCACAATTTTGAGAAGCTTAGCTGCCGGCAAGTCGTTTGAGAGGTTGGATCATTTTTAAGAGTTTTTTTTCGACAGACAATATGTTTGGATAGTTACCAAATGAATCGCAATACTCCCAATTTGAATATTTGACCGGGATTTCGAAGTGTTTCTTCACACCCCGATAGCATGCTGGGATGTTTTCCAAATGAATCGCAATACTCCCAGTTTGAATTTGAGAGTGTTACGGAGTTTGAAGCACTCCGATGCTTTAGATCTTAATTCGGAAAAACTTGGCTACCAGGAAGTTGTTTGAGAGGTTGGATCATTTTTAAGAGTTTTATTTCGATCAAATACATGCTAGAATAGTTACCAAATGAATCGCAATACTCCTGGTTTGAATTTAAGAGTGATATGGATTTTGTACCTCTTCGATGCTTTAAATCGCAATTCAGACAAGCTTGGCTACCGCCAACTCATTTGAGAGGTTGGATCGCTTTTAAGAGTTTTTTCTCGCCCGGCAACATACTAGGATTGATTCCATATGAAATGCAATAATCCCGGTATTAATTTTAGACCGGTAATGATTTCGTACATCTCAGATGCTTTAGATCGCAATTCGAAGAAGTTTGGCTTCCGGCAAGTCGTTTGAGCGGCTAGATAATTTTTAAGAGCTTTGTTTCGACTGACAACATGCAAGGATAATTACCAAATGAATCGTAATACTACCGGTTTGATTTTTTGACCGGTACATATTTCGTACCTCTCCGATGGTTTAGATCGCTATTCAGAGAGGCTTTGCTACCAGCAAGTCGTTTGAGTGGATGGATCATTTTAAAGAGCTTCGTTTCGGCCAAATACATGCTAGGATAGTTACCAAATGAATCGCAATACTCCTGGTATGAATTTTAGACCAGTAAAAATTTCGTACCTCGCCGATGCTTTAGATATCAATTCTGAGATTCTTGGCTACCGGCAAGTCGTTTAAGAGGTTGGATCATTTAAAAGAGTTTTGTTTAGACTGACAATATGCAAGGATAATTACCAAATGATTCGTAATACTCCCGGTTTGAATATTTGAACGGTGCAGATTTCGTACCTCTCCGTTGCATTAGATTGCTATTCAGATAATCTGGCTACCCGGCAAGTCGTTTGAGAGATTGGATCATTTTGAAGGGCTATGTTTTGACCAAATACATGTTAGGATAGTGACCAAATGAATGGCAATACTCCCGGTTTGAAATTTTTTCCCGGTACGAATTTCGTACCTCTCCGACGCTTAAGATTGCAATTCGGAGAATTCTTGCTACCGGCAACTCATTTGAGAGGTTCGATCAGTTTCAAGAGTTTTGTATCGCCCGGCAACATGATGGGATTGTTCCTAAATGAATTAATATACTCCCGGTTTGAATTTTTGGCCGGTACGAATTTCGAACCTCTCCGACGCTTTATATCGCCATACGGAGAAATATGGCAACCAGCAACTCGTTTGAGAGGTTGGATATTTTTTAAGAGTTTTGTTTTGACAAAAATCATGCTAGGATTGTTACCATATGAATCGCTATAATCCCGGTTTAAATTTTTGACCAGTACCAATTTTAAAAATCTTCGATGTTTTAGATAGGTATTCAGAGAAGCTTTGCTGCCGACATGTCGCTTGAGAGGTTAAATTGCTTTTAAGAAATTCATTTTGACCAAATACATGGCAGGATAGTTTTATTTGCAAGGCACATGCTAGGATAGTGACCAAATGATTTGTAATACTCCCGGTTTGAATTTTTGATCGGTACGGATTTCGTACCACTCCGATGCTTTAGATTTCAATTCGGCGAAGCTTGGCTTCCGGAAACTCATTTTAGAGGTTGGAACATTTTTAAGTGTTTCGTTTTGACCGACAACAAGCTAGGATAGTTACCAAATGAATTGCAATACTCCCGCTTTGAAGTTATGACCTGTACGGATTTTGTACCTCTCTGATGCTTTAGATCGCAATTCGGATAAGTATAGCTACCGTTACCGGCAACTCGTTTGAGAGGTTATAGCGTTTTAAAGAGCTTCATTTTGACCAGAAATATACTAGGATATTTACAAAATGAATCGCAATATTCCAGACTTGAATTTTATACCGGTACGAATTTCATACCTCACCGATGATTTAGATCGCAATTCTGAGAAGCTTGACTACTGGAAACTCATTTGTGATTTTGGATCATTTTAAGGACTTGTGTATCGCCCGACATCATGCTAGGATTGTTCCGAAATGAATTTCTATACTCCCGGTTTGAATTTTTGACCCGAGCGAATTTCGTACCTCTCCGATGCTTTAGATTGCAAATCGGAGAACCTTAGCAAACGGTAACTCATTTGTGAGATTTTATTGTTTTTAAGAGTTTGGTCTCGCCCGACAACATGCTAGGATTGTTCCTAAATGAATTGATAAACTCCCGGATTGACGCTTTGCTGCCGGCAAGTCGCTAGTGTGGTTAGATCGTTTTTAAGTATTTCGTTTCGATCAAATGCATGAAAGGATAGTTACGAAATGAATGGCAATACTCCCGGTTTGAATTATTGACCGGTATTTATTTCATACCTCCCGATGCTTTAGATCGCAATTCTGATAAGCTTATCTACCGACATATCGTTTGTGAGGTTGAATCATTTTTAAGAGTTTTTTTTCGACTGACAATATGCTTTGATAGTTAGCAAATGAATCGCAATACTCCCAGTTTGAATATTTTGTTGGTATGAATTTTGTACCTTTACGATGCTTTAGATCGCTATTCAGAGAAGCTTGGCTATCAGCAAGTCGTTTGAGAGGTTGGATCATTTTGAAGAGTTTTGTTATAAACAAATACATGCTAGGATAGATAACTAATGAATCGCAATACTTCCAGTCAGAATTTATGAACGGTACGGATTTTGTACCTTTCGGATTCTTTTGATCGCAATTCGGAGAAGCTTGGCTACTACACAACTCGTTTGAGAGGTTGGATCATTTCAAAGAGTTTCTTCCCCCCGAAAACATGCTATGATGTTTCCCAAATGAATCGCAAAACCCCCGGCTTGAATTTTAGACTGTTACGGATTTCGTACCACTTCGATGCTTTAGATCGTAATTCGGTGAAACATGGCTAGTAGCAACTCGTTTTAGTGGTTGGATATTTTTAAGAGTTTCGCTTCGATCAAATACATGCTAGGATAGTTACCAAATGAATCACAATACTCCCGGTTTGATTTTTTGACCGGTACAGATTTCGTACCTCTCCGATGCTTTAGATCGCTATTCAGAGAAGCTTTACTACCAGCAAATAGTTTGAGAGGTTGGATCATTTTGAAGAGTTTCATTTCGGCCAAATACATGTTAGGATAGTTACCAAATGAATCGCAATACTCCGGATTTTACTTTTAGACCAGTACGGATTACGTACCATGCCGATGCTTTAGATATCAATTCTGAGGAGCTTGGCTACCAGCAAGTCGTTTTAGAGGATGGATCATCTTAAAGAGTTCTGTCTCGACTGACAATTAGCTAGGATAGTTACCAAATGAATCGCAATACTCCTAATTTGAATTTTTGAACGGTTTATATTTCGTACCTCTCGGATGCATTGGATCGCTATTCAGAGAACCTGGCTATCGGCAAGTCGTTTGAGAGGTTGGATCATTTTGAAGAGTCTTGTTTCGACCAAATACATGTTAGGATAGTGACCAAATGAATGGCAATACTCCCGGTTTAAATTTTTGACCGGTACGAATTTCGCACCTCTCTGATGCTTTAGATTACAATTCGGAGAAGCTTTGCTACCGGCAACTTGTTTGAGAGGTTGGATGATTTTGAAGTATTTCGTTTCTACTGACAACATACTAGGATTGTTACCAAATGAATCGCAATACACCCAATTTGAAATTTTGACCGGAACGGATTTTGGACCTCTCTGATGCTTTAGATCGCAATTTGGAGAAGTATGGCTACCGACAACTCATTTCAGAGGTTGGATCCTTTTAAAGAGTTTCATTCCGACCGATAGCATACTTGGATATTTACCAAATTAATCGCAATATTCGAGGTTTATATTTTAGACCGACACGGATTTCGTATCTCATCGATGGTTTAGATTGCAAATCTGAGAACCTTAACTACCGGAACTCGTTTCAGAGTTTAGGTCATTAATGAGACTTTCGTATCGCCTGACAGCATGCTAGGATTATTGCAAAATGAATTGTAATACTCCCGGTATTAATTTTTGACCCGAGCTGATTTTGTATCTCTCCGATGCTTTAGATTGCCATTTAGAGAAGTGTGGTTACCGGCAACTCATTTGAGAGGTTCGATTGCTTTAAATAGTTTGGTCTCGCACAAAAACATGCTAGGATTGTTCCTAAATGAATTAATATACTCCCGGTTTGAATTTTTGACCGGTACAGTTTTTTTACCTCTCCGACGCTTTATATCGCAATACGGAGAAGCATGGCTGCCAGCAACTCGTTTCAGAGGTTGGATATTTTTTAAGAGCTTTGTTTTGACCAAAAACATGCTAGGATTGTTACCAATTGAATCACTATAATCTCGGTTTGAATTTATGACCGGTACAAATTTCGAATTTCAGAGAAGCTTTGCCACCGTCAAGTCGTTTAAGATGTTAAATCTCTTTTAAGAGTTTCATTTCGACCAAATACATGGAAGGATTGTTTTTTTTGGCAAGGCACATGCAAGGATAGTGGCAAATGATTCACAATACTTCCGGTTTGAATTTTAGATCGGTACGGATTTCGTAACTCTCCGATGATTTAGATTTCAATTCGGTGAAGCACCGGCAACTCGTTTTAGAGGTGTGAATGTTCTTAAGAGTTTTGTTTCGACCGACAACAAGCTAGGATAGTTACCAAATGAATTGCAATACTCTCTCTATGAAATTTTGACCTATACAGATTATGAACCTCTCGGATGCTTTAGATCGCAATTCGAATTAGTATGGCTACCGCTACCGGCAACTCGTTTGTGAGGTTGGAACGTTTTAAAGAGTTTCGTTTCGACCGGAAATATACTAGGATATTTACAAAATGAATTGCAATATTCCAGGCTTAAATTTTTGACCCGAACGGATTTCATACCTCACCGATAGTTTAGATCGTAATTATGAGAAGCTTGACTACTGGCATCTCGTTTGTAAGTTTGGATCATTTATATGCCTTGCGTATCACCCGACATCATGTTAGGATTGTTCCAAAATGAATTTCTATTCTCCCGGTCTGAATTTTAGACCCAAAAATATTTCGTACCTCTCCGATGCTTTAGATTGCAAATCAGAAAAGCTTTGCTACCAGCAACTCGTTTGAGAGATTTTATTGTCTTAAAGAGCTTGGTCTCGCCCGACAACATGCAAGGATAGTTCTTAAATGAATTGATAAACACCCGGATTGATGCTTTGCTACCGGCAAGTCGTTAGAGTGGTTAGATCATTTTTAGGCCTTTCGTTTCGGTCAAATACATACTAGGATAGTTACCAAATGAATATCAATACTCCCGGTTTGAATTTTTGACCGGTACGGATTTCGTACCTCTCCGATGCTTTAGATCGCAATTTGGAGATGCTTTGCTACCGGCAACACGTTTGATAGGTAGGATCTTTTTTAAGAGTTTCGTTTTGACCGACACCATGCTAGGATAGTTACAAAATGAATTGCAATACTTCTGGTTTGAATTATTGACCGCTATTGATTTCAAACCTCCCCGATGCCTTAGATCGCAATTCTGAGAAACTTATCTACCGGCAAGTCATTTAAGAGGTTGGATCATTTTTAAGTGTTTATTTTCGGCTGATAATATGCTTGGATAGTTACCAAATGAATCGCAATACTCCCAGTTTTAATATTTTGTTAGTATAGATTTCGTACCTCTTCGATGCTTTAGATCGTTATTCAGAGAAGCTTGGCTATCGGCAAGTCGTTTGAGAGGTTGGATCATTTTTAAGAGTTTTGTTACAAACAAATAAATGCTAGGATAGATAACAAATGAATCGCAATACTTCCAGTTAGAATTTTTGAATGGTATGGATTTGTTACCTCTCAGATGCTTTAGATCGCAATTCGGAGAAGTTTGGCTGCACATAACTTGTTTTAGAGGTTGGATAATTTTGAAGAGTTTCTTCTCGCCCGACAACATGCTAGGATGTTTCCCAAATAAATCGCAATACTCTCGGTTTGAATTTTAGACTGTTACAAATTTTGCACCACTTCGATGCTTTAGATAGTAATTTCGAAAAACTTGGCTACCTGCAAGTTCTTTGAGAGTTTGGATCATTTTAAAGAGTTTCGTTTCGGTCTAATACATGCTAGGATAGTTTCCAAATGAATCGCAATACTCCCGGTTTAAACTTTTGAGTGTTACGGATTTCGTACCTCTTCGATGCTTTAGATCGCAATTCGGACAAGCTTGGCAACCACCAACTCGTTTGAGAGGTTGGTTCTCTTTTAAGAGTATTTTCTCGTACAAAAACATAGTAGGATTGATCCCAAATGAAAGGCAATAATCCCGGTATTAATTTTTAAGATCGGTAATGATTTCGTACATCTTCGATGCTTTAGATCGCATTTCGAAGAAGTTTGGCATCCGGCAAGTCGTTTGAGCGGCTAGATCATTTTTAAGAGCTTTGTTTCGACTAACAACATGCAAGCATAGATAACAAATGAATCGTAATACTCCCGGTTTGATTTTTTGACCGGTACTGATTTCGTACCTCTCTGATGCATTAGATCGCTATTCAGAGAAGTTTGTCTACCGGCAAGTCGTTTGAGAGGTTGGATCATTTTGAGGAGTTTGTTCTGACCAAATATATGTTAGGATTGTTACCAAATGAATCGCAATACTCCTGGTTTGAATTTTAGACTAGTACGGATTTTGTACTTGGCCGATGCTTTAGATATCAATTTTGAGATGCTTGGCTACCGGCAAGTCGTTTATGAGGTTGGTTCAATTTAAAGAGTTCTACATCGACTGACAATATGCGAGGATAGTTACCAAATTAATCGCAATACTCCCGGTTTGAATTTTTGAACGGTGAATATTTTGTACCTCTCTGAAGCATTAGATCGCTATTCAGAGAATCTGGCTACCGGCAAGTCGTTTGAGAAGTTGGATCATTTTGAAGAGTTTTGTTTTGACCAAATACATGTTAAGATTGTGACCAAATGAATGGTAATACTCCCGGTTTGAATTTTAGATCGGTACGAATTTCGTACCTCTCCGATGCTTTACATAGCAATTCGGAGAAACTTTGCTACCGGCAACTTGTTTGAGAGGTAGGATCATTTTGAAGTGTTTTGTTTCGACTGACAACATACACGGATAGTTACCAAATGAAACGCAATACTCCCGATTTGAAATTTAAACCGGTACGGATTTTGTACCTCTCTAATGCTTTATATCGCAATTCGGAAAAGTATGGTTACCGACAACTCGTTTGAGAGGTTGGGTCATTTTAAAGAGTTTTATTCTGACCGACAACATACATGGATATTTACCAAATGAATCACAATATTCCAGGTTTATATTTTTGACCCGAGCTGATTTTGTACCTCTCCGATGCTTTAGATTGCCATTCAGAGAAGCTTGGTTACCGGCAACTCATTTGAGAGGTTCGATTGCTTTAAATAGTTTGGTCTCGCACAAAAACATGCTAGGAATGTTCTTAAATGAATTAATATACTCCCGGTTTGAATTTTTGACCGGTACGGATTTTTTATCTCTCCGACGCTTTATATCGCAATACGGAGAAGCATGGCTGCCAGCAACTCGTTTCAGAGGTTGGATATTTTTTAAGAGCTTTGTTTTGACCAAAAACATGCTAGGATTGTTACCAATTGAATCACTATAATCCCGGTTTGAATTTATGACCGGTACAAATTTCGAATTTCAGAGAAGCTTTGCCACCGGCAAGTCGTTTAAGATGTTAAATCGCTTTTAAAAGTTTCATTTCGACCAAATACATGGAAGGATTGTTTTTTTTTTGCAAGGCACGTGCAAGGATAGTGGCAAATGATTCACAATACTCCCGGTTTGAATTTTAGATCGGTACGGATTTCGTAACTCTCCGATGCATTTGATTTCAATTCGGAGAAGCTAGGCAACCGGCAACTCGTTTTAGAGGTGTGAACGTTTTTAAGAGTTTCGTTTCGACCGACAACAAACTAGGATAGTTACCAAATGAATTGCAATAGTCTCTCTATGAAATTTTGACCTATACGGATTATGAACCTCTCGAATGCTTTAGATCGCAATTCGAAATAGTATGGCTACCGCTACCGGCAACTCGCTTGTGAGGTTGGAACGTTTTAAAGAGTTTCGTTTCGACCGGAAATATACTAGGATATTTACAAAATGAATCGCAATATTCCAGGCTTAAATTTTTGAACGGAACGGATTTCATACCTTACCGATGGTTTAGATCGCAATTCTGAGAAGCTTTACTACCGGCATCTCGTTTGTAAGTTTGGATCATTTTTAAGCCTTGCGTATCACCCGACATCATGTTAGGATTGTTCCAAAATGAATTTCTATTCTCCCGGTTTGAATTTTAGACCCGAAAATATTTCGTACCTCTCCGATGCTTTAGATTGCAAATCGGAGAAGCTTTGCTACCGGTAACTCGTTTGAGAGATTTTATTGTCTTAATGAGTTTGGTCTCGCCCGGCAACATGCAAGGATAGTTCTTAAATGAATTGATAAACACCCGGATTGATGCTTTGCTATCGGCAAGTTGTTAGAGTGGTTGGATCATTTTAAAGAGTTTCATTCTGACCGACTACATACTTGGATATTTACCAAATGAATCGCAATATTCCAGGTTTATATTTTAAGCCGGTACGGATTTCGTACCTCACCGACGGTTTAAATCGCAATTGTGGGAACCTTGACTATCGGAAGTCGTTTGAGAGTTTGAATCATTTATAAGACTTTCGTATCGCCCTACAGCATTCTTGGATTGTTACGAAATGAATTGCAATACTCCAAATTTTAATTTTTGACCCGAACAAATTTTGTACCTCTCCGACGCTTTAGATTGCAATTCTGTGAAGTTTGGCTACCGACAAATCATTTGAGAAGTTCGATCACTTTAAAGATTTTGGTCTCGCCCGACAAGATGTTAGGATTGTTCCTAAATGAATTAATATACTCCCGGTATGAATTTTTGAGCGTACAGATTTCGTATCTGTCGGACGCTTTATATCGTAATATGGAGAAGCATGGCTACCAGCAACTCGTTTGAGAGGTTGGATATTTTTTAAGAGTTTTGTTTTGACAGCAAATATGCTAGGATTGTTACCAAATGAATCGCTATAATCCCGGTTTGAACTTTTGATCGGTACAAATTTCGAACTTCTCCGATGCTTTAGATCGCAATTCAGTGAAGCTCTGCTACCGGCATGTCGATTGAGAGGTTAAATCGCCTTTAAGAGTTTCGTATCGACCAAATACATGGTAGGATAGTTTTTTTTTGCAAGGCACATGTGAGGATAGTGACCAAATGATTCGCAATATTCCCTGTTTGAATTTTTTATCGGTACGGATTTCGTACCTCTCCGATGCTTTAGATTTTAATTCGGAGATGCTTGGCAAACGGAAACTCGTTTTAAAGGTTGTAACGTTTTTAAATGATTCGTTTCAACCGACAACATGCTAGGATAGTTAACAAATGAATTGCAATACTCCCGCTTTGAAATTATGACATGTGTGGACTTCGTACCTCTCTGATGCTTTAGATCGCAATTTGCATAAGTATGTAAACTGCTACCGGCAATTCGTTTGAGAGTTTGGATCATTTTTAATACTTGCGTATCGCCCGACATCATGCTAAGGTTGTTCCAAAATAAATTTCTATACTCCCGGTTTGAATTTTTGACCCAAACGGATTTCGTACCTCTCCGATTCTTTAGATTGCAAATCGGATAAGCTTGGCTAACGGCAACTCATTTGTGAGATTTTATTATTTTTAAGAGTTTGGTCTCGCCCGACATAATGCTAGGATTGCTCCAAATGAATTGATGAACTCCCGGATTGATGTTTAGCTATCGGCCAGTCGTTAGAGTGGTTAGATCGCTTTTAAGTATTTTTTTTTCGATCAATTACATGCAAGGATAGTTACTAAATGAATCTCAATACTCCCGGTATGAATTTTAGATCGGTACGGATTTCGTACCTGTCCGATGCTTTAGATCGCAATTTGGAGATGCTTGGCTATCGGCAACTTGTTTGATAGGTAGGATAATTTTTAAGAGTTTTGTTTTGACCGACACCATGCTAGGATAGTTACAAAATGAATTACAATAATTCCTGTTTGAATTATTGACCGGTATGGATTTCATACCTCTGCAATGCTTTAGATCGCAATTCTGAGAAGCTTAGCTACCGGCAAGTCGTATGAGAGGTTGGATCATTTTTATGAGTTTTGCTTCGACCAAATCCATGCTCGGATTGTTACTAAATGAATCGCAATACTCTCGATTTGAATATTTGGCTGGTATGTATTTTGTACCTATACGATGCTTTAGATCGCTATTCAGAGAAGCTGCTTGGTTATCGACATGTCCTTTGAGAGGTTGGTTAATTTTTAAGAGTTTTGTTACAAACAAATACATGCTAGGATAGATGCCAAATGATTCGAAATACTTCCAGCAAGAATTTTTAAACGGTACGGATTTTGTACCTCTCGGATGCTTTAGATCGCAATTCGAAGAAGCTTGGCTACACACAACTCGTTTGAGAGGTTGGATCATTTTGAAGAGGTTCTTCTCTCCCGACAACATGCTAGGATGTTTATCAAATGAGTCACAATAGTCCCAGTTTGAATTTTAGATTGTTACGGATTTCGTACCACTTCGATACTTTAGATCGCAATTCGGAGAAGCTTGGCTACCTGCAAGTTGTTTGAGAGGTTAGATCACTTTAAATAGTTTCGCTTTGATCAAATGCATGCTAGGATAGTTACGAAATTAATCGCAATACTCCCGGTTTGAATTTTTGGGAGATACGGATTTCGTACATCTTCGTGCTTTAGATCGCAATTTGGAGAAGCTTGGCTACCGCCTACTCGTTTGAGAGACTGGATCGCTTTTATGAGTTTCTTCTCGCCCGACATCATGCTAGGATTGATCCGAAATGAAACGCAATAATCCCGGTATTAATTTTAGATGGGTAATGATTTCGTACCTCTCAGATGTTTTAGATCGCAATTCGGAGAAGCTTGGCTACCTGCAAGTCGTTTGAGAGGCTGGATAATTTTAAAGAGCTTTATTTTGACTGACAACATACAAGGATTGTTACCAAATAAATCATAATACTCCCGGTTTGATTTTTTGACCGGTACAGATTTCGTACCTCTCCGATGCTTTTGATCGCTATTAAGAAAAACTTTGCTACCGGCAAGTCGTTTGAGAAGTTGTATTATTTTGAAGAGTTTCGTTTCGACCAAATAAATGTTAGGATAGTTACCAAATGAATCGCAATACTCCTGATTTGATTTTTAGACCAGTACGGATTTTGTACCTCGCCGATATTTTAGATATAAATTCTGAGAAGCTTTGCTACCGGCAAGTCGTTTAGGAGGTTGGATCATTTTTAAGAGTTCTGTTTCGACTTACAATATGCTAGAATAGTTACCAAATAAATCGCAATACTCCCGGTTTGAATTTTTGAGCGGTGCAGATTTCTTACTTCTTCGATGCATTAGATCGCTATTCAGAGAATCTGGCTGCCGGCAAGTCGTTTGAGAGGTTGGATCATTTTGAAAAGTTTTGTTTCGACCAAATACATGCGAGGATAGTGACCAAATGAATGGCAATACTCCCGGTTTGAATTTTAGACCGGTACAAATTTTATATCTCTCTAATAGCTTAGATCGCAATTCAGAGAAGCTTTGTTTCCGGCAACTTGTTTGAGAGGTTGGATCATTTTGAAGTGTTTCGTTTCGACTGACAACATACTAGGATAGTTACTAAATGAATCGCAATTCTTCCGATTTGAAATTTTGTCCGGTACGAATTTTATACCTCTCTGATGTTTTAGATCACAATTCAGAGGCTACCGACAACTCGTTTGAGAGGCTGGATCGTTTTAAAGAGTTTCATTCCGACCAACAACATACTTGGATATTAACCAAATGAATCGCAATATTCCTGGTTTATATTTTAGACCGGCACAGATTTCGTACCTCAACGATGGTATAGATCGAAATTCGGAGAACCATGACTATCGAAACTCGTTTGAGAGTTTGGATCATTTATAAGACTTTTGTATCGCCCGACAGCGTGCTAGGATTGTTATGAAGTGAATTGCAATACACCCGGTATTAATTTTTGACCCGAATGGATTTTGTACATCTCCAATGCCTTAGATTGCCATTTAGAGAAGCTTGGCTGCGGGCAACTACTTTGAACGGTTCGATCACTTTAAAGAGATTGGTCTTGCCCGACAACATGCTAGGATTGTTCCTAAGTGAATTAATATACTCCCGGTTTGAATTTTTGACCGGTATGGATTTCGTACCTATCCGACGCTTTATTTTGCAATACGGAGAAACATGGCTACCAGCAACTCGTTTGAGAGGTTGGATATTTTTTAAAAGTTTTGTTTTGACCAAAAGCATGCTAGGATTGTTACCAAATGAATCGCTATAATCCCGGCTTGAATTTTTGACTGGTACCAATTTCGAATTTCTCCAATGCTTTAGATCGCTATTCAGAGAAACTTTGCTACCAGCATGTTGTTTGAGAGGTCAAATCGTTGCTAAGAGATTCATTCCGAATAAATACATGGCAGGATTGTTTTTTTTTTTGCAAGGCACATGCTAGGATAGTGACCAAATGATTCGCAATATTCCCGATTTGAATTTTTGATCGATACGGATTTCGTACCTCTCTGATGCTTTAGATTTCAATTCGAAGAAGCTTGGCTGCCGGCAACTCATTTCAGAGGTTGGAACGTTTTTAAATGTTTCGTTTCGACCGACAACATGCTAGGATAGTTACCAAATGAATTGCAATACTCCCGCTTTGAAATTTTAACCTGCACGAATTTCGTACCTATCTGATGCTTTAGATCGCAATTCGGATAAGTATGGCAACTGCTACCGACAACTCGTTTGAGAGGTTGGAACATTTGAATGAGCTTCGTTTCGACCGGAAATATACTTGGATATTTTACGAAACGAATTTTTGACCGGTATGGATTTCATACCACACCGATGGTTTAGATCTCAATTCTAAGAAGTTTGACTACCAGCAACTCGTTTGTGAATTTGGATCATTTTTAATACTTGCGTATCGCCTGACATTATGCGAAGATTGTTTCAAAATGAATTTCTATACACCCGATTTGACTTTTTGACCCGAACGGATTTCGTACCTCTCTGATGCTTTAGATGGCAAATCGGAGAAGCTTGGCTACCGACAACTCATTTGAGAGATTTTATTGTTTTTAAGAGTTTGGTCTTGCTCGTCAACATGCTAGGATTATTCCTAAATGACTTGATAAACTCCCGGATTGATGCTTTGCTACCGGCAAATCGTTAGAGTGGTTAGATCGCTTTTAAGTATTTCATTTCGATCAAATACATGTTAGGATATTTACCAAATGAATAGCAATACTCCCAGTTTGAATTTTTTACTGGTACGGATTTCGTACCTCGCCGGTGCATTAGATCGCAATTTGGAGATGCTTGGCTACCGGCAACTCGTTTGATAGGTAGGAACATTTTTAAGAGCATTGTTTTGCCGACACCATGCTAGGATAGTTACAAAATGAATTGCAATAAATCCGGTTTGAATTATTGACCGGTATGGATTTCATACCTCTCAAATGCTTTTAATCGCAATTCTGAGAAACTTAGCTACCGATAAGTCGTTTGAGAGGTTGGATCATATTTATGAGTTTCTTTTCGACTGACAATATGCTTGGATAGTTACCAAATGAATCACAATATTCCCAATTTGAATATTTAACCGGTATGGAATTCGTACCTCTACGATGCTTTAGATCGCTATTCAGAGAACTTGGATATCGACAAGTCGTTTGAGAAGTTGGATCAATATTAAGAGTTTTATTTCAAACAAATAAATGCTAGGTTAGATAACAAATGAATCGCAATACTTACAGATAGAATTTTTGAATGGTATGGATTTTTGACCTCTCAGATGCTTTAGATTGCAATTCAGAGAATCTTGCCTACAGACAACTCGTTTGAGAGGGACGATCATTTTCAAGAGTTTCTTCTCACCCGACAACATGCAAGGATATTTCCCAAATGAATCGCAATACTCTCGGTTTGAATTTTTGACTGTTACGGATTTCGTACCACTCCGATGCTTTAGATCGTAATTCAGAAAAGCCTGGCTACCTGTAAGTTGTTTGAGTGGTTGGATCATTTTTAAGAGTTTCGTTTCGATCAAATCCATGCTAAGATAGTTACCAAATGAATCGCAGTACTTCCGGTTTAAATTTTTGAGCGATACGGATTTCGTACCGTTTCAATGCTTTTGATCACAATTCAGAGAAGCTTGGTTACCGCCAACTCGTTTGAGAGGTTGGATCATTTTTAAGAGCTTTGTTTTGATTGACAAATTGCAAGGATAGTTTCTAAATGAATCGTAATACTCACGGCTTGATTTTTTTACCGGTAGTGATTTTGTACCTCACCGATGCTTTTGATCGCTATTCAGAGAAGTTTTGCTACCGGCAAGTCGTTTGAGAGGTTGGATCATTTTAAAGAGTTTTGTTTCGACCAAATACATGTTAATATAGTTACCAAATAAATCACAAAACTCCAGGATTAAATTTTAGACCAGTACGAATTTCGTACCTCGCCGATACTTTAGATATAATTTTATGAAGCTTGGCTACCGGCAAGTCATTTAAGAGGTTGGATCGTTTAAAATAATTCTGTTTCGACTGACAATTTCCTAGGATAGTTACCAAATTAATCGCTATACTACCAGTTTTAATTTTTGAACGATACTGATTTCGTACTTCTCCGATGCATTTGATCGCTATTAAGAGAATCTGGCTACTGGCAAGTCATTTGAGAGGTTTCATCATTTTTATGAGTTTGTTTTAACCAAATACATGCTGGGATAGTGACCAAATGAATCGCAATATTCCCGGTTTGAATTTTTGACCGGTACGGATTTCCTACTTCTCCGATGCTTTAGATCATAATTTGGATAAGCTTTGTTACCGGCAACTCGTTTGAGAGGTTGGATCATTTTGAAGTGTTTCGTTTCGACTGACAACATACTTGGATAGTTACCAAATGAATCGCAATACTCCCGATTTGAAATTTTAAATGGTAAGGATTTTGTACCTCTCTAATGCTTTAGATCTCAATTCAGAGAAGTATGTCTACCGACAACTCGTTTGAGAGGTTGGATCATTTAAAAGAGTTTCATTCCGACCGATAACATACTTGGATATTTACCAAATGAATCGCAATATTCCAGGTTTATATATTTGACCGGCATAAAATTCGTACCTCACCGATGGTTAAGATCACAATTCTGAGAACCTTGACTACGGGAACTCGTTTGAGAGTTTGGATCATTTAAAAGACTTTCGCATCCCCCGGCAGCATGTTTGTATTGTTACGAAATGAATTGTAATACTTCTAGTATTAATTTTGGTCCCGAACGGATTTTGTACCTCTCCGATGCTTTAGATTGCTATTCCGAGAAGCTTTGCCACTGGTAACTCATTTGAGAGGTTCGATCGGTTTAAGGTGTTTGATCTCGCCCGACAAGATGCTAGTATTGTTCCTAAATGAACTAATATACTCCCGGTTTGAATTTTTGACCAGTACAGATTTCATACCCCTCCAACGCTTTATTTTGCAATACGGAGAAACATGGCTACCAGTAACTCGTTTGAGAGGTTAGATATTTTTTAAGAGTTTTGTTTTGACCAAAAACATGCTAGGATTGTTTCCAAATGAATTGCAATACTCCCGCATTGAAATTTTAACCTGTATGGATTTCGTACCTCTTCGATGCTTTAGATCGCAATTCAGATAAGTATAGCTACCACCACCGGCAATTCGTTTGAGTGGTTGGAACGTATTAAAGAGTTTCGTTTCGGCCGGAAATATACTAGGATATTTACAAAATGAATCGCAATATTCCAGGCTTGAATTTTTTACCGGTACAGATTTCATACATCACCGATGGTTTAGATCAATATTCTAAGAATCTTTACTACGGGCTACTTGTTTGTGAGTTTGGATCATTTTTAAGACTTGCATATCGTCCGACAGCATGCTAGGATTGTTTCAAAATGAATTTCTATACTCCCGGTTTGAATTTTTGACCCGAACGGTTTTAGTACCTCTCCGATGCTTTAGAATGCAAATCGGAGAAGCTTGGCTACCGACAACTCATTTGAGAGATTTTATTGTTTTTAAGAGTTTGGTCTCGCCCGACAAAAGGCTAGGATTGTTCCTAAATTAATTGATAAACTCCTGGATTGATGCTTTGCTAACGGCAAGTCGTTAGAGTGGTTAGATCGCTTTTAAGTATTTTGCTTCGATCAAATACATGCAAGGATAGTTACCAAATGAATGGCAATACTCCCGGTTTGAATTTTTGACCGGTACGGATTTCTTACTTCTCCGATGCTTTAGATCACAATTTGGATAAGCTTTGTTACCGGCAACTCGTTTGAGAGGTTGGACCATTTTGAAGTGTTTCGCTTCGACTGAAAACATACTAGGATAGTTACCAAATGAATCGCAATACTCCCGATTTGAAATTTTGACCGATACGGATTTTGTATCTCTCTGAAGCTTTAGATCGCAATTCGGAGAAGTATGGCTACCTACAACTCGTTTGAGAAGTTGGATCGCTTTAAAGAGTATCATTTCGACTGACAACATACTTGAATATTTACCAAATGAATCGCAATATTCCAGGTTTTTATTTTTGACCGGCACAGATTTCGTACCTCATAGATCATTTAGATCGCAATTCTGAGAACCTTGACTACCGGAACTCGTTTGAGGGTTTAGATCATTTATAAGACTTTCGTATCTCCCGACAATATGCTAGGATTGTTACGAAATGAATTGCTATACTCCCAGTATTAATTTTTGTCCCGAATGGATTTTGTACCTCTCCGATGCTTTAGATTGCAATTCGGAGAAGCGTGGCTACCGGAAACTCATTTATGAGGTTATATCACTTTAAAGAGTTTGGTCTCTCCCGATAACATGCTAGGATTGTTCCTAAATGAATTAATATGCTCCCGGTTTGAATTTTTGACCAGTACGGATTTCATACCTCTTCGACGCTTTATTTCGTAATACAAAGAAGCATGGCTACCAGACACTCGTTTCAGAGGTTAGATATTTTTTAAGAGTTTTGTTTTGACCAAAAACATGTTAGGATTGTTACCAAATGAATCGCTATAATCCCGGTTTGAATTTTTGACCGGTACCAATTTTGAACTTTTCTGATGCTTTAGATTGCTATTCAGAGAGGCTTTGCTACCGGCAAGTCGTTTGAGAGGTTAAATCGCTTTTAAGAGTTTCGTTTCGACCAAATACATGGTAAGATAGTTGCTTTTTTGTAAGGCACATGCTAGGATAGTGACCAAATGATCCGCAATACACACGGCTTGAATTTTTGATTGGTACGGATTTCGTACCTCTCCGATGCTTTAGATTTCAATTCAGGGAAGCTTGGCTTTCGTCAACTTATTTTAGAGGTTGGAACATTTTTAAGAGTTTTGTTTTGACCGGCAACATGCTAGGATAGTTACCAAATGAATTGCAAAACTCTGGCTATGAAATTTTGACCTGTTTGGATTTCCTACCTCCCCAATGCTTTAGATCGCAATTTGGATAAGTATGGCTACCACTACCGGCAATTCGTTTGAGAGGCTGGAACATTTTAAGGAGTTTCATTTCGACCAGAAATATACTAGGATATTTTCAAAATGAATCACAATATTCCAGGCTTAAATTTTTGACCGGTAAGAATTTCATACTTCGCCGATGGTTTAGATCACAATTTTGAGAAGCTTTACTACCAGCAACTCGTTATGAGTTTGAGTCATTTTTAAGACTTGTGTATTGCCTAGCAACATGCCCGGATTGTTCTGAAATGAATTTCTATACTCCCAGTTTGAATTTTTGACCCAAACGGATTTCGTACCTCTCAGATGCTTTTGATTGCAAATCGGCTAAGCTTGGCTACTGGCAACTCATTTGAGAGATTTTATTGTTTTTAAGAGTTTGGTCTCGCCCGACAACAGGCTAGGATTGTTCCTAAATGAATTGATAAACTCCCAGATTGATGCTTTGCTACCGGCAAGTCGTTAGAGTAGTTAGATCATTTTTAAGAGTTTCTTTTCGACAGACAATATGCTTGGTTAGTTACCAAATGAATCGCAATACTCCCAGTTTGAATATTTGACCGGGATGGATTTCGTACCACTACGATGCTTTTGATCGATATTTTGAGAAGCTTTGCTATCGACAAGTCGTTTGAGAGGTTTGATCATTTTTATGAGTTTGATTTGACCAAATACATGCTAGGATAGTGGCCAAATGAATGGCAATACTCCCGGTTTGAATTTTTAGCCAGTACGGATTTCGTACTTCTCTGATGCTTTAGATCGCAATTCGAATAAGCTTTGTTACCGGCAACTCGTTTGAGAGGTTGGATAATTTTGAAGTGTTTCTTTTTGACTGACAACATACTAGGATAGTTACCAAATGAATCGCAATACTCCCGATTTAAAATTTTGACCGGTACGGATTTTGTACATCTCTAATGCTTTAGATCGCAATTCGGGGAAGTATGGCTATCGACAACTCGTTTGAGAGGTTGGATCATTTTAAAGAGTTTCATTCCGACCGACAACATACTTGGATATTTACCAAATGAATCGCAATATTCCAGGTTTATATTTTTTACCACCACGAATTTCGTACCTCACTAATGGTTTTGATCGCAATTCTAAGAACCTTGACTAACGGAACTCGTTTGAGAGTTTTGACAATTTATAAGACTTTCTTATCGCCCAACAGCATGCTAGGATTGTTACCAAATGATTTGCAATACTCCCGGTATTAATTTTCGACCAGAACAGATTTTGTGCCTCTCCGATGCTTAAGATTGCAATTCGGAGGAGCTTGGCTACCGGCAACTCATTTGAGAGGTTTGATCGCTTTAAAGAGTTTGGTCTTGCCTGAGAACATGCTAGGATTGTTCCTAAATGAATTAATATACTCCCAAATTGAATTTATGACCGGTACGGATTTCGAACCTCTCCGACGCTTTATATCGCAATACGGAGAAGCATGGGTACCAGCAACTCGTTTGAGAGGTTAAATATTTTTTAAGAGTTTTGTTTTTACCAAAAACATGCTAGGATTATTGCCAAATGAATCGCTATAATCCCGGTTTAAAATTTTGACCGGTACCAATTTCGAACTTATCTGATGCATTAGATCGCTATTCAGAGAAGCTTTGCTACCGGCAAGTAGTTTGAGAGGTTAAATCGCTTTTAAGAGTTTCGTTTCAACCAAATACATGGTTGGATAGTTGTTTTTTTGCAAGGCACATGCTAGGATAGTAACCAAATGATTCGCAATACTCCCGGTTTGAATTTTTGATCAGTACGGATTTTGTAACTCTCTGATGCTTTTGATTTCAATTAGTTGAAGCTTTGCTACCGACAACTCGTTTTAGAGGTTGAAACGTCCTTAATAGTTTCGCTTCGACCGACAACATTCTAGGATAGTTATCATATGAATTGCAATACTCCTGCTTTGAAATTTTTACCTATACGGATTTCATACCTCTCTGATGCTTTTAATCGCAATTCGGATAACTATGACTACCGCTACCAGCAACTAGTTTGAGAGGCTGGAACATTTTTAAGTGTTTCGTTTCTACCGAAAATATACCAGGATATTTACAAAATGAATCGCAATATTCCAGGCTTAAATTTTTGACCGGTACAAATTTCATACCTCACCGACGGTTTAGATCACAATTTTGAGAAGCTTGACTACCGACAACTCGTTTGTAAGTTTGGATCATTTTTAAGCCTTGCGTATCGCCCGACATCATGCTAGGATTGTTCCGAAATGAATTTCTATACTCCCGGTTTGAATTTTTGACCCGGAAGGATTTTGTACCTCTCCGATGCTGTAGATTGCAAATCGGAAAAGCTTTACTACCGACAACTCTTTTGAGACATTTTATTGTTTTTTAGAGTTTGGTCTCGCCCGACAACATGCTAGGATTGTTCTAAAATGAATTGAAAAACTCCCGAATTGAAGTTTTTCGACTGGCAAGTCGTTGAAGTGGTTAGATTGTTTTTAAGTACTTTATTTCGATCAAATACATGCTAGGATAGTTACGAAATGAATGGCAATACTCCCAGTCTGAATTTTTGACCGGTACGGATTTCGTGCCTCTTCGATGTTTTAGATCGCAATTTGGAGATGCTTGGCTGCCGGCAACTCGTTTGATAGGTAGGATCATTTTTAATAGTTTCATTTTGACCGACACCATACTAGGATAGTTACAAAATAAATCGCAATACTGCTGGCTTAAATTTTTGAGCGATACGAATTTCGTACCTCTTCGATTCTTTAGATCGCAATACGGTGAAGCTTGGCAACCGCCAACTTGTTTGAGAGGTTGGATCGCTTTTAAGAGTTCCTTCTCGCCCGACAAAATGCTAGGATTGATACCAAAAGAAGCGTAATTATCCTTGTATTAATTTTAGATCGGTAATGATTTCGTACCTCTGAGATGCTTTAAATCGCAATTCGGAGAAGCTTGGTTACCGGCAAGTCGATTGAGAGGTTGGATAATTTTAAGAGCTTTGTTTCGACTGACAACATGCAAGGATAGTTACCAAATGAATCCTAATACTCCCAGTTTTAATTTTTGACCGATACAAATTTCGTACTTCTCCGATGCTTTAGATCATTATTCAGAGAAACTTTGATACCGGCAAGTTGTCTGAGAGGTCGGATCATTTTGAAGAGTTTTGTTTTGACCAAATACATTATAGGATAGTTACTAAATGAATCTTTATAATCCCGGTTTGAATTTTTGACAGGTACCGATTTTGTACTTCTCCGATGCTTTAGATCGCTATTCAGTGAAACTTTGCTACCAGCAAGTCATTTGTGATGTTAGATCTTTTTAAAACGATTTGCCTCGTTCAAATACATGCTAGGATAGTGACCAAATGAATGGCAATGCTCCCGGTTTGAATTTTTGACCGAAACAGATTTCTTACTTCTCTGATGTTTAGATCGTAATTCGGATAAGCTTTGTTACCGGCAACACGTTTGAGAGGTTGGATCATTTTAAAGTGTTTCATTTTGACTGACATCATGCTAGGATAGTTACGAAATGAATCGCAATAATTCCGGTTTGAATTTCTGACGGGTATGGATTTCGTTTCTATCCGATACTTTAGATCACTATTCAGAGAAGCTATGCTACCAGCAAGTCGTTTGAGAGGTTTCATCATTTTTAAGAGTTTCGTTTTGGCCAAATACATACTAGGATATAGACCAATTTAATCGCAATACTCCCGGTTTGAATTTTTGACCGGTTCGGATTTTGTACCTTTCCGATGCTTTAGATCGGAATTCAGGGAAGCTTGGCTTCCAGAACCTCGTCTGAGAATTTGGATCAATTTTAAAATTTTTGCATCGCCTGACAATATGCTATGATTGTTCTGAAATGAATCACATAATTCCCATTTTAAATTTTTTACCGTAACGGATTTTGTACCTCTCCGATGTTTTAGATCGCAATTCGGAGAAGCTTGGCTACCGGCAACTCATTTGAGAGGTTCGATCATTTTAAAGAGTTTGGTCACACCCGAAAACATGCTAGGATTGTTCCTAAATGAATTGATATACTCTCGGTTTGAATATTTGACTGGTACAGATTTCTTACCTCTCTGACGTTTTAAATCGCAATACGGAGATGCATGGCGGCTACCAGCAGTTCGTTTTAGAGGTTGGATATTTTTTAAGAGTTTTGTTTTGACCGAAATCATGCTAGGATTATTACCAAATGAATTGCAATACTCCTAGTTTGAATTAATGATCGGTATGGATTTCGTGCGTTTCTGACGCTTTAGATCCCAATTCTAAGAAGCTTGGCTACTAACAACTCATTTGAGAGGTTAGATCATTTTTATGAGTTTCATTTTGACTAATAATATCCTTAGATAGTTTCCAAATGAATCGCAATACTCCCAGTTTTAATTTTTGACCGGTACCTATTTCGTACCTTTCCGATGTTTTAGATCTCTATTTAGAGAAGTTTGGCTACCGACAAGTCATTTGATAAGTTTGATCATTTTAAAGAGTTTCATTTTGACTGACAATATGCTAGGAGAGTTTCCAAATGAATCGCAATACTCCCGGTTTGAATTTTTGTTCCATACGGATTTCGTACCTCTCCGATGCTTTAAATCGATATTCAAAGAATCTTGGTTACCGGCATGTCATTTGTTAGGTTTCATCATTTTTAAAAGTTTTGTTTCGACCAAATACATACTAGGATAGTGACCAAATGAATCGCAATATTCCCGGTTTGAATTTTTTAGCGGTAAGAATTTTGTACCTCTCCGATGCTTTAGATCGCAATTCGGATAAGTATTGCTACCGGCAACTCATTTGAGAGGATGGATCATTTTGAAGTGTTTCGTTTCGACTGACAACATGTTAGGATAGTTACCAATTAAATCGCAATACTCCTGGTTTGAAATTTTGACCAGTACGGATTTCGTACCTCCCAGATGCTTTAGATCGTCATGCAAAAAAGCTTTATTACCGGCAAGTCGTTTGAGAGGTTTCATCATTTTTAAGAGTTTTGTTTCGTCCAAATACATTCTAGGATTGTTACCAAATGAATCGCAATACACCCGATTCGAATTTTTGACCGGTACGGATTTTTTACCTCTCTAATGCTTTAGATCGCAATTCGGAGAAGTATGGCTACCGACAACTCGCTTGAGAAGTTGGATCATTTTAAAGAGTATCATTCCAACTGACAACATACTTGGATATTTACCAAATGAATCACAATACTCCAAGTTTGAATTTTTGCCCAGTACGGATTTCCTACCTCACCGATGGTTTAAATCACAATTCCGAGAATCTTGACTGCCGACAACTCGTTTGAGAGTTTGCTACCGGGATGAATAGAAATACACCCAGTTTTAATTTTTGACCGGCATCGCCTGACAGCATGCTAGGAATGTTCTGAAATGAATCGCAATATTCCCGGTTTGAATTATTGACCGAATGGGATTTTGTACCTCTCTGATGTTTTAGATCGCAATTCGGAGAAGCTTGGCTATCGGAAATTCATTTGAGAGGTTTGATCGCTTTAATGAGTTTGATCTCACCTGACAACATACTAGTATTATTCCTAAATGAATTGATATACTCCTGGTTTGAATTTTTTACCGGTACAGATTGTGTACCTCTCAGACGCATTAGATCGCAATACGGAGAAGGATGGCTACCAGTGACTTGTTTGAGAGGCTGGATATTTTTTAAGAGTTTTGTTTTGAGCAAAAACAAGCTTGGATGGTTACCAAATGAATCGCTATAATCCCGATTTGAATTTTTGACTAGTACGGATATTGTACCTCTCCGATGCTTTAGATCACAATTCTGAGAAGTTTGGCTACCGGCAAGTCGTTCGAGAGGTTGGATCATTTTTAAGAGTTTCGTTTTGGCTGACAATATGCTAGGATATTTACCAAATGAGCGTAATACTCCCAATTTGAATTTTTGACCGGTACGGATTTCGTACCTTTCCGATGTTTTAGATCGTTATTCAGATAAACTTGGCTACCGACAAGTCATTTAAGAGGTTGGGTCACTTTTATGAGTTTCATTTGGACCAAATACATTCTAGGTGAGATACAAAATGAATCGCAATAATCCCAGTTTGAATTTTTAAACGGTACGGATTTCGTACCTTTCGGATGTTTTAGATCGCAATTCGGGGAAGCTTGGCTACAATTAACTCGTTTGAGAGGTTGAATCATTTTGAAGAGTTTCTTCTCACCCGATAACATGCTAGGATTATTCCCATATGATTCGCAATACTCCCGGCTTGAGTTTTAGACCATTGCGGATTTTGTGCCACTCTGATGTTTTAGATCGCAATTCTTAGAAGCTTGGCTTCCAGCATGTCGTTTGAGAGGTTAGATTATTTTTAAGAGCTTCTTTTCGACCAAATACAAGCTTGGATAGTTATCAAATGAATCCCAATACTTCTGGTTTGAAATTTTGACCGGTACGGATTTCGCACCTCATCGATTCTTTAGATCGCAATTTAAAGAAGTTTTACTGCCGACAACTCGTATGAGAGGTTGGATCATTTTTAAAAGTTTCTTCCTGCCCGACAACATGCTCGGATAGTTCTCAAATGAATCGCAATACTCCTGGTTGGAGTTTTAGACCGGTACAGATTTCGTACCTCTATGATCCTTTAGATCGTAATTCAGAGAAGCTTGGCTACCGGCAAGACGTTTGAGAGGTTGGATAATTTTTAAGAGTTTTGCTTCGACTGACAACATACAAGGATAGTTACCAAATGAATCGGAATACTCCCCCGGTTTGAATTTTTGACCGGAAGGGATTTTGTACCTCTCCGATCTTTTAGATCGCAATTCAAAGTAGCCTGGCTACCGACAACTCGTTTGAGAGGTTTGATCACTTTAATGAGTTTGATCTCTCCCGGCAACATGCTATGATTATTTCTAAATGAATTAATATACTCCTGGTTTGAATTTTTGACCTGTACGAATTTTGTACCACTCCGACGCTTTAGATCGGAAAACAAACAAGGATGGCTACCAGCAACTCGTTTGAGAGGTTGGAAATTTTTAAGAGTTTTGTTTTGACCAAAAACAAGCTTAGATGGTTACCAAATTAATCGCTATAATTCCGGTTGGAATTTTTTACAGGTACCCATTTCGTACCTCTTCGATACTTTATATCGTTATTAAGAGAAGCTTTGCTACCGGCATATCGTTTGAGAGGTAGGATCATTTTTAAGAATTTTGTTTCGACAAAATTCATGCTAGGATAGTTACCAAATGAATCACAATACTCCCGGTTTAAATTTTAGACCGATACGGATTTTGTACCTCTCCGATGCCTTAGATCGCAATTTGGTGAAGCTTAGCTACTGGCAACTCGTTTCTGAGATTTGATCAACTTCAAGAGTTTCGTTTTGACCGACATCATACTGATATTTACAAAATGAATCATAATATTCCAGGTTAGAATTTTTGACCGGTACGAATTTCGTACCTCACCGATGGTTTAGATCGCTATTCTGATAAGCTTGACTACCAAAACTCGTTTGAGAGTTTGGATAATTTTTAAGACTTTCGTATCGCCCAACAGCATGCTAGGATTGTTACAAAATGAATTGCAATACTTTCAGTTTGATTTTTTGACCTGAACGGATTATGTACCTCTCCGATACTTAAGATAGTGACCAAATGAATTACAACTCATTTGAGAGGCTTGATTGCTTTTAAGAATTTGGTCTCGCCCGACAACATGCTAGGATTGTTCCTAAATGAATTGATATACTCTCGGCTTTAATTTTTGACCGGTACTGATTTCGTACCTCTCCGATGCTTTATATAATAATACGGAGAAGCATGGCCACCAGCAACTCGTTGGAGAGGTTAGATGTTTTTTAAGAGTTATGTTTTGGCCAAAAACATGCTAGGATTGTTACCAAATGAATCGTTATAATCCTGGTATGAATTTTTGACCGGTACCAATTTCGTACTTCTCCGATGCTTTAGATCGCTATTCATAGAAGCTTTGCTACCGGCAAGTCGTTTGAGAGCTTACATCACTTTTAAGAGTTTTGTTTTGTCCAAATACATGCTAGGATAGTTTTTGTTTTGCATGGCACATGCTAGGATAGTGACCAAACGAATTGCAATATTCCCGGCTTAAATTTTAGACTGGTTCGGATTTCGTACCGTTTCGATGCTTTAGATCGTAATTCGGAGAAGCTTGGATACCGGCAAGTCGCTTGAGAGGCTTAATCATTTTTATGAGTTTCGCTTCAACTGACAACATGCAAGGATAGTTACCAAATGACTCGCAATACTCCCAGTTTGAATTTTTGACCGGTATGGATTTCGTACCCCTCCGATGCTTTAGATCGTTATTCAGAGAAGTTATGCTATCGGCAAGTTGTTTGAAAGGTTGGATCATTTTGAAAAGTTTCGTTTCGTCCAAATACAGGTTTGGATAGTTACCAGCTGAATCGCAATACTCCCGGTTTGAATTTTGACCAGTACGGTTTTTGTATCCCTCCGATGCTTTTGATCGCAATAATGAGAAGCTTGGCTACTGACAAGTTGTTTGCGAGGTTGGATCATTTTTAAGAGCTTCGTTTCGATTGACAATATGCTATGAAAATTGCCAAATGAATCGTAATACTCCCAATGGACTGGTACGGATTTCGTACCTATCCGATGCTTTAGATCTAAATTTGGAGAAGCTTGGCTACCGACAACTAGTTTTAGAGGTTGGATCATTTATAAGAGTTTCATTTCGATGGGAAACATACTTCGATATTTGCTAAATGACCGCAATATTCCAGGTTTGAATTTTTGACCGATACGGATTTCGTACCTCACCGATGGTTTAGATTGTAATTCTGAGAAGCTTGGCTACCGGCATGTCATTTGAGAGGTTGGATCATTTTTAAGAGTTTCGTTTCGACTGACAATATGCTAGGACTAATACCAGATTAATTGCAATACTCCCGGCTTAAATTTTTAACCGGTATGGATTTTGTACTACTCCGATACTTTAGATCCCAATTCAGAGATGCTTGGCTACCGACAACTCAATTTGTGAGGTTGTTTTTTTAAGAGTTTTGTATCGCCCGACACTATATAGATCACCATACGGAGAAGTATGGCTACCAGCAACTCGTTTATGATGTTGGATATTTTTTAAAAGTTGTATTTTGGCCGAAAACAGGCTTGTATGCTTACAAAATGAATTGCTATAATTATGGTTTGAATTTTTGACCGGTATCGATTTTGTACCTCTCCGATGCTTTTGATCGCTATTAAGAGAAACTTTGCTACCGACAAGTTGTTTGAGAGGTAGAATCGATTTTAAGAGTTTCGTTTCGACCAAATTCATGCTTGGATAGTTACCAAATGAATCGCAATACTCCCGGCTTGAATTTTAGACCGGAACGGATTTCGTACCTCTCTGATGCCTTAGATCGCAATTTGAAGAAGCTTAGCTACCGGCAACTCGTTTCAGAGGTTGGATCATTTTTTAGAGCTTGGTTTAGACTGACAATATACTTGGATTGTTACCAAATGAACCGCAATAATCCCAGCTTGATATTTTAACCGGTACGGATTTCGTACCTCTCTGATGCTTTTGATCGCAATTCGGAGAAGCTTGGCTACCGGCAAGTCGTTTGAGTGGCTTGAACATTTTTAAGTGTTTCGTTTTGACTGACAACATGCAAGAATAGTTACCAAATGAATCGCAATACTCTAGGTTTGAATTTTTTACCGGTACGGATTTCGTACATCTCCAATGCTTTTGATCAAAATTCAGAGAAACTTTGCTACCGGCAAGTTATTTGAGAGGTTGGATCATTTTGAAAAGTTTTTTTTCTACAAAATACATGTTACGATAGTTACCAAATGAATCGCAATACTCCAGGTTTGAATTTTTGATCGGTACGAATTTTGTACCACTCCGATGCTTTAGATCGCAATTCGGAGATGCTCGGCTACCGGCAACTCGTTTTGAGAGGTTGATTTATTTTTAGAGTTTTGTATCGCCCGACAACATACTATGATTGTTCCCTAATGAATCGCAATATTCCCGGATTAAAATTTTGACCGGTAAGGATTTTGTACCTCTCCAATGCTTTAGATCGTAATTCAGTGATGCTTGGCCGCCGGCAACTCGTTTGAGAGTTTGGATCATTTATAAGACTTTCGCATCGCCTGACAATTTGCTAGGAATGTTCCAAAATGAATCGCAATATTCCTAGCTTGAATTTTTGACCAAAACGGATTTTATACCTCCTGATTGATCTAGATTCGGAGAAGCTTGGCTACCTGCAAATCATTTGAGAGGTTTGATTACTTTAAGGAGTTTGATCTCACCTGACAAGATGCTTGGATTATTCATAAATAAATTGATATACTCCCGGTTTGATTTTTGACCGGTACGGATTTTTAGGGAGTTTGATCTCACCTGACAAGATGCTTTAGATCGCAATACGAAGAAACTTGACTATCAACAACTCATTTGAGAGGTTGAATAATTTTCAAGAGATTTGTTTCGACCGACAACATTCTAGGAAAGTTACAAATTGAATCACAATACTTTTGGTTTGAATTATTGACCGGTACGGATTTCGTGCCTCTCCGATGCTTTAGATCGCAATTCGGAGAAGCATGGCTACTGGCAAGTCATTTGAAAGGTTGGATCATTGGATCATTTTTAAGTATTTCGTTTCAACCAAATACATGCTTGGAAAGTTACAAATCTAATTGCAGTACTCCCGGTTTGACTTTTTGACCGGAACGGATTTTGTACCTCCCCGATGCTTTAGATCGCATTTTGGAGAAGCTTGGTTACCGACAACTCGTTTGAAAGGTTAGATCATTTTTAAGAGTTTCTTCTCACCCGACTACATACTAGGATTGTTCCCAAATGAATCGTAATACTCCTAATTTTAATTTTAGACCGGTACGGATTTCGTACCTCTCTGATGTTTTAGATCGCAATTCGGAGAAGTTTTGCTACCGACAAGTCGTTTGTGAAGTAGGATCATTTTTAAGAGTTTCATTTTGACCAAAAAATAGCTAGGATAGTTTCTAAATCAATCGCAATACTCCAGGATTGAATTTTTGACTGGTAACGATTTCGTACCTCTCCCATGCTTTAGATCGCTATTCGAAGAAGTTTGTCTACCTTTAACTCGTTTGAGGGGTTGGATCATTTTTAAGAGTTTCTTATCGACCAACAATATGATAGGATAGTTACCAAATGAATCGCAATACTCCCCGATGCTATAGATTGCAATTCGTTGAAGCTAAGCTACCGGCAACTCGTTTGAGAGTTTGGAAGGCTTTTTAGAGTTTCTTCTTGCCTGACAACATGCCAGGTTTGTTCCCAAATGAATCGTAATGCTTTAGATCACAATTCGATGAAGCTTGGCTTGTGACAACTCGTTTGTGAGTTTAGATCATTGTTAAGACTTTCGTATCGCCCGACAACATGCAAGGATTGTTGCGAAATTAATCACAATATTCCCGGTTTGAATTTTTGACAGGAACAGATTTTGTACCTCTCTGACATTTTAGATCGCAATTCAGAGAAGCTTGGCTACCAGGAACTCGTTTGAGAGGTTCAAAGGATTTAAAGAGTTTGGACTCGCCAGATAACATGCTAGGATTGTTCCTAAATGAATTGATATACTCCCGGTTTGAATTTATGGCCGAAAGAGATTTCGTACCTCTCTGGTACTTTAGATCGCAATACAGAGATGCATGGCTACCAACAAGTCGTTTGAGAGGTTGGATATATTTTAAAAGATTTGTTCTAACAAAAATCATGCTAGGATTGTTTCCAATTGAATCGCTATAATCCAAGTTTAAATTATTGACCGGTATTGAAATCGTACTTCTCCGATGCTTTAGATCGTTATTCAGAGAAGCTTTGCTACCGGCAAGTTGTTTGAGAGGTTACATCATTTTTATGAGTTTCATTTTGATCAAATACATGCTAGGATAGTTACCAAATGAATGGCAATACTCCCTGTTTGAATTTTTGACCGATACGGATTTCGTACCTCTCTGATGCTTTAGATCGCAATTCTTGGAATCTTGGCTACCGGAAAGTCAGTTGAGAGGTTGGATCATTTTTATGAGTTTCGTTTTAACTAATAATTTGCTAGGATAATTACCAAATAACTCACAATACTCCCAGTTTGAATTTTTGGCCGGTACGGATTTCGTACCCCTCCGATGCTTTAGATCGATATTCAGTGAAGCTAGGCTAGCGGCAAGTCGTTTGTGAGGTTGGATTGCTTTTACGAGTTTTGTTTTGACCAAATACATGCCAGGATAAATATCAAATGAATCGCAATACTCCTAGTTTGAATTTTTGAACGCTACGGATTTTGTACCTCACGGATGGTTTAGAACGCAATTCGGTGAAGCTTAACTTCTGACAAATCGTTTGAGAGATTGGATCGCTTTTAAGAGTTTTTCCTCGCCCAAAAACCTGCCAGGATTGTTCCCAAATGAATTGCTATACTCCCAGCTTAAATTTTAGACTGGTACGGATTTCGTACCTCTCCGATGTTTTTGATCGCAATTCGGAGAAGCTTGGCTATCGGCAAGTCGCTTAAGAGATTCGATCATTTTTAAGAGTTTCACTTCAACAGACAACATGCAAGGATAGTTACCAAATGACTCGCAATACTCCCAGTTTGAATTTTTGACCGGTATGGATTTCGTACCTCTCCTATTCTTTAGATCGCTATTCAGAGAAGCTTTGCTACCGGCAATTGCTTGAGCGGCTGTATCATTTTGAAAAGTTTTGTTTCGACCAAATACAGGTTTGGATAGTTACCTGCTAAATCGTAATACTCCCGGTCTGAATTTTTGACCAGTACGGATTTCCTATCTCTCCGATGCTTTTGATCGCAATTATGAGAAGCTTGGCTACCGGCAAGTTGTTTGAGAGTTTGGATCATTTTTAAGAGTTTCGTTTCGATTGACAATATGCTATGATAGTTACCAAATGAATCGCAATACTCCCGATGGACCGGAACGGATTTCGTACCTCTCCTTTGCCTTAGATCTAAATTTGGAGAAGTTTGGCTTCCGACAACTGGTATTAGAGGTTAGATTACTTTTAAGAGTTTTGTTTCGACGGGAAACATACTTGGATATTTACTAAATGAATCACAATATTCCAGGTTTTAATTTTTGACCGGTACGGATTTCGTACCTCACCGATGGTTTAGATCGCAATTCTGAGAAGCTTGGCTACCAGAATGTCGTTTGAGAGGTTGGATCATTTTTAAGAGTTTTGTTTCAACTGACAATATGCTAGGATTAATACCAAATGAATTACAGTACTTCCGGCTTGATTTTTGACCGGTACAGATTTTGTACCACTCTGATGCTTTAGATCGCAATTCGGAGATGCTTGGCTACCGGCAACTCGTTTTGTGAGGGTTTTTTTTTAAGAGTTTTGTATCGCCCGAAAACATACTTGGATTGTTCCCAAATGACTCGCAATATTCCTGGTTTAAATTCCGGCACGGATTTTGTACCTCTTTAATGTTTTATATCGCAATTCGGAGAAGCTTGGCTACAGACAACTCGTTTGAGACCGGTACGAATTTCGTACCTCTCCAACACAATAGATCGCAATACACAGAAGTATAGCTACCAGCAATTCCTTTGTGGGGTTGGATATTTTTTAAAAGTTTTATTTTTGCCGAAAACAAGCTTGGATGGTTACCAATTGAATTGCAATAATCTCGGTTTGAATTTTTGACCAGTACCGATTTCGTACTTCTCCGATATGCTTTAGATTGTTATTAAGAGAAGCTTTGCTACCGACAAGTCGCTTGAGAGGTAGGATCTATTTTAAGAGTTTCGTTACGACCAAATTCATGCTTGGATAGTTACCAAATGAATCGCAATACTTACGGTTTAAATTTGGAGATGCTTAGCTACCGACAACTCATTTCAGAGGTTGGATCATTTTTAAGAGTTTGGTTTACACCGACACCATGCTAGGATAGTTACCATATGAACCGCAATATTACCGGCTTGAATTTTTGACCAGTACGGATTTCGTACCTCTTTGATGCTTTAGATCACAATTCAGAGAAGGTTGCTTACCGGCAACTCATTTGAGAGGTTGGATCATTTATAAGAGTTTCGTTTCGATCGACAATATGCTCTGATAGTTACCAAATGAATCACAATACTTCCGGTTTAAATTATTGACCGGTATGGATGTCATACCTCTCCGATGCTTTTGATCGCAATTCTGAGAAGCTTGGCTACCGGCAAGTCGTTTGAGTGGTTGGATCATTTTTAAGAGCTCATTTCTACTGAGAATATGCTAGGATAGTTACCAAATGAATCGCAATACTCCCAGCTTGAATTTTTAACCGGTACAGATTTTGTACCTCTTTGATGCTTTTATCTTTATTTATTTTATGGTTAAGATGGGGTTGAAAGCAGACCACCTGCTCTAGAATAACATAATATACAAAATAGAACTCTTCAAGGTGGAAGAGCTCAAAGAAAGAAAGAAGAAGACAAAAACAAGTAAAAGCTAAAGGGAAACATCATCCCACAGACAAGAATGAACTGCAGCACTAGTGATAATATTTCTTCAGATCCTCAACAAATGAGCTAAGGATGAACATTTTCCAGATCCTCAGTGGATGATGATATGGAAACAACAACTCATCTGTACTTCCCATGCATACCCCAACCAACTGTCATAACCATCAAGAGAATTACTTCCTAACAAACTCATCACCATTAGCATCATGGTCAATCAGGGCTTGCAAGTCACTAGGAATGCTACTAGGAGAAAGAATGGATTCACCAATTACAACTTGATAAACAGCTAACCAATGAGCACAACTGTTTGCTTCCTTATAAATGTGTTGGATAGAGAACTCTCCAAACAATGGCTTCATCTCATCAACAGAGTTATATAATGCAAGGCAGTCCCATGGTGGTCTTTTCTTCAGGTTTATGTAGTCAACAAGCAAGCTTGAGTTAGTTCTATCTTTCAGTTTTGGAAACCCATTGTGTGAAGCATGGTACATACCTCGACTTAGAGCATTAAATTCATGGTAGATTACGCTTCTTTCGATCTGCTTGCCTGCATATCCTAGCTCATATGTACCCATGTGATCTCTGTATATGCATCCCAAAACATCTGTTGCAGCTACTATGTTAAGCATCAGTTCAACAGGTTTTGGGGGGATCCATTTGCACTTGATAACTTTCTTACTCCTAGGCTTTGAGTGTGCATTCCAAAGTGCACAGAGCTTAACAGCTGCTGTACTGTCTTCTTTATCTCCAAACATCAGCTTAATTCTGATTGTGAGATCATTGAATATAGCTGTGATTGTAGACTTCAGATTGAGAAACTTATTCTCAAAATGCTTAAGGTTCCTCTCCATCCAAATATAAGAGATCATAGTAGTGAGAGCAGCTTTTAAAATCCTTGTAATTGTACTACCACTATTGAGAGTTAATAACCAGTTCATCTCATCTTCAAGAGATCCTACAGTTCTGTTTATGTTGCATCTGTTTAGAGTTTTACTCCAGATTTCCTTTACAAAGATACAGTCCATGAACAGATGTCCTTCATTCTCCCCTGATCTTTCATAAATGTAACAGAAGGCTTGAGTAAGAACTCTCATTTGTATTAATCTATTCTACATTCCTAGGCTACCATTGCAGGCCCTCCGGGAAGTAAAACTGCATCTAGGAGTGCTAACTTTGTTCCATGGGATAGTGTGCCAATTAACTTCAGCCTTCTTCTTCCTTAGAGCTTCATAGGTTGCAGATAATGTAAATCTTCCATCTGTTCTTGGTGTCCAGACAATTCTGTCTTCCAAGTCTCCTATAATTTAAATTCCTCTCATGGATAAGAGAATACTGTCACTGAGCATGAATGAGATGTGTTGAGGAATGCTCCATGCTCTATCTCTAATAATAGCATTTAATTTGGCTTCTTTGTGTAGGATAGAGAAACTACAGACAAAATCTTTCAATTAGTATACCATCTGGGTGCCAGGGATCCTTCTAGAAGTAGGTGTCTTCCCCATTGCCAGGAAGATGCCTTACTAGCTTCTGAGCTTCAGTCCTTGCTCCAAGAAGCTTCCTCCAAAGCCAAGAGCATGTGGAAGGGATAACTAGCACCCGAAAATTCCTTCCTTTGATCAGGTTGTTGTTGACCCAGCTCACCCAAAGACCACTCTGTTTTGTAAGTATCTTATATACATGCCTAAGCACTAAAGCCAGGTTCCAAGTTAGCAAGCATTTAAATCCCAGGCCTCCTTCAGACTTTGAATAGCATAATTCACTCCATTTGATTAGAGCTCTCTTATCTGGATCAACATAGACCTGCCACAAAAAATTAGAGCAGATCATTTCAAGCTAGTCATTTTGGGGCAAGATAAAAATGCTACATCAGTAAATGCACACACTTTGCAGCACTAACTGGACAAGTTGTGCTCTGCCAGCACAAGATAAAGTTCTATGTTGCCATCCAGAGATTCTCTTAGTCATTGATTCAACTAAACATTGACAGTCTAGGGCTCTAAGGTTTTTACTAATGAGAGGTACTCCTAGATACTTAAAAGGTAAAGCCCCAACTACCATATTAAGGGCAGCACAAATTTCAATAGCAATTTCAGTACTAACTCTTTTTTCTTTTTCTTTTTTTTAATAAGGCAAGACGGTTTTATATAGGGATCCGTAACCTAGAGTTTCCAACCCCATGAGGTTTCGAACCCACAACCTCTCTCTAGGTGGGAAAGGTACAAGCACCACTGGGCCAAGAGTCCAATGGTAATTTCAGTACTAACTCCAGACATGTAGATTTTAGATTTATCAAAGTTAATCTCTAAACCATTACAAGTTGAAAATGTAGCTAGAGCATCTTGCAGAGCATAAGGTGAATGAACATTACCTTCCATGAAAGCCAGTAGGTCATCTGCAAAGGCCAGATGAGTGATAAGGGGGTTAGAGCATTTCATATGGATATCAAAGTTCCTATCCATTACCTTTTGCTCAAGTCGAAGACCTATCATTTGCATGACCAAGAAAAATAGATATGGGGAGATGGGATCCCCTTGTCTGATTCATTTTTCACCAGAAAAGTAACATTCAATGGATCCATTAAGAGTAATAGAGTAATGTACAGTAGTAATGCATTGTGAAATCCAATCAATGAATATACGAGGGAAGTTAAGAGTTTCCAGAATCACAAGAATGGTCTCCCATTGTAGTTGATCATAAGCTTTTCCCAAATCAATTTTTGTAGTACATTTCTGGGTGGGCCCACTTTTGTGATAGTCCGTCATTAGCTCATGAGCAATGAGAAGATTATCTAAAATGTGCCTACCCTCAATAAAAGTTGATTGACTGTTACTAACAAGAGCGTCAAGTACTATTTTAAGCCTTCTAGTTACTATTTTGGAGACCTTATAGATCACATTACAGCAGGCTATGGGTCTATATTCATCAAAATTGGAAGGATTAGGATTTTTAGGCACAAGTGCTATAGCAGTAGCATTAATAAAATTGAGCATTCTGCTCTAAGTAAAGAAATTAGAGATGGCCTGGCAAAAGTCTTTCCTAATCAACTCCCAATTTTTCTGATAAAAAATATGAATTAAAGACATCTGAACCTGGGCTCTTAGTGTTTGGAATAGAAAATAAGGCTTCCATGATTACATCATCACAAACAGGCCTAACAAGAAATGCATGGTCCTGTTCCTTAACTGAAGCTTTGAATGGCAGACTTCAAATAAGATCAGAGTCAATAGTTCTCTTACCTGTCCCAAGAATTGAAGTGAAGTGACTTACAGCCTTATCAACAATCAGAGCAGGATTAAATATTGTGTCCCCATTGTCATTTTTATAAGAAAAAATAACATTCCTTGATCTCCTAGCTTTAATTTCTCTGTGGAAATATGCACTATTAGAATCTCCAAGCTGGAGCCAGCTCACCCTTGATAATTGCCATAGCTTGCTTTCTTCTTTAGCTGTTATTTCAGTGTACTCTTTAAGTGCAACTCCTTCAGCTAAAATAAGATCATCATTGAGGGAGTCATTCAGTATAGCCAGCTGAGAGTTAGTGAGTTTAGCTTTAGCTTCAGCAGTACAAGCTTCCACAGCACCCATATTCTTTCTCCAATCATTCAGGCTGAGCTTTACTCTGTTAAGCTTCATCTTCAATTTTTTGCATTGGATTCCCTGTAGCTGGTTCCTCCAAAAAATTTGTAATTATGGCATTGTTCCCCTCCTCATCAGCCCAAAAATTATAGTATTTGAAGGATTTCTTCCTTCCAGGGAACTCTTCATAGATCCTAGCAATGGCTGGGCTGTGATCTGAAATATTTGCAGTAAGAAACTCAGCCTCAGCAACTTCAAATTTGAGGCCCCACTCTTTATTCACAAGCACCCTATCAATTTTAGTGAGCATACTATCTTCCTCAATCCTCTTATTATTCCAAGTATATCTGCAACATGAATACTTTAAGTCCTGCAGCTTAGTAGAATTAAGCAAGCCGGAGTAATTATCAACATTAGTAGAGGTCACATTCCTACCTCCTACTTTGTCTTGTCAACTAAAACATGCATTGAAATCTCCCATGAGTATCCAGGGATTTGTAAAGGTTTGTGAGATATTTATAATATCAGCACATAGCCCAGATCTTTCCCTGGCATTGTTAGAAGCATAGATAAGGGAAAAAATGCAGTTAATATCATTAACATTAATCAGGCAGTAGATTGCAAGGAGATCCAAAGTACAGTTAGATTAACCATCCCAACAAAGTAGCATCCTCCCTTTAGTAGTACTATTGCAGGTGACATACTTCCAGGAGGGACACATAGAATTAACAATAAAGTTTTCTCTCCCTTTTCTCACTTTGGTTTCAACCAGCCCAATCATAGCAAGTTTCTGGCTTTGAATTAGATGCTTAACTTCTCTCTGCTTCAGAGGATTATTCAGGCCTCTAGTATTCTACATCCTTATTTTTCTACACATTGAATATAACTAGAAAATTGTTCCAAAAGGGTAGAGTATAACCTCATAAGGTCTCTAGCAAGTCTATTTCTCAAACTAACAATGAGCTCATAGTAAGCAAGTAAATTATTAATCCATACCTCTTCGATGCTTTAGATCACAATTCGGAGAAGCTTTGCTACCGGCAACTCGTTCGAGAGGTTCAATTGCTTTTAAAATTTTATTCTCTCCCAACAACATGCTAGGATTCTTCATAAATGAATTGCAATACTCCCGATTTGAATTTTAGACCGGTACAGATTTCGTACCTCACCGATGCTTTAGGTCAAAATTCGGAGAAGCCTGGCTACCGGCAAGTTGTTTGAGAGGCTGGATCATTTTTAAGAGTTTTGTTTCGACTGACAACATGCAAGGATAGCTACCAAATGAATAGAAATACTCCAGGTTTGAGTTTTTGATCGGTACGGATTTCGTACCGATCCGATGCTTATGATCGCTATTCAAAGAAACTTTGCTACCAGCAAGTTGTTTGAGAGGCTGGATCATTTTGATGAGTTTTGTTTCTACCAAGTACATGTTACGATAGTTACCAATTGAATCGCAATACTCCCTGTTTGAATTTTTGAACGGTACGATTTTGTACCACTCCGATGCTTTAGATCGCAATTCGGAGATGCTCGGCTACCGGCAACTCGTTTTGAGAGGTTGATTTTTTTAAGGGTATTCTATCTCCCGACAACGTACTTGGATTGCACCAAAATAAATTGTAATATTCCCGGTTTGAATTTTTGACCAGAACGGATTTTGTACCTCTCCGATGTTTTAGATCGAGATTCGGAGAAGCTTGGCTACCTGCAAATCATTTGAGAGGTTTAATTTCTTTAAAGAATTTGATCTCACCCGACAACATGCTAGGATTGTTCCTAAATAAATTGATATACTCCCATTTTGAATTTTTGACCGGTATGGATTTTGTACCTCTCCGAAGTTTTAGATCGCAATACGGAGAAGCATGGCTACCCAACCCTCGTTTGAGAGGTTGGATTTTTTTTAAGAGTTGTGCTTTGACCTAAAAAAAGCAAGGAAAGTTACAGAATGAATCGCAATACTCCCGGTTTGAATTTTTGATCGGTACGGATTTCGTACCTTTCCAATGCTTTAGATCGCAATTCGCGAAAGCTTTGCTACCGGCAACTCGCTTCAGAGGTTGTATCATTTATAAAAGATTTGTTCCGACCGACAACATTCTAGGATAGTTACCTATTGAATTACAATACTTTCGGCAAGAATTATAGACCGGTACGGATTTTGAATCTCTCTGATGCTTTAGATCGCAATTCGGTGAAGCTTGGCCACCGGCAAGTCGTTTGAGAGGTTGGATCATCTTCAAGAGTTTCGTTTTGACCAAATACATGTTTGGATAGTTACAAAATGAGTTGCAATACTCCCGGCATAAAGTTTTGACCGGAACAGAATTCGTACCTCTCCGATGCTTTAGATCGTATTTCGTAGAAGCTTGGTTGCCGGCAACTCATTTGAAAGGTTGGATCATTTTTGAGAGTTTCTTCTCACCCGACAACATACTAGGATTGTTCCCAAATGAATCGCAACACTCCCTGTTATAATTTTAGACCTGTATGGATTTCGTACCTCTCCGATGCTTTAGATCTCAATTCGGGGAAGTTTTGCTACCGGTAAGTCCTTTGTGAAGTTGGACTATTTTTAAGAGTTTCGCTTCGCCCATAAACATGCTAGGATAGTTACCAAATGAATCGCAATACTCCAAGATTGAATATTTGACCGGTACCGATTTCGCGACTCTACGATGCTTTAGATCGCATTTCGGAGATGTTTGTCTACCAGCAACTCGTTTAAGAGATTTGATCGTTTTAAATAGTTTCTAATCGACCGACAACATGCTAGGATAGTTACCAAATGAATCGCAATAATCCCGGTTTAAATTTTTGACAGGTACTGATTTCGTACTTCCCCGATGCAATTGATTGTAATTCGTAGAAGCTTAGCTACCGGATAGTCATTTGAGAGGTTGGATCATTTTTAATGGTTTCGTTTCGACCAAATACCTGCTTGGAAAGTTACCAAATTAATCGCAATACTCCCGGTAATCGGGTAACCGTAATTCGTACCCCAAAATTCGGTAATCGGTAGCTTGACCAATTACAAGGTTCTAAGTAGTGCAGGTTGGGGAATCCAAAGATTCTACCCCACAAATAGCCAAGCCATAGACAAATTCTGGCTCAGCTATTCACATATAACAATAATCATCATAGTAAAGAAATGAAATAGCAACATAGCAGAAGCAAAAAACATATATACATATCTGACATAAATATATACAATGTCCAAAATAAGGTACAACAACATACGCTGAGATAACAACAAAAGTCTAAACAAAACTGGTAGGCAGCGTCAACTGCTCCAAACACTACTGAGGCTCTTAGCAACTCAAACTACTCAACCTCAAAAAGGGGGAAACAATGCGAGAGTGAGCAAAACCACGGCTCACTAAATACCCAAAAAATCTAAATAACATACTAGTAAATAGATACAGATAAGGAGAGTGAAGTAAAACAGATAGAGTAAGTTAAAGTAGAATAATAGAAACTAATAGATTCATGATCCAAGTAACTGAGTAGTAAGAACAGAAAGGGAATATAAGAGTAACCAGAGTAAGAATAAGAAATATAAAAAAATGAGGGAATGTGACAATGAGGGAAAGATGCAATGATATGCTAATGATGTGATATGTGCTAAGTTCTAAATGTTAAATGAGTTGATGTTGAAAACGTGATGCAATCCTACTATAAGAATTAATGGTTGATCAACCGCTAGCATGTTTGACTTAAAGAGACCTATTAAAGGGATACAATGGGTACGATTTTTGTCAAGCTCGACCAAGCTAGTGGATACTCACTTGATCAAAGTATTCAAGGCTTTTCAACCCACAGAGCCAACGTCCGAACTGCATTTCATTCCGGGGAATTTCAACCTCAAGGATAAGCCCTGTACCGGATTGTAAATATTATCTCATACCTTCCCACACTCCCGGATGGGTTATATAAGGTATGATAGTATCCATCCTGGACCCACCTACTATTTCAACCCGATGTAGGACTCCTGCGATCCTATCGGAGGTCAAGCGATGTAGAGCTTTGTTATGTATCCAATCTCGTTAAGTTAAAAGAGTTTTGCATGATTTGAAAAGATACAGCAGATCCTGAGGATCGCAATGTAACAGCCGTGAACCCGACAAACAAACATAGGATAACCACCTCCAGAAGAGCGTGGCAACAATCCTAAACAAAATGCCCAATGAATCGGTTGCACCATCTAAACCGATGAAACAGCAACCTAACCGTCATCACAACTAAACAACCTTAGTCTCTAGAAGACTGAACCCAACAACAAGAATGCTACTACTAGTAAAACTACACTAACAACTTCTAGCAAAGCCCAAGGCCAATGCAACTATACTAACCAAGTTCAGAACAATAACTAAAGGTTAACAATTATACGGAGAAGTAAAATGAAAATAAACCATAACTGATCATGACACTTCTATGCTCAGAGTACTACTCTAATCAACATCTATTAGCTAGTAGAGGAATTTAGAAATGAAAGGAAAACTCGCCTGAAGGACATCCCGAGTCCTGCGGAAAACTAACTCGAAAAGCCAACTACGATCCGCGGAAAAGCATACAGAACGCCTGGTAATCTTACATACCAGGAACAATAAACAACCAACAATATAAGGAAACGAGAATAAAATCTAAACCCTAGAAATCAAGCCCTAAGCCAAAACAAGCAGAATTGACGAAAAGGAATAAGAGAATTACTTACCGAGGATAGGAGAAGAGATCGCGGCGAAGCTGAGGGAGATTCTGCTAGCAAAGAGGAAGGTTGGATTAGGAGTGAGAGGAGAGAAGAAAGGGTTAGGGAGAGGAGAGAATGAAGGAGTGAAGAAATGGAGTATATAAACCCAGACGCAGTTGAAATCGTGCCTCTGTTCGAAGAGGGAAGATCCTGTTCGAACAGAACAAAGCTTGTTCGAATAGGAAAAAAGTTTGCTCGAATAAAAATGAATTGTACAAAAAACACTGTTCATCCTATTCGAACAGAAAAGGTTCTGTTTGAATAGAACTGGTCTGTTCAGAACTGAACTTACCAGAAAAGCTAAGGAATTGCCGGGAGACCCCAAGGACCACCCCGGACACCCCATAACTCCACGGACCACCTCCACCTCCACCACCACACAAACACTTCTACGAACCTAACTAAGGTTTCCCAGGGTGAACACACCACCTCTACTACCCCTCGGCAACCAAAACGCCTAAGCCCCCAGAAAGGAATCTTTTCCTCGGGCGACCATGGAAATCCACCGGCCACTTCAACGGTTCATCGGAACCACCCCAAATCACACACACAACACATAAATACCAATACCAAACTTTCTATAGGCTCCCAAGGCCACAAAAACACCTCTAACTCCAAAACACCTTCGAACCGCCCAAAACTAAAGGAATCTAAAACTAAACCACCAAAAGGAATAAATTGATGCATAAAGGATGAGTAGAATGGGAGAAAGAGTACATACGAAAAATGAATGTGGAACTTAACATGAAGGAAAGGAATATAATATGCCAATGAGATTATGAATAGGATTAGGAGTGAATATTTAGAATAATTAAATACGGGTCATTACAATCTACCCCCCTTAAAGAAAATTTCGTTCTCGAAATTAAACACATACCTCAGCCTGAGAATAAATGCGGATAATGTCTCCTCACATCGGCCTCCAACTCCCAGGTAGCCTCCTCTGGTCCATGGTGACTCCACTAGACTCTCATAAACGGAATAACCTTGCTACGATCCAAAATACACTCCGGATGTTCAATATACGAGGCATCGCCCTGAACCTCTATCGGTTCCCAATCAATCACGTGAGTAGGATCCCGCTCGTTCTTCCTCAACATAAAAACGTGGAAGACGTTGTGAACTCTGCTCAGCTGCGGCGGTAATGCTAACCGGTACGCTAACTCTCCAACTCTATCCAGAATCTCAAATGGCCCAATATATCTCGAAGCTAGCTTCCCCTTCATGCTAAAACGCATCACGCCCCTCATAGGTGAAACCTTCAGCAACACATGATCTCCGATCTGAAACTCTAACGGTCTCCTGCGGATGTCGGCGTAACTCTTCTGTCGGCTTTGAGCTGTACGTAACCGATCCCTGATGGCAGTAACTGCCTCAGTAGTCTCCCGAACCAAGTCTGGTCCTAGTAAGCTCTGCTCACCAACCTCTACCCAACTCAAAGGTAATCTGCATGGTCTACCATATAAAGCCTCGTATGGTGCCATCCCGATGCTCGACTGAAGCTGTTGTTATACGCGAACTCTGCCCAAGGTAAGTACTCGTCCCAGCTGCCCTTGAAGTCCAAAACACAAGCTCGAAGCATACCCTCAAGAATCTGATTAACTCGTTCTGTCTGACCGTCGGTCAGAGGGTGAAATGTTGTGCTAAAATCCAGCCTAGTATCCATAGCTCGCTGAAAACTCTGCCAAAATTTGCCGGTAAACCCGGCGTCTCTATCTGACACAATAGACACTGGAACCCCGTGTAAATGAACAATCTCCCTCACATATATCCTGCTCAACTCATCCACTATGAACGTCATGCGAACTGGAATAACATGCGCCGATTTGGTTGGTCGGTCCACAATCACCCAAATAGAATCATGTAGCTTCTTCGTCCGCGGTAAACCCGATATGAAGTCCATCGTCACATGCTCCCATTTCCACTTTGGAATAGGTAAAGGTTTAAGCTGTCCCGCCGGTTTCTGATGCTCGGCCTTCACCTGGTGGCAAATAAGACATTTGGAAACAAAATTAGCTATCTCGCGCTTCATATTGTCCCACCAAAAATGTTTCTTCAGGTCCTGGTACATCTTCGTACTGCCTGGATGGATAGTGTATCTCGAACCATGAGCCTTACTCAGAACCTCACGTTTCAGTACCTCAGAATCTGGCATGCATAATTTTCCCCTGTATCTGATGCTGCCATCTGAACTAGCTATCCAATCAGGTCAGGTATCGTCTGAAGCCCAAGACTGTAATCTGTCGTCTTGCTGCTGCACCTCCATAATCCAAGAAATTAAAGAAGGCTGAACTCTCAGATTTGTGATAAGGCCACCCGTAGTCTGTGAACTCATAGTCAACCCGAACTCTGCGATATCACCAAGCATCGTCCACTCACGAATCATCAGATGTGCAAGTAATCCCCAAGGTAAACGGCTCAAAACATCGGCCACCACGTTTGCCTTCCCCGGATGATACTGCCAATCAACATAGTAGTCCTTCAGAAATTCCATCCACCTACGTTATCTCATGTTCAGCTCTTTCTGCGAGAAAAGATACCGCAAACTCTTGTGATCAGAAAAGAGCTCAAACCTCTCCCCGTACAAGTAGTGTCTCCAGATCTTCAGCGCATAAACCACTGCTGCGAACTCGAGGTCATGAGTAGGATAACTCCTCTCGTGTACCTTAAGTTGTCTCGAAGCATAAGCCACCACCTTGCCCTCCTGAATCAAAATGCAACCAAGTCCACTAAGCGATGCATCACTATGTACTATATATCTCTGCCCACTGGATGGAACGGTCAAAACTGGTGTTGTCGTCAATCTTCTCTTCAACTCGGCAAAAGCTGAAGTACATCAGTCATCCCAAACGAATCGAACGTCCTTCTGTGTCAAGCGAGTCAAAGGAGCAACAATTCACGAAAACCCCTCTATAAATCTACGATAGTAACCCGCTAAGCCCAAAAAACTGCGTATTTCGGTAACGCTCGTCGGCTGTGCCCAATCTGCGAATGCTGCAACCTTGGAAGGATCTACTGCAATTCCATACTTAGACACTACGTGTCCTAGGAATTTCACCTCCTGCTGCCAAAACTCACACTTTTCAAACTTAGCAAATAGTGCGTTCTCCCGCAAGGTCTGTAAAGCAATCCTCAAATGTTCCTCGTGCTCTACCTCGGTCTTCGAATAGATCAATACGTCGTCGACAAGCACAATGACGAACCGGTCAAGAAAAAGGCCGAAAACACGGTTTATCAAGTCCATAAAGGCTGTTGGCGCGTTCGTTAAACCGAATGGCATTACCCGAAACTCATAATGTCCGTAACGAGTCCGAAAAGTTGTCTTCCACATATCAGCTGCCCTGATCCTCAACTGGTGGTATCCCGATCTAAGATCAATCTTCGAAAATAACTGCACTCCTCGAAGCTGGTCAAACAAGTCCTCAATCCTCGGCAACGGATATTTATTCTTGATTGTGACTTTGTTCAACTCGCGGTAGTCTATACACAAACGTATCGAACCGTCCTTCTTCTTTGCGAACAAAACCGGAGCTCCCCACGGTGAAGTACTCGGTCGAATGAAACTTTGATTCATCAACTCGGAAATCTGATCCTTCAGCTCTTTCAGCTCAACAGGCGCCATACGGTACAGTGCCTTCGAAATCGGTGTTGTACCCAGAACAAGATCTATGCTAAAGTCAATCACTCTCGTCGGCGGTAACCCGAGAATCTGCAGGAAAACATCGGAATAGTCGCAAACTACCGGAATAGAGCTAACATCCACGTCCGAGGACTCTAACTCTAAGAAAGCTAGTAAGCCGTCCCCTGTCTGCACAGGTTTCGAACTAGAGAACACGAAGCGCCTCTCGCTGGGAATACGAAAGGTAGCCGTCTTCTCGAAGTAGTCTAAAGTGACCCGGTGTGTCGACAACCAATCCATGCCTAGGATGATGTCAAACTCATGCATCGGCAAAACTAATAGGTCTGCTGAGAGGATACGACCACAAACAACTATCGGGTAATCTCTACATATACGTGAGATGGACACCAAAGAATCTAAAGGAGTACCCACGAAAACCTTATCTATCAATAAAGAAGACTCAAAGCCAATAATGCATAGGAATACAAATGTGATGAATGAATGCGATACACCAGAATCGAAAAGGACATGAGCGGGCGATGAAGAAATATGGATCGTACCTTCCACCACAGGCAGAACAGTGTGGGCACCTCGCCTCCCCACTACGTACATCCTGCTCTGTCCGCAGCCCTGCCCTTGCTGTACTGGATGATGTAGTCTCTGAATACCCTGAGGTCCTAGACTATCTGTCTGCCCTAAGGACCCTGGTACTGTCGCTGCGGAAACTGCTGAATCTGCTGCGGTCGCAGCTGAAAACCAACTGGACTCTGAAACTGCCCCTGTGGCTGCGGTCCTCTGACTGGTTTAGGACATTGTTGCTTGACGTACCCCAACTCCCCGCAGTTCCAACACTGACGTGAAGCAAACTGTGCTCTCTCAAAATACTGTCCGCCCACAACTCTAGTTGGAGTACTCTCAAACCTCAGCCTCTTTGAACCCAAGCTAGTGTACTGCGTCTGGACTACCTTGTCCTTATCGGGACTTTGGTCTTGCCTCTGCTGGTCCCTCAAGTCCTTAGACTTACGATCCTCGGTATCGTTCTGCTCCAAAGCCAAAGCTTTAGACAAAACCTCTCTATATGTACTGGCACCGGAAGTAATCAAGAACCTCCTAAAAGATGGACGAAGTCCCTTTAGGAACTTCATCTTCCTCTGTACCTCATCATCAACAGTGAACGGAACGTAACGAGATAACTCGTTAAATCGCTGATCATACCCAGCAATACTCATATCACCCAGGTCAAGTGCGTAGAACTCTGAAATGCAGGCTTCCCTGTAGCTCTGAGGGAAGTACTGATCGAAGAAACGCTCCTGGAATGATGACCAAAGAATAGGAGACTCCAAAACTGTCCTCTTGGCCATATCACACCAATAATCTGCCTCGCCATGAAGTAGGTAAGGTGCAAGTGTCACCCGCTGATCGTCGAGACACTTCATCGCGCCCAAGGTCTTCTCTATAGACTTGAACCAAGTCTCGGCCTCTGAAGGAATCAACGTGCCGGAAAATATAGGGAGTTTGTACCTTTGAAGCTGCTCTAAATAACTGTGCTCCCTGTGCACTGGGCTCTTAGCCTGCTGAAAGGAAGCGACAAAACTCTCCATAAACTGTCTCATCTCGGCTGAGACACCTGAAACTGCTGGTACTGATAAAACTCCTGGGTGCCCTGGAAGCACTGGAGTAGGTAGGGTACCCTGCTGAAGCTGAACCCCTGGTGCTACTCCCACGCTAATCCCAACCTCAGAAACTATCGGCTCGGTCGGCATGATCGGAACGGACTCCGAACTCTCCTGACTAACCACTGGCTCATCAAGCACTGCGTCACTGCAAAAACCCTGGCGAGCACCTCCACGGATACCCCCACGGGTTCGAGCACGACCTCTGACTTTGTCACCTCTAGCCATCTGTTATGAATAAGGAAATACAACTTAGAAACTGATAGGAAAGAATTAGGAATAGGAAAGGAATTCGATAAATATGAAAATCCAAAAGAATCAATCCTAATTCCGTCTAAAGAGTAACTCGTCATGTGATCTGCAATAACAGAGATATGGATTTACCTTAGGCTTTGATACCAAGTCTGTCACGCCCCAAAATCCGGTAATCGCTAGCTTGAACAATTACTAGATTCTAAGTAGTGCAGGTCAGGGAATCTAAAGATTCTACCCCACAAATAGCCAAACCGTAGACAAATTCCAGCTCGGCTATTCACATATAGCAATAATCATCAGAGTAAAGAAATGAAATAACAACATAGCGGAAGCGAAAAACATATATATATATATATATATATATATATATATATCTGGCAGAAATATATACAATGCCCAAAATAAGGTACAGCAACATACGCTGAGATAACAACAAAAGTCTAAACTAAAACTGGTCGGTAGCGTCAACTGCTCCAAACACTACTGAGGCTCTCAGCAACTCAAGCTACTCAACCTCAAAAAGGGGGGAAACATGCGAGAGTGAGCAAAACCACGGCTCACTAAATACCCAACAGGTCTAAATAACATACTAGTAAATAGATACAGATAAGGAGAGTGAAGTGAAACAAATAAAGTAAGTTAAAGTAGAATAATAGTAACTAATAGATTCATAATCCAAGTAACTGAGTAGTAAGAACATAAAGGAAATATAAGAGTAACCAGAGTAAGAATAAGATATATACAAAAATGAGGGAATGTGACAATAAGGGAAAGATGCAATGATATGCCAATGATGTGATATGCACTAAGTTCTAAATGCTAAATGAGTTGATGTTGAAAACATGATGCAATCCTATTATAAGAATTAATGGTTGATCAACCGCTAGCATGTTTGACTTAAAGAGATCTGTTAAAGGGATACAATGGGTACAATTTTTGTCAAGCTCGACCAAGCTAGTGGATACTCACTTGATCAAAGTATTCCAGGCTTTTCAACCCACGAAGCCAACGTCTGAACTGTATTTCATTCCGAGGAATTTCAACCTCAAGGATAAGCCTTGTACTGGATTGTAAATACTTTCTCATACCTTCCCACACTCCCGGATGGGTTTATAAGGTATGATAGTATCCATCCTGGACCCACCTACTATTTCAACCCGATGTAGGACTCCGCGATCCTATCGGAGGTCAAGCGATGTAGAGCTTTGTTATGTATCCGATCTCGTTAAGTTAAAAGAGTTTTGCATGATTTGAAAAGATGCAACAGATCCCGAGGATCACAATGTAACAGCCGTGAACCCGGCTAACAAACATAGGATAACGACCTGCAGAAGAGCGTGGCAACAATCCTAAAAAAAATGCCCAATGACTCGGTTGCGCCATCTAAACCGATGAAACAGCAACCTAACCGTCATCACAACTAAACAACCTTAGTCTCTAAAAGACTGAACCCAACAACAAGAATGCAACTACTAGTAAAACTACACTAACAACTTCTAGCAAAACCCAAGGCCAATGCAACTATACTAACCAAGTTCAGAACAATAACTAAAGATTAACAATTATACGGAGAAGTAATATGAAAATAAACCCTAACTGATCACGACACTTCTATGCTCAGAGTACTACTCTAATCAATATCTATTAGCTAGTAAAGGATTTTAAAAATGAAGGGAAAACTCGCCTGAAGGAAATCCCAAGTCCGGCGGAAAACTAACTCGAAAACCCAACTACGATCCGCGGAAAAGCATACAGAATGCCTGGTAATCTAAAACCAACACCAGGAACAATAAACAACCAACAATATAAGGAAACGAGAATAAAATCCAAACCCTAGAAATCAAACCCTAAGCCAAAATAAGCGGAATTGACGGAAAGGAATAAGAGAATTACTTACTGAGGATAGGAGAAGAGATCGCGGCGAAGTTGAGGGTGAATCCGCGAGAGAAGAGGAAGGTTGGATTAGGTGTGAGGAGGAGAGAGGAAAGGGTTAGGGAGAGGAGAGAGTGAAGGAGTGAAGAAATGGAGTATATAAACCCAGACACAGCTGAAATTGCGCCAACTGTTCGAACATAACAAAGCATGTTCGAATAGGAAAAAAGCTTGTTCAAACAAAAATGAATTGTGCAGAAAACACTGTTCATCCTATTCGAACAGAAAAAGTTATGTTCGAATAGAACTGGTCTGTTCATAACTGAACTTACCAGAAAAGCTAAGGAATTGTCGGGAGACCCCAAGGACCCCCCCCCCCCCCCGGACACCCCGGAACTCCACGGACCACTTCCACCACCACACAAACACTTCTACGAACCCAACTAAGGTTCCCCAAGGTGAACACACCACCTCTACCACCCCTTGGCAACCAAAACTCCTAATCCCCCAAAAAGGAATCTTTTCCTCGGACGACCCCGGAAATCCACCGGTCACTCCAACTGTTCGCCAGAACCACCCCAAATCACACACACAATACATAAATACCACTACTAAACTTTCTATAGGCTCCCAAGGCCACAAAACCACCTCTAACTCCAAAACACCTTCGAACCGCCCAATACTACTAAAGGAATCTAATACTAAACCATTAAAAGGAATAAATGGATGCATAAAGGATGAGTAGAATGGATGAAAGAGTACATACGGAAAATGAATGTAGAACTTAACAAGAAGGAAAAGAATCTAATATGCCAATGAGATTAAGAATAGGATTAAGAGTGAATATTAGGAATAATTAAATACGGGTCATTACATCCGATGTTTTAGATCACAATTCGGATAAGCTTTGCTACCGACAACTCGTTTGAAAGGTTGGATCATTTCAATTAGCTTTTACTCGCCCGACAATAAGCTAGGATTGCTCCCAAATGAATCGCAATATTCTAGGTGTGAACTTTTGGCCGGAATGGATTTCGTACCTCTCTAATGCTTTAGACCATAATTCAGAGAAGCTTGGCTACCGGCAGCTCGTTTGAGAGGTTGGATTGTTTTTATGAGTTTTGTCTCTCCCGAAAACATGCTACGATTGTTCCCAAATGAATCGCAATACTCCCGCCTTGATTTTTTTATCGGTACGGATTTCATACCACTCCGATGCTTTAGATCGCAATTCAGAGAAGCATGGCTACCGACAACTCGTTTGAGAGGTTGAAATGCTTTTAAGAGTTTCCTCTCTCCCGATAACATGCTTGGATTGTTCCCAAATGAATTGCAATACTCCCGCTTTAAATTTTTGACCGGTGCGGATTTTGTACCCCTCCGATGCTTTAGATCGCAATTCGGAAAGCTTGGTTACTAGCAACTCGTTTGAGAGTTTGGATCATTTTTAAGAATTTTGTATCTCCCAACAGAATGCTAGGATTGTTCCCAAATAAATCACAATACTATCGGCTTGAATTTTTGACCGTAATGAATTTTGTACCTCTCTTATGCTTTAGATCGTAATTCGGATAAGCTTGGCTGCCTACAATTCGTTTGAGAGGTTAGATTGCTTTTAAGAGTTTTACTTCTACCGACAATATGCTTGGATAGTTTCCAAATGAATCACAACACTCCCAGTTTTAATTATTGACCGGTAGGGATTTCGTACCTCTCTGATGCTATAGATCGCTATTCTGTGAAACTTGGCTACCGTCAAGTCGTTTGAGAGGTCGAGTCATTTTTAAGAGTTTCGCTTCGACTGACAACATGCTTGTTACCAAATGAATCGCAATACTCCCTGGTTGAATTTTTTACCAGTACGGATTGTTTACCTCTCCGATGCTTTAGATTGCTATTCAGAGAGGCTTGGCTATCGGTAAGTCGTTTGAAAGGTTGAATCATTTTTAAGAGTTTTGTTTTGACCAAATACATGCTATGATAGTTACCAAATGAATCGCAATACTCATGGTTTGAATTTTTAAATAATACGAATTTCGTACCTCTCAGATGCTTTATATCGCAATTCGGAGAAGCTTGCCTACCAACAACTCGTTTGAGAGGTTAGATCATTTTTAAGAGTTTCTTCTTGCCCAATAACATGCGAGGATTGTTCTGTAAATCGAAGCTCAAAGAAGTGAAGGAGGAAAGATGAGAATGAAGGAGGGGTTTGATAATTGGTGATATCTAGTTTAGAACTGGTAAGAATTGATGGTTGTAAGTGAGGTTTATCTAATTGGTGAAGATGAAATTAAGGTTTTACCTCATCTTCGATGACTTTGATCGTCTGTATGACAGTTGCCTTTGTTGAAGCTTAGAGTGTTGTTTGAGAGAGGTGATGAAGTTACAAGCTCATGTGACAAAATTGATGATGGATTCCCATAGGACACAATGGTGAGATGAGAGAGATTCGGGTGAGGGAAAATAGGATAGAGAGAAAGAGAGCCGATTCTCAAATTGAGAGATGCGGGATAGAGAAACGGAGACTCGGGGATGAAGGCTTCTCCTTTTATTGTTCGTTAGTACTAAAGTACCCTTTAATAAGGTTTTGCCTAAAGTACCCTCAAGTTTGTTTAGCCTACCAAGATTTAAATTGATCTAGGCCATCCGTCTCACTTTTTTTACCAAATCTCCACAAAATATTATTAAATCTCAGCCGCTCTTTATCTTTGAGACAATGGCAAACTTGTCTATACGAAAAACACCATTGTGTAATGTAATATTTGAAGGTTCTAAGTGAGGTTTATCTAATTGGTGAAGATGAAATTAGGGTTTTATCTCATCTTCGATATCTTTGATTGTCTGCATGACGGTCGCCATTGTTGAAGCTCAGAGAGTTGTTTGAGAGAGGTGATGAAGTTATAACCTCATGTGACAGAATCGATGATGGGTTCCCATAGGACACAATGGTGAGATGAGATAGATTTGGGTGAGGGAAAACTGGATAGAGATAAAGAGAGTCGAATCTCAAATTGAGAGATGCAAAATAGAGAGCCGGAGACTCGGGGATGAAGGCTTCTCCTTTTATTGTTCGTTATTACTAAAGTACCATTTTTTAAGGTTTTGTCTAAAGTACCCTCAAGTTTGTTTAGCCTACCAGGATTTAAATTAATCTAGGCCATCCATCTCGTTTTATTTTACCAAATCTTCACAAAATAACATTAAATCTCAGCCCCTCTTTATCTTTGAGACAATGGCAAACTTGCCTATATGAAAAATACCATTATGTAATGTAATATAGATATAAGCTCTTTTTTGGAGAAAAGTGAGTCAGCTGGTCCTCATGTGGCTCCGCCAGTGGTCATACCTGTACTAATAGGGTCATATGAAACCTTTTTTTCTTGCAAGGCAAACCGGTTTTATATAGGGATCCATTACCTTGAGTTTCCAACTAATAAATCATATGAAACATGTCTGTGTACAAAACGCAAATCTCCGGCTGATAAATCAAAAGGAAAAGAAAGAAGTAAGTACGGTTAGGGATAGGTAGTGACTCGTTTGTTACACGTATTAAAATAGTGAACATGCGAATGCGAATATGATTCATCATGTTTCTTCCAAATGTAAACTCAACATAAGGTTTGAGTTTTTCTATCAAAAATTACTATTTTTGTTGCTGGTAACTGGGAATTCTTGATCTGAGTCACGAAAAAGGTTACCCTGATAATAGCCCGATACTTCTCTTTCTAATAATAGTCATTGTTCCAAGAGTGTTCATGGCCAACAAAATAAAACCGATATCAGTTGCTTCTTACATGGTTTTGGCCTTATGTTTTCTCCCACTATTATTAGAAAACAAAAAAGTTCACCTATAAATACTTGTCTAACCTTTCATTCAATCTCACAATCTCACCAATTACCGCAATGGTGACCTCTAACTTATCTATCCTTCTTGTAGCTTTCACTCTATTTTTATTTGTCTCTCCTTCCTCTGCACATTTATGTTATCCTCCATGTAAATGTGTCTGCCCTCCCGGATATATAAATATGCCCCCTGGGAAACAAAAACCTCCCTCTGGGACACCAACTCCTCCTACAACAGGAAGCACTACTCCTCCTTCAGGAAGCGTTAATCCTCCAATTCCTCCCACCAGAGGCAAAATTACTCCCACACCTCCATCTGGAAGCTACACTCCTCCAATTCCTCCCCCCGGAGGCCAATATACTCCCACACCTCCCTCTGGAGGCCAAAATACTCCAACTCCTCCCCCAGGAAGTGGAAAAAGTCCAATTCCTCCATTAGGAAGCGAAAAAACTCCTCCTCCATCGGGCGGTAGTTATACTCCAACTCCTCCATCAGGAAGTGAAAAAACTCCAACTTCACCATCAGGCGGCATAAATATTCCAGCTTCTCCATCAGAAAGTGAAAAAACTCCAACTCCTCCGTCAGGAGGCAGAAATACTCCAACTTCTCCATCAAGAAGCGAAATAACTCCAACTCTCCCGTCAGGAGGGGAAACAACTCTAACTCCTCCATCAGGAAGCAAAAAAACTCCAACTCCACCTTCTGGCGGCCAATATACTCCAACTCCCCCATTAGGAGGCGAAAACACTCAAACTCCCCCGCCAGGAGGCGAAAACACTCCAACTCCCCCGTCAGGAGGCGAAAAAACCCCAACTCCTCCATCAGGAAGCGAAAAAACTCCAACTCCTCCGTCAAGAAGTGAAAAAACTCCAACTCCTCCAACAGGAAGCAAACAAACTCCAACTCCTCCCTCTGGCGGCCAATATACTCCTATACCCCCGCCAGGAGGAGAAAAATCTCCAACTCCACCCGTTGGCGGCGAATATACTCCTACACCCCCGTTAGGAGGTGAAAAAACTCTAACTCCCCCCTCTGGTGGTCAATATACTCCAACACCCCCATCAGGAGACAAAAATACTCCCGCTCCCCCGTCAGGAAGTGAAAAAACTCCAACTCCTCCATCAGGAAGCGAAAAAACTCCAACTCCTCCCTCTGGCGGCAAATATACTCCTACACCCCCGTCAGGAGGCGAAAACACTCCAACTCCACCCGTTGGCGGCGAATATACTCCTACACCCCCGTCAGGAGGTGAAAAAACTCTAACTCCCCCCTCTGGCGGCCAATATACTCCAACACCCCCGTCTGGAAACCAAAATACTCCCTCTATTCCCTCTGGGAACAATGAAATAAAGTATTGCTTTACCAAAATATTTGCTTTTGGAGACTCATTTACAGACACAGGAAATGCCTTCTCATTAGGTAGTAAGTTTAGCTTTGGCGGCAGCTTTAGTGGCTTCTTTGGCGGTTCCTTTGGCGGTGGCTTTAGTGGCTCTTTCTCATCAGGATATGGTAAAACCTTCTTTAACAAACAATCCGACAGGCTCTCTGATGGCCGCCTTCTGATAGACTTCGTCGCAGAGCAACTATCCATACCGTACTTACCCGCATATAAAGACAGCTCTGCAGATTTTAGCCATGGTTGCAACTTTGCAATTGCTGGATCTACCGCACTTTCTTCGAGCTTCTTTCTCAATCATAAACGAACTATGACATGGAATACTATGCCTAGTCAGAGCTGTCAAACTCAGCTAGACTGGTTCAATAAGTTCTTTCAGTACAACATCTGCAATGGTAAAGATTCAGCTACTTGCAAAACTGAACTAGAAACTTCATTGTTCTGGATTGGTGACTTGGGTACCAGTGATTATCTTCGCACATTTGGAAAATCCTCCTTTTCAATGAGTTCTACCACAGAGATGGCTGTTGAGAGCGTGTGCAAGATTATGAAGGTATGTAGCTTTTATGTACAGCTAAGAATGAATCTTAATACAGTATATTGGCTAAATATTTCTGCATTTTCATGCGATGTAAAGCAGGTTCTACCTTTGATAAACCCTGTTTAATTTATGCTGTATGTAGAGAATATTAGACTGTGGTGCAAAACACATTGTAGTACAAGGATTACCACCAACTGGTTGCTTACCATTTGACTTGTCTACGAGTTCATCGAATGACCGTGACGAACTGGGGTGCTCCAAGAGTGCAAACGTGGCCATTATAGCTCATAATGACCTACTCCAGAAGAAAATGAAAGAGATAGAAATGCAGTATTCAGGTTGTACACTAATATATGCAGATTACTGGGGCGCTTACCGAACGATCATACAGAAGCATGCAGAATTTGGGTTTGTCGAGCCCTTCAGGGCCTGTTGTGGTTCAGGAGGATCTTTCAACTTTGACTTGCGCTCAACATGTGGTTCAGGTAGCGCATCCTCATGTCTAGACCCTAGCAAGTACTGCAACTGGGATGGGATACATCCCACAGAAGCCATGTCCAAAAAGTTGGCAGATATGTTTTTCAATCAAGGCTTCTGCAAACCATCGTTTGGTGAATTGACTAAAAATATGAAATGTATATAAGAAAGCTTGTTGTACATGGCGCACTCGTTCGACAGTCAACCTAAACAAGAGGTGGATTGTGGTCCTGGAAGTGGAAAATAAATGTCTGAGCTTTGTTTCTAAGTCTTGGCTTAGCTTCAGGGGTTAGACTAATTTAGGTTTCTCCGAAGTTTTGAATGTATTTTTGATTTAATGGTGTGTTTGATATAAAATATTTATATATAACTTACAGTCGGGCACGCGCTATCGCACGTGCCTTCAACATCATGTTAATCTTTATTGTTTTGTTGATGTTGTAATGAGAGTGTTGATATATTACCAACATAAGCACTATAAATTATGCAATTAAAGGGTTGGATAATTGTTTTATAGGAGAAGATTCAACAATGATGTATTAAAACTTCATTTATCATGAAAGCTATGAATAAATGGACAAGCAGTGACATAGTTAAGTGGTAATTTCTTGGGGGAGTTGCTAGGGGCATATGTTACCAGGAGAAGCTAATCTCGAATAGTATGAAAAGTGGCCAAGTGAGATGAGTTTTTTTCCATGGAGGCCTAGACTAGATGAACAAGATTTGCCAAGAGAGATCATGTTTAGGGAACACTAATGTTTCACATGAGTCTGGCATGTTTAGGGCAAACAATAATAATCCATGTATTAGGAGATACATCATATTAGAGCTAGCCCAGAATAGGTATATCATGAAGAAATCATAAATCTATCTCTATGTAAGTTTGATGATGATACATCATATTTTATTTACTAACTTTCCTTCAATTATAACTTTACCAAAAAATGGATTGTAGTGGTAAGATATTGGGAGAAACTACAAAGTAACAAGTATTTCATTACAAGAAACTCTCCGATGATGTGATGTCTGGTTGTGGTCATTTCTTAGAAATATTGAGGAAACTCGAAGATTTGGTTTCTGCTCCTCAAGTTGCTTTAAGAATTCATGAAATACTATTCTTTTATATTTCTTCTAATGTTTGGTCCCAGCCGAGTAGTTTCACGCTACTAATATAGATGTTCCGCTTGTAACAACGTTATTATATGCACTTAAGTAGTGTCTTTCTTTCCCCAACTTTATTTGTTCCACAGTTTTTCGAGGTGAAAATTTGAAAGCAAACCTACAATCACTGTCTTATGATAGTATCAAAAACGAAGTTGTAAATCATTATCAAAAACATAACCACAAACCTATGCTGTAGTAGATCTAATATATTTAATCCCATACCCAATTAGATCTAATGTAGCTACAATTATTGGCTTGGTCGTTGTGCGTGTTGTTCTTTTACACTTTCCAACCTCATGTACTCTTGCTAAAGGCAATCAGTTCTCCTATTGAGGAGTCACAGAAGGCCTCATGGGTCTCCAAACTGTCTTCTCGCCCTCGTCCATAAAAATAATGCCCTTGGATGCTAAATCTCGTCTAATCTCATCGACCTTTAAGTAATCTCTATGTTTCCTTGCCTCAACTCTTTCCTCTATCTTTTGCAGTACATAGTCCAGCTTGAGATTTGCTCTCTTCAAGGCCTTTTCTTTCAAACTCTCGAAAATCTGTTAATTTCGTAATACAATTTCAATTGACTGGAAACTTAATCTAAGAGAAACATACTTGCTAATCATTTAAAACAAATGGATAACAATGCTTACCTCCAAATAAGAGGGTGGCCATAGTAGTCCCAAAATCTTTAGAAGTTCTTTGATTTCACTCTCCAAAGCATCAAAAGACTGAAACACTGATGGTTGTGGCTTCTTCTGTAAAGGTATAATGATTTTTAGAGTAAGTATCAAATGTAAAAGAAAAAAAAAAGGACGAAAACACACACACACACACAAGAATATCCATTCAAAAAGTCTGTGAACAATGTAGAAGCACACACATGAACGAACACACTAACAGAAAACGTTAAGAGTTTCCATAGTTAAACACCATTCAATTTCTAAGAGTTGCACATATTAGGATGTGGGCATCCCACAATGACTGGTAATAGGTGCCGCTTGAGCAGTTATTTCATATTTTTCCGTGACCCGTAAAGAGACAACAATGTTTCCTTACAAACATACGTGGATTGTGAGAGTTCGATATATGGTTCTATCACACAACTCTTCTTTACTGATTTAAAACATTTGTTTCCTACCAGGAGCCTACCCAGAATTTGCTCCCATAAAACAAAAAGCTTCTTGTTCTTCCAATGTGATTACGAAAAAGCTAATTTTAACCTAGCCATTATTATAATTTTTACAGAACGTGGTACCTTTGAGGCCAAGCATAAGAGGACGGTTTAAACATTGTCAAAATTTTCCACTTTTGTAAGAGGCTCCTCAAGCTAGGCACTGGGAGATCAGATAGGTCAGTCGGGCCCTTGGACCAATCGATTGGCTTGCCTAAATCAAAATAAACCTGAGAATTCCACTAATAGAAACTTCCCTTTAAAAGCCAAACTGATTTTATGCATCAGAAGCTATTTGTGCTTTAGCAAAATTTGAGCTTTTTTCCTCCACGTTTTCTCTCCGATAAGGAGATAAAACCTTTTCAGAGTCATGCAAAATTTGAAAGTCAAAACATAGGATTAGCAATTTGTCATGATCAACAACAAATATGAATCTGCATAGAGACTTGACACTGTTGTAGCATATTTGGGAAAATACAAAGTGATGGGCCAAAGCCAGGCTTTGCAGTCACAAATAATGATAGCTGCACATTATTAAAGGGAAACTAATACCTGAAAGTTGTAGTTAACCGAGTCGGATGCAATTTCAAGTTGTTCCTTGGTGTAGTCCATATGAGAGCAATAGTGAGCACTCATCAAGAAATATCTCACTACCAGTGGATGATAATCCATGTTAGCCTATGAAAAATAGTCAATTAATATTATTGCTAAAAAAATATCAAAATATATCATCTTCACAACTTACATAACAGAAAAATGAAGGAAAACTGGAGTTATAAATGGGTATACCCTTGTGAGATTAGTACAATCAGGTTCTTCTCTTATTATTTATGAGTTTGTAGCAGTAACGAGATTTATTGCAATACCTTCCTTTTGATATTTTACATAAAGGATAAGAGAAAAATCATTTTATTGCAATACCTTCTCTTATCGAATAAGCACAACGTTTCCTAGCGACTTGGACATTTTCTTGCCGTCCTTAGTCATGTAAACGTTATGCATCCAGTATGACACTTTAGCCTTAGAGAACACAGCACTACTCTGGGCAATCTCATTTTGATGATGAGGAAATATCAGGTCCGTCCCTCCACCGTGTATGTCTAAGGAGGATGTCAGATATTGGGCACTCATAGCACTGCATTCAATGTGCTATCCTAGTCTTCTAGAACTCCATGGGCTGTCCCAACTTGGTTCACTTGGCTTTGCAGCCAGCAACCATTGCCCAAAATATATAAATAGAAGTTCATACACTATATAGAGTATTCTTGAGATCTTCTTGCCTTCCACAATGCAAAGTCAGCGGGATTTTTTTCCTTGGATTAATGGCAACTTGTTTACCAGGTTGGTTATCTTCTACTTTTTGTCCTGATAACCGTCCATAGTCAGAGATCTTATCAACAGAAAAATAGACGTCCCTCAACTTCATAAGCATATCCATTGCCGATAATCTAAGACATAAGATATACCAATTGTCAACAAAATACCTTTTATGCAGAAGAAGAAATTTAAGCAAATAGTGAAGAAAAACCTTACTAATGTTCTCCGCCAAATGATATAGTTAATCTTAAATCCTCAAATAAAAATTCATAAAACAAAAAATAAAAATAAGGCCAACTTGACATGTTCATGTAACTTCTTCTTTTTCTTATAATATCCCCTCTTCTCCCCTCTGTCCTCATTTTATCTTCTCCTTCTTCCATGTTCATTATCCCTGACTTATTTGCCAGTGCCGCCGCAGTTGCAGCCACCACTGCCACTGAACTCCCGGTCATTTTATCACATGTAACGGTACTTCGAGTGGTTCTTATTTACATAGAAAATTAATTGTATTGTATACAATACGGTATAAAAACTATTCCACAACCTCACTAAGAAAAGCTTTGCAAGAGTTCATTTTTTCATACTATGAAAGAAAACAATCAGCTAATAATGGCTGGTTGCTATTAACTAGGTTCTTTTTCTGTGATGACAGGTAATTACTCATTTAACATAAATAGCAAGAGGAAGAGAAACAAAATACCGTAGCTATCATTTGCTTTATCTGATCCATATGAGTTAAAACACGAGGTTTATGTGTAGGAGGGAGGCACTGTAGATCAGCCATGACTTCCATGAATTTTTGGCAATACTCATTACTCAATAATAATGGATCTTCTTTTTTCAAGTTTGCTCGTTTAATTATCTACACAAGTTCATAAATCAAAAATCAATCAAATTGTAGAAAACGCTAATAGCAAATGAAAATAACCTAATGAATATTTTGTGTATGTAATCCATATTAAGACGACCTATCCCAGTCACCAAATAATATAAACTTAAAACAACATGAATTTGGATCACTACACTAAGGTTACCTTGTCATCAATATCAGTCACGTTACGAACATATATCACTTCATAGCCCAAATGTGTAAGGTACCTGCAAAATAATAGCAAACATTGCTTTCTGAGACATAAGTTAAATAATGTGCAGTAACATAAAAGGGTGGAGGGATTATTTACCAGACAAGAACGTCGAAAATGACAGAGGCGCGAGCATGGCCAGCATGGCTGTCATCATAACTAGTGACACCACAAACATATATGCAAGCCTTATTGTTTTTGGGATCCTTTGGTGTAAAGATCTCCTTTTGCTTAATTATTGTATTACAGATGTTAAACACTAGATGCCCCATAATTAGGGTTTTCTAAAAGAAAAGTTAACAAATCAACTTTTAAACAAATGACACACTAGATTGATACTCACGTAAACTCTATATATGACAATAAGAAAACACATAGTGGTAATAATTACCTAAGGGAATCGCTTGGATTCGGGCGAGGGTTCGCCTAAATTATGAACATCTATTATACTTCGTACCCTCTATTCATCCTTGACATAAGAGATGAACATGTAGCAGCAGAAAGAGCTAAGCTAGGGGCAATAATTTGATGGGAAAATAAATTATGATGGTAATTATCCAAAGCTGCAAATCCTATAAATCAAAAAGATAAACTTCAAGTCATAACTATATGTATTCAAGTAAAACGATTAACCAAACCACTTGAAAAGTTGATCTCAGTACTATGATCCATGCTATCTAAGATAAAAACCTTATGAATATATTTTCATACGTGATGACCGGCCTCCTTCACCCACCACCCCCACCTCGCATAGAAAAATTCCGGCATTCCTAACAACTTGAAAACTTGATCTCAGTACTATGATACATGCTATCAAACTAAGTGATAACTTTGTGTCAAATGATTACCAATGTTAGGATCACTAATTTCAACTATAAACAGTACTCATAGTAGTAATGACTAACGAGAAACCCGGCTCAGCCGTCCTACATAATATCCATCTAGATTAACCAACTATATCAAAATATATTGTTCGAAAAATTACCTACAATAGTAAAGATAAAACAAAAAATTCCTACACAATACCCATGGTAATCTACCAGCAAAACTAAATGGAAAATTAGAAACAATCAAATAGTACGTAATTATATTAATTATGGTGGAGGAAACTATAATATGAATAGAGGAGTTGCATTATGACTGTGATAGAAGAAAGAATACTCATGAGCTAAAAAAAGTCGCAAAACTAGGAAGCCAAGGAATATGCTCATTTGTAAGCAGACTCATTCATATGGTTAAATCTTTTTGCTACAACATTAACATAATGCTAGTCCTAGGAGTTTGGCTGCCCAAATCGGTCTCCCAAACTGGTTAAATTCTTTAATAGTGCCGAAAAAACTTGATTTGGCCGCTTTACCTCAGCGAATAAAATTTAGATTTTGTTTAAGATGTACCATGTTACATAATAATAGACAAGACAAGTTGATAGACATACTATGTTCCACAATTCTATGAATTTAGATAGAAAAATACCTGATTTCTAGGAAGCTCTCGAACAACTCAAGTGAATAGATATTATCATCTTCAGCAAAGTACACAATCCCATCTAGTTTATGACGTCCAATATGTTCAAGCACAATATTCCTCTGATGAACTCCTCTATCCTTCACATTCGTAGATTTTTTCATAAGATGCCTATACATAACTCCACTTCTCCTCAAAATCTCTAAAGTTTCACCCGATTATATGTTGGAGTCACAACAATCAACTGTCTAATACCCCTATCTCCCTCTTCTTCATCCAAATCCTCCAATACCCCAACCCCAACACCCAACTTCGCTGCCTCCAAAACAACCTTGCCCCCACTAACACCCCCATAACGCGGTTAATCTCTGATAAAAACTCAAACTCCCCATATTTCATACTATCATCATCTGCAAACCCAATTACAAAACCTAGAACAAAACACACCAAGAATCGATAAAAGGGTCGTCTCCATGAATGATGATTACTACTTAGTGTTCCCTTTCCGAGATCTTTGTATGAAAATCGAATCAAGAAATCTTTACAGTGATCCAATGAAATATGGTTGTGGAGATGTAGATGAGTAGTTTGAACCGTACAGGAGGTTGTGAGATGGTGAAGTAAGTAAGAATGGAGTTCGAGTGTGATGATGATAAGCGGGAGATTTAGCTCGTCGAATTGAGGCCATTAGTCGTGATTACATCTGTTGATCTGATTTCAAAAACTTTGATGAAACGAAAGCCTAGAAAATAAAATTGAATCACTGAGCAGAGGTACTGTTTGAACTAGTGAGTGTCTAGTTGATCGTTCTTGCACACTTAGTATCACCGTATGGTTTAGAAGATAGGAGAGAGGAGTTTGGTGGGTTTGGTTTAGAAGATAGGAGCTTTGTGCGCTTGGGAGAGACGAAATGTCCGAGGGAGATTTATAGAAATACCCCTGATTGTGTATTTAGAATTCCCAAAATACCCCTAATTTCGTATATACGTTGTACTTCCACTTACACCCCTTCTTTCATCACCTAATTACGATTGAGATGCCTATTTCGGATGGGATTTGGAACATACGAAATAGGGGCATTTTAGTTTTAAATAAATTTTGAAAGTAGACTAAATAAACATCATGATCTAACGGCTGCATTATAAACTAAAACATATATTTTCCTCAACACGTGTAGAGTAGGGTGATCAACAGCCGAGATTGATTCTCATGGCATAGCTATTTCTCTAAAAGTTTCTTCTCGCCGGCCAACATGTTAGGATTGTTCCCAAATGAATCGCAATAATCCAGGTGTGAATTTTTGACCGGTACGGATTTCGCACCTCTCTGATGCTTTAGATTGCAATTCGAAGAAGCTTGGCTACCGGCAACTTGTTTGAGAAGTTGGATCGTTTCAAAGAGTTTCATCTCCCCCGATAACATGCTAGGATTGTTACCAAATACATCGCAATACTCTCGGTTTGTATTTTAGAGCGGTACTGATTTCGTACCTCCCCGAAGATTTAGATCTCAATTCGGAGAAGCTTGGGTACCGGCAACTCGTTTGAGAGGTTGGATTTCTTTTTAGAGTTTTGAATCACCCGACAACATGCTAGGATTGTTCCCAAATGAATCCTAATACTCCAGGTGTCAATTTTTGAACGGTACAGTTTTGGTACCTCACCGATGCTTTAGATCGGAATTGGGAGAAGCTTGGGTACCGACAACACGTTTGAGAGGTTGGATCGTATCTAAGAGTTTCTTCTCACCCGAGAACAAGCTAGGATAGATCCCAAATGAATCGTAATACTCCTAGGTGTAAATTTTTGACCAATACAGATTTCGAACATCTGCGATGCTTTTGACCGCAATTCGAAGAAGTTTGGCTACCGAGAACTCGTTTGAGAGGTTAGATTGTTTCTAAGGGTTTCTACACCCCCGATAATATCCAACGATTGTTCCCAAATGAATCGCAATACTCATGGTGCAAATTTTTAGCCGGTACAGATTTCGTACCTCTCCAATGCTTTTGACCACAATTCGATGAAGCCTGGCTACCGGCAACTCGAATGAGATGTTAGTTTTCTTTTAAGAATTTTGTATCGCCCGAAACATGCTAGGATTGTTCCCAAATGAATCATAATACTCCCGATTTAAATTTTTGACCGGTACGAAATTCGTGCTTTTCCGATGCTTTAGATTGCAATTCAGATAAGCATGGCTGCCGGCAAATCGTTTGAGAGGTTAGATTATTTTTAAGAGTTTCGTCTCACCCGAAAACATGCTTGGATTGCTCCCAAATCGACCGCAATACTCCAGATGTAAATTTTTTACCGGTACAGATTTTGTTCCTCTCCGATGCTTTTGACCGAAATTCGGAGAAGCTTGGCTACCAAAAACTCGTTCGAGAGATTGGATCGCATAAAAGAGTTTCTTCTCGCCCGAAAACATGCAAGGATTGATACCAAATGAATCGCAATAATTCTGGTTTGTATTTTTGACCGGTGCGGATTTCGTACCTCTCCGATGATTTTTATCGGCAACTCGGGGAAGCTTTTCAACCGGTAACTCATTTGAGAGGTTAGTTCGATTCTAAGAGTTTCTTCTTGCCCGAAAACATGCAAAAATTGCTCTTAAGCGAATCGCAATACTCCCGGTATGACTATTTGAACGGTAGGGGTTTCGTACCTCTCCGATGCTTTAGATAGCAATTCGTAGAAGCTTGGCTACCGGTAACTCGTTTGAGAGGTTAGATCATTTTAAAGAGTTTTGTCTCCCCTGACAATATACTAGGATTGTTCCCAAATAAATCGCAATACTCCAAGTGTGAATTTTTGACCAGTACGGATTTCGCACCTCTCCGATGCTTTAGATCGCAATTCGGAAAAGCTTGGCTACCGACAATTCGTTTTAGAGGTTGGATCATTCCAAAGAGATTCGACTCACCCGCCAACATGCTAGGGTTTTTCCCAAATGAATTGCAATACACCTGGAGTGAATTTTTAACCGGTACAGATTTCGTACCTCTCCGATGCTTTAGATCACAATTCGAAGAAGCTTGGCTACCGACAACTCGTTAGAGAGATTTGATCGTCTCTAAGAGTTTCTTCTCGCCTAACAACATGCCTGAATTGTTCCTTAATGAATCACAATAATCCCGCGGTAAATTTTTGACCAGTACGGATTTCGTACCTCTCCGATGCTTTACATCAGTAATTTGGAGAAGGTTGGCTACCGGCAAGTCATTTGAGAAGTTGGATCTTTTCTTCGAGTTTCTTCATGCCTGACAACGTGCTAAGATTGTTGCCAAATGAATCCTAATACTCCTAGTTTGTATTTTTCGCCGATACAGATTTTGTACCTCTCATATGCTTTAGATCACAATTCGTAGAAGCTTGGTTACCGGCAACTCGTTTGAGAGGTTGGGTAATTTTTATGAGTTTCTTTTCGACAGACAAGATGCAAGGATAGTTTCCAAATGAATCGTCATACTCCTGGTTTGAATTTTTGACCGGTACGGATTTCGTACCTCTTCGATGCTTTTAGATCACAATTATGTGAAGCTTGGCTACTGGCAAGTCGTTTGAGAGGTTGGATTGTTTTTAAGAGTTTTGATTTGACCAAATACATGCAGGATTATTACAAATTGAATCGCAATACTCCTGGTTAGTATTTTGGGCAGGCACGGCTTTCGTACCTCTATGATACTTTAGATAACAATTCTGAGAAGTTTGGCAACTGGAAAGTCGTTTGAGAGGTTGGATCAATTTTAATATTTTTGTTTCGGCTGAATACAGGCTAGGATAGTTACCAAATGAATCGTAAAACTCCCAGTTTGTATTTTGGGCCGGTACGAATTTCGTGCATCTCTTATGCTTTATATCGCAATACGGAAAAGCTTAGCTACGGACAGCTCGTTTGAGAGGCTAGATAATTTTAAAGAGGTTTGTCTTGCCTAACAACATGCTAGGATTGTTCCCAACTGAATCTTAATTCTCCTTGTGTGAATTTTTGACCTGTTCAGATTTTGAACCTCTCCGATGCTTTAGATCGCAATTCGGAGAAGCTTGGCTACCGACATCTTGTTTGAGTGGTTGGACCATTTCTAAGAGTTTCTTATCACCCGAGAATATGCTAGGATTAATTTTAAATAAATCGCAATAATCCCGGTGTAAATTTTTGACCTGAACGGATTTTGTACCTCTCCGCTGCTTTATATCATAATTCGGAGAAGCTTGGGTACCGACAACTTGTTTGAGAGGTTGGATCATTTCTAAGAGTTTTTTCTTGCCCGACAACATGCTTGGATTGTAACCAAATGAATTGCAATACTCCCGGCTTGTATTTTTGACCGGTACGGATTTCGAACCTATCCGATGCTTTTGACCGGAATTCGAAGAAGCTTTGCTACCAGAAACTCGTTCAATAGATTGGATTGCATCAAAGAGCTTCTTCTCGCCTGAAAATATACAAGGATTGTTACCAAATGAATCGCAATAATCCGGGTTTCTATTTTTGACCGGTGCGGATTTCGTACCTCTCCGATGATTTTTATCGGCAATTCGGGGAAGCTAGTCTACCGGTAACTCGTTTGAGACGTTAGTTCGATTCTAAGAGTTTCTTCTTGCCCGAAAACATGCAAAGATTGTTCCTAAGAGAATCGCAATACTCCCGGTATGACTATTTGAACGGTAGGGAATTCGTACCTCTCCGATGCTTTAGATCGCAATTCGGAGAAGCTTGGATATCGGCAACTCGTTTTAGAGGTTAGATCATTTTGAAGAGTTTTGTCTCCCCTGACAATATGCTAGGATTGTTCCCAAATGAATCGCAATACTCCAGGTGTGTATTTTTGAACAGTACGGATTTCGCACCTCTCCGGTGCTTTAGATCGCAATTCGGAGAAGCTTGGCTGCCGATAATTTGTTTTAGAGGTTGGATTATTTCAAAGAGATTCGACTCACCCGCCAACATGCTAAGATTTTTCCCAAATGAATTGCAATACACCTGGAGTGAATTTTTAACCGGTACAGATTTCGTACCTCTCCGATGCTTTAGATCGTAATTCGAAGATGCTTGGCTACCAACAACTCATTAGAGAGATTTGATCATTTCTAAGAGTTTCTTCTCACCCGACAACATGCTTGAATTGTTCCTTAATGAATCGCAATAATCCCGCGGTGAATTTTTGACAAGTACGGATTTTGTACCTCTCTGATGCTTTACATCAGTAATTCGGAGAAGCTTGGCTACCAGCAAGTCATTTGGGAGGTTGGGTCATTTATGAGAGTTTCTTCATGCCTGACAACATGCTAGGATTGTTGCCAAATGAATCGCAATACTCCCAGTTTGTATTTTTTGCCGATACGGTTTTTGTACTTCTCAGATGCCTTAGATCACAATTCGTAGAAGCTTGGTTACCGGCAACTCGTTTGAGAGGTTGGGTAATGTTTATGAGTTTTTTTTCGACAGACAAGATGCAAGGATAGTTTCCAAATGAATCGACATACTCCCGGTTTGAATTTTTAACCGGTACGAATTTCGTACCTCTTCGATGCTTTAGATCATAATTATGTGAAGCTTGGCTACTGGCAAGTCGTTTGAGAGGTTGGATTGTTTTTAAGATTTTTGATTTGACCAAATACATGCAAGGATTGTTACCAATTGAATCGCAATACTCTTGGTTAGTATTTTGGACCGGTACGGATTTCGTACCTCTATGATGCTTTAGATAACAATTCTTAGAAGTTTGGCTACTAGCAAGTCGTTTGAGAGTTTGGATCAATTTTAAGATTTTTGCTTCGGCCGAATACATGCTAGGATAGTTACCAAATAAATTGTAATACTCCCGGTTTGTATTTTGGGCCGGTACGAATTTTGTGCATCTCTGATGCTTTATATCGCAATACGGAGAAGCTTGGTTACCGACAACTCGTTTGAGAGTCTAGATCATTTTAAAGAGGCTTGTCTCGCCTGACAACATGCTAGAATTGTTCCCAACTGAATCTCAATTCTCCTTTTATGAATTTTTGACCTGTTTGGATTTTGTACCTCTCCGATGCTTTAGATCGCAATTTGGAGAAGTTTGGCTACCGGCATCTTGTTTGAGAGGTTGGATCATTTCTAAGAGGTCCTTATCACCCGATAATATGCTAGAATTATTTCTAAATAAATCGCAATAATCCCGGTGTAAATTTTTGACCGAAACGGATTTCACACCTCTCCGGTACTTTATATCATAATTCGGAGAAGCTTGGGTACCGACAACTCGTTTGAGAGGTTGGATCATTTCAAAAAGTTTTTTCTCGCTCGAGAACATGCTTGGATTGTAACCAAATGAATTGCAATGCTCCCTGTTGTATTTTTGACCGGTACGGATTTCGAACCTATCCGATGCTTTAGATCGCAATTCAGAAAAGCTTGGTAACCGGCAACTCGTTTTAGAGGTAGGATCATTTTTGTGAGTTTTGTTTCGGCTGACAACATTCTAGGATAGTTACCAAATGAATCGCCCTACTCCCGGTTTGAATTATTGACTGGAACGGATTTTGAACCTATCCGATGCCTTAGAAATAAATTTTGAGAAGCTTGGCTAATGGAAAGTCGTTTGAGAGGTCAGATCATTTTTAAAAGTTATATTTCTTTAGAATACATTCCAGGAAAGTTAACAAATGAATCGCAATACTCCCGATTAGTATTTTGGACCGACACGGATTTCGTACCTCACCGATGCTTTATATCGCAATTCCGAGAAGCATGGCTACCATCATCTTATTTGAGAGGTTAGATTATTTTTAAGAGTTTCGTCATGCCCGATAACATGCTAGGATTATTCCCAAATAAATCATAATACTCCTGGTATGACTTTTTGAGCGGTACGGATTTCGTACCTCTCCGATGCTTTAGATCGCAATTCGAAGAAACTTGGCTACCGGTAATTCGTTTGAGAGGTTGGATTGCTTCTAAGGGTTTCTTCTCCCTCGACAACATCCAAGGATTGTTCCCAAATGAATTGCAATACTAAAGGTGCGAATTTTTAGCCGGTACGGATTTCGTACCACTCTGATGCTTTTGATCGTAATTCGGTGAAGCTTGGCTACCGACAACTTGCATGAGATGTGGGATTGGTTTCAATAGTTTTGAATCTCCTAAAAACATGCTAGGATTGTTCCCAAATGAATTGCAATAATCCCAACTTGATTTTTTGACCGGTACGGATTTCGTACCTTTTCGATGCTTTAGATCCCAATTCGGAGAAGCATGGCGACCGGCAAATCGTTTGAGAGGTTAGATCATTTTTAAAGCTTCGTCTCGCCCGAAAACATGTTTGGATTGTTCCCAAATCAATCGCAATACTCCAGGTGTGAATTTTTAAACGGTACCAATTTCGTACCTCTCCGATGCTTTTGATCGAAATTCGGAGAAGCTTGGCTACCAGAAACTCGTTCAAGAGATTGGATCGCGTCAAAGAGTTTATTCTCGCACGAGAGCATGCATGGATAAACAAAAGAGTTTTTGAAAGTAATCATTCTGCAGCTCCAGCCATTCTGCAATCCATTATATCTAATATTAAGCTTAAGCTAGCTTATAAACAGTTTAAAATACATGATTCTGAAGAAAACAAATATATTGCCCATCTTTGGAACTTGAAGAGTGAATGGATCAACTCAGAAATCAGTGTGTGTACTTGGGAGGAAACCTGAGCCTAGAGTATGCATGATTAATACTGCTAGTTCTATGACAACTGTTGGGAGTTATGGAGCAATTTTGAGAGAAGATGTGGGTACAGCAATTGCAGCTTGTGCAGGTAGATGTGTTGCCAGATTTGTCATCTATCATGAGTTCCAAAGTATAAAAGCAGGGCTGGAACTGGCTGTCAAGTACAGACGACATAAGGTTGAAATTAACTCTGTCTCCAAGTTAGCAGTTCAGATTATTAACAAAGAAATCAAGCCTGACTGGCAGTGTAGGACACTTGTTCGGGAAATTATGAAGATTGTGGATACTTTGGAGTTGTTCAGCTGTACCCATATATTCATGGAAACGAATAAAGCTGCAGAAATCCTCTCTAAAACTCAGACTGGGCTGGATTTCATGGAACTGAAGGCTATAAATTTTTTTGAAGAATTAGAGCGTCAAGTTACAGATGATAAGAATAGCAAAGCATATCTAAGAGTTCATTAATGTTGTTTTTCCTTCTTTTCTCTTTTGGGTGTTAGGCTCCTTGCTTTTCTCTTGTGCTCTTGAGAGGAGAGGGCTGTCCTCACCCCTATTTTGTTATTTCCTCGCTTTTTATTTCAAATTCTAAATTTCCAAAAAAAAAGAAAAAAAAAAGATTCATTTGGTTACTTTCCTTGCATGTTGTCGGTTGAAACAAAACTTATAAAAATGATCTAACCTCTCAAACGAGTTCCCGGTAATCAAGCTTCTCCGAATTGTGATCTAAAGCATTGGAGAGGTACGAAATCCGTACCTGTCAAAAATACAAACCGGGAGTATTACGATTCATTTGGTAACAGTCCAAGTATGTTGTCGGGCGAGAAAATACTCTTATAAGCGATCCAACCTCTCAAATGAGTTGTCGGTAGCCAAGAATCTCCGAATTGCGATCTAAAGTATCAGAGAGGTACGAAATCCGTACCGCTCAAAAATTCACGCCGGGAGTATTGTGATTCATTTGGGAACAATTCTAGTATTTTTTCGGGCGAGAAGAAACTCATAGAAATGAACCAACCTCTTAAACGAGTTGCCGATAGCCAAGCTTCTCCGAATTGCGATCTAAAGTATTGGAGTGGTACGAAATCCGTACCGGTCAAAAATTCACACCATGAGTATTGCGATTCATTTGGAAACAATCTCAGCAAGCTATCAGGTGAGAGAAAACTCATAAAAATGATCTAACCTCTCAATCAAATTGCCAGTAGCCAAACATCTTCGAATTGCGATCTAAAGCATCAGAGAGGTACGAAATCCTTATCGGTCAAAAATACAAACCGAGATTATTACGATTCATTTGGTAACTATCCTTGCATGTATTCGGTCCAAACAAAACTCTTAAATATGATCTAACCTCCCAAACGACTTGCCAGTAGCCAAACTTCTCAGAATTGCGATCTAAAGCATTGAAGAGGTTCGAAATCCCTACCGGTCAAAAATTCAAACCGGGAGTTTGACGATTCATTTGGTAACTATCCTTGCATGTTGTCGGTCTAAACAAAACTCATTAAAATGATCCAACATCTCAAATGAGTTACCGGTAACCAAGCTTCATCGACTTGTGATCTAAAGAATCAGAGAGGTACGAAATCCGCACCATTCAAAAATTCAAGCCGGGAGTATGGCGATTCATTTGGTAACTATCCTTGCATGTTGTCGGTCGAAGCAAAACTCTTAAAAATGATCCAGCCACTCAATCAAATTGCCAGTAGCCAAGCTTCTTGGAATTGAGATCTAAAACATCGGAGAGGTACGAAATCCTTATAGGTCAAAAATATAAACCGGGAGTATTGCGATTCATTTGGCAAACGATCCTAGTATGTTGTCGGGCGATAAGAAACACTTAAAAATGATCCAACCTCTCTAACGAGTTGCCTGTAGCCAAGCTTCACCGAATTGCGATCTAAAGCATCTGAGAGGTACAAAATCCATATCATTCAAAAATTCAAACCGGGAGTTTTGCGATTCATTTGGTAACTATCATTGCATGTTGTCGATGGAAAAAAAACTCATAAAAATGATCCAACCTCACAAACGAGTTTCCGGTAACCAAGCAAATCTGAATTGCGATCAAAAGTATCAGAGACGTACGAAATCCGTATCGGCCAAAAAGACAAACCACGAGTATTGCGATTCATTTGGTAACAATCCTAGTATGTTTTCGGGAGAGAAGAAACTTTTAGAAATGATGCAACCTCTCAAACGAGATCCGGCAGTCAAGCTTCTCCAAATTGCCAATATAAAGCATCCGAGTGGTACGAAATCCGTACCGTTCAAAAATTAACACTGGGAGTATTGCGATTCATTTAGGGATAATCCTAGCATATTGTTGGGCGGGAAGAAACTCTTAGAAATGATCCAACCTCTCAAACGAGTTGCCGGTAGCCAAGCTTCTTCGAATTGCGATCTAAAGCATTGGAGAGGAACAAAATCTGTACCGGTCAAAAATTTACACCAGGAGTATTGCGATTCATTTGGGAACAATTCTAGCATGTTGTCGGGCCTGATGAAACTCTTAAAAATGATCTAACCTCTCAAACGAGTTGCGATATAAAGCATCAGATAGGTACGAAATCCGAGCCCCACCTACCACGGTGCAGGTTAGTGGAATTCCTTTTTTCTTTAATAGTGCACGTTAGTCTATGAGTTCTGAACCCTTGATTCTTTAGGGGCTTTCAAGTTTTATGTTACTTTCTTTTATCTGAGCCCTATATTCTGCATTTATGCTTTTCTCGAGGAATTATTTGGGCATCCCCTTTCTTTTCTTAGTAAGTACATAGCTTTGTGGCATTTTCCCCTTTAGCTGTTTTATCCTTTTCTAGAATGTTTTGTGAGGAAGATGATTAAGCTTTCTCTGGTGGCAAGACTTTGAGCCATGGCTCCCTCCGATGGGTCTGGCTTCCGGACGATAACAAGTCAGCTCCATTCGGGGTCTTCTCACTCTGAGAAAACCGAAGGAGGCCAATTCTTTGAGAACAGTTCAGTTCGTAAGGACTCTACAATTGAACTCCAGATGCTCGCCCAAGGAATCAAACTAACTAACTCCGATCCACCCATTACCGAGGAGATGAGAATGATTTATAAGCAAGTGTTAAGTGTTAGACCGGATTATACACCAAGTAAAGAGCCTCGATCGGCAGAAATTGAACCCAAAGAAAAATCCCCAATCTGTGTCAAGAGATTTTCTTATCATGACCAGAGATTGGCGTTGCTATATGCTGAGAGAGAAGCTAACGAAAAGGAAATGCAACTTGCAATCGAACAGATTCAGGGTGACTTAAATGATAAGGAGAATGTTAATGACGACGACGAGGACATCGATGGTGAAGCTGTGACTGATGAAAAGCAAATTGAGGAAGATGGTGAGCAGGAACCTGAAGCGAGGGTGGAGATACACCCGGCAGCTACAAATAACATTTCTCAAAAGGGTGACGTGGAATCCAGTAAAGCTGAGATCACTACTGAAGTTGATGCAGCTAAGGTTAGTCAGAATACTGGGGAGCACACAGACAGCTTGTATAAATGTCAAGGAGAAGCCGAAGGCACCAAGGACACAACAAAGGAGAAGAAAGTTGAGAGCATACTTCAAACAAGCACGAAACCTAAAATGATGAACTGGGCTCATATGATTGGAGCGGCTCCAAAATTTAGAGGGACTACTAAATTAACATACACCCACCCATAAACTTAAATGGAGCTAGAACTGCCTTTATCAAGACTGAGAAATACACTGAGAATATTAAGACTTGTGAAGAACTTGTGGTTGGCAACTTTATCGGAAGAAGATTGGATTACAAATTTGTCAAAACTACATTAAAGTTTATGTGGAACACTAAGGCCGAGTTTGAAATGCATTTGCAAGGCATTTAAATTTTGCAATGATGAAGATAGATCTAAAGTGCTCACTATGGGACTAGTCAATATTTCTAATAAGTGCTTCATGGTTAGACTTGAAGACCCTATATAGAAACTGAATCCACCATCCTACACAATATTCTGGTTTGGGTCTTGTTGAGGAATATCCCAGGACATCTTTGGAACCCGAAAGGGCTTGCTGAACTCACTAGTGTTATTGGAGTACCGTTGTGTCTTGACAAAGCCACGAATGAAAAAACTAGACAAGGGTATGCAAGAGTCTGTGTGGACATTGATACTCAATGTGAGATGCCACCAATCCCTGTTGAGATAGACACCAAAGAGAAATTTACATTTAAGTTGAGTACACATGGCACCCCATCAAATGCTCTGATTGTTCAGCCTTTGCTCACAGTGCCTTTAAATGCCCGTCTTCTCCTCTGAAAGTTGATAAGGAAGGAACTGTTCACATGAAAGGAAGGAATAATCATTCCGCTACAGGATATCAGAATAGGCAGAATTATGGCCATGTTGGAACAAGTGCGAATGGTGGAGCTAGGCACAACCAGTGCGAAACCCCAAAACCCAAGAGAACTGCAAAACCATACCATAAAGAGAGTTTTAGATTTATTGAGAAACAGGTCCCCAGAACTCAGACAACCACGAAGAACGGCTTCCAGGCTCTAGTAAACTTGGAGGACCAAGCTGGCCAGAATAGGGGCAAGGGAAAGGAGAACAACCAAGGTCTGCATACTGATAGGAAGGGATATAGCAATGGAAATAAGACTAATAAAGAGAAGGTGCAGGAAATTACCGGAGGGATCAAGGAAAGGGAAGCTAAGCAGAATGAAAACTCGAATTAGGAATCTGTTGTAAAGAACAAGGGGGTGGAGCTCAACTGGAAGTTGTGCATGAGGCATCTCTAGGAACTAGCTCTAAAGATAAAATGGCCAACTCTAGAGATGCAGAGAAGTCTAAGGATCCTAGGGATTACTATAGGGATAAGGGTGAGGCGGAAGAAGGCATGGTTGAGGCTATAAGCAGTAATGAAGACAATGACTCTAATTACAGTACAGCTGGGGAAACTTAGATATAGGTTCAGCAGAAAAACAAGAAGAAAGCTGAAAAGGCCAGACAAAAAGCAAAGTAATCTAGTCGCACTAGAGATAAGTACCTGGCAGGAAATGGGAGCACTGCAGGCAAGGAGAAGAAGCACATTAACAACCCCCACAATGTATAACACAACATGCTGGAATATAAGAGGATTTAATGATAATCTCAGGCAAAAGGCAATTAGAGAGCTTATTCACAGGTTCAAATTATCTCTGGTATGTATACTGGAGACTAAAGTAAGGAAAGGCCGAGAAAAGAGTATGGTGAACTTTATGTGTCCTGGTTGGGATATGGCCACTTGCAGCACTCCACTTAAGAGAAGGATTTTTCTATGTTGGGATCCTCAGATGGTCAAAATTACGATTTTAAGGCAAACTAACCAAATAATACACTGCGATATTAACATGGGCACTGATACTTTCATTGGCTCCTTTGTTTATGCACCAAATGAAGCCCCCCAAAGAATTATGCTCTGGCAAGATTTAAGCACTTTCTCCACTGGCTTCAACAATACTAAGGCTTGGGTTGTTTTTGGTGACTTTAACTCTCCCTTTTCTGACCTTGAGAAACTGGGGGGTCGACCTGGTAGATACGTATAGACACTGGCTGGATATCGAAAGCACTATGATCTCAGATACAAAGGCTGTAAATATACTTGGGTGAATAAAAGGAAGGGGAGTGAAAGAGTGCTCACAAAGCTGAACAGAATCTTGGTGAATGAGAAGTGGAGTAACATGTACGGGCTGCAGAGGCTGAGTTTCTTAATTGCGGTATATCTGACCATAGTCTTGTTGTTCTAAGAATTGTCAAAGCCTTTAATATTCAAAAGAGAGCCTTTAAATTCTTTAACTGCTGACAAGCTAAGGAGGGATTTCAAAACCTGGTGGAAGATCTTGGTCAGCTAGTGTGTTTGGCAACCCCATGAGTAGGCTCTATAAGAAACTGGGTAGTACTAAAATAAAAATTAAAGAGTGGGGCAGGGGTAGAAACAATGAGGTCACCAAGCTTGTGATTCAAGCTAGAGATAATATGGAAACTATTCAGTCCAACCTACAGCAAAATCCCATGGACGCTACTCTGGTGGATAGGGAGGATATTGCCCTAGGTAAATACTTGGAGATTGCTAGGAAGAAAGATACCATGTTGAAGCAGATATCCAAGATTAAATGGCTGCAAAATGGGAATCTCAACACAGAATACTATCATAAGGCCATCAAAACTAGAAAATCTAGGAATGCTCTCATGTCAATCCAGGATAACAACGGCTCCACTTTCTTTGATCCTGCAATTGTTTCAGCAGCTGATATTGACTACTTCAAAAGCATTATTGGTTCAGGGTACAGGGAGGTAGACACTGAAGCCATTAAGCACATCAAGCTCAAGAATGTCATTAGTAATGAAGACCATATCCAACTGATTTGTGAAGTCAGTGATGAGGAAATCAAAATAGCTCTTTTTGAGATTGAGGATTCTAAAGCTCCTGGGCGTATAACTCGTTCTTCTTCAAAGAAAACTGGGATTGTATCAGCCAAGATCTCATCCATGCTGTGATTTTTTTTTTCAAAAGTAGTAAGATGCTTTCCCAGACTAACTCTACTGCTATCACTCTTGTCCCTAAAGTGGTGAACCTTAGCAGCTTTAATGACTATCGACCTATTGCATGATGTAATGTGGTCTATAAGATCATCTCCAAAATACTCATCAAAAGACTTAAAGGGGTGGTTTCTTCTCTGGTCAGCCACAACCAATCAGCTTTTATTCAAGGGAGGCAAATCTTAGATAATTTGTTCCATGCTCATGAGCTTCTCAAGAATTTCCATGAGGATCGAGGGCCACCAAGATGTACTCTTAAGCTGGATCTCAGGAAAGCATATCATCTTGTCCAGTGGGAAGTTATCCTCTCTATTCTTCAAGCGCTCAACTTCCCGCCTGTCTATTGGGTGGGTCAAGCAGTTCATTACTTCTCCATACTACTCTATTGCTGTGAATGGAGCTCTGGAAGAGTATTTTAAAGGAGAAAGAGGACTCAGACAAGGAGACCCCTTATCTCCCTACTTGTTTGTGATGGTCATGGAGGTATTAGGCCTAATTATTGAAGAGAAAGTGCATGGAGGCAAATTTGGGCTCCACAAAAAATGTTTCAATCCAGTCCTTACTCGCCTCGCATTTGCAGATGACTTGCCCATTTTCTTTTATGAGACTGCCTCTACAACTAGCTCCCTTAGAGAATGCCTCAACTCCTTTACTGCTCTTACTGGTTTGGAAATTAACTTTGAGAAGTATAAGTTGTATTGTTGTGGTGTTACTGAGCAGATAAAGCAGGATATAAGCTCTAATATAATGATTGGGTTGGGAACTCTGCCAGTCAAATATTTGGGGCTCCCTTTGCTTTCTTCTCGACTCAAAAAGGACGATTGCCAGAAACTCATTGAGAGGCTCACAGGCAGAATATTCAGCTGGCAAAATCGACTTCTCTCATGAGCAGGAAGAGCCCTTCTCATCCAGGCAGTTCTTCAGAGTATCTCAGTTTACTGGCTCTCCACTATCATGTTACCCATTAATGTTATGGATAATATTAACAGAGCTTGTTCTTGATTTCTGTGGCATGGGTTCAACTTGGAAAAGAAAATAGCAGCTATTGCCTGGAGAGACCTTTGCAACCCAAAAAGGGAAGGAGAGCTCGGCTTTAAGTGCTGAAATACTTTGAATAAAGTAGCTATCCTGAGATATATATGCAAAGTAGCTTCTAAAGAGGATAATATATGGGTTAATTGGGTCTATGCTAATCTATGACATGGTAAGAATTTTTGGACAGCTAACACTCCTGGTAGAAGCTCCTGGGCTTGGAGAAGCATCCTCAACTCTCGAGATGAAGCAAAAAAGAGAAGCTCTGAGGTGATTTTTAATCTCCTTCCCATCTCCTTCCCACCACTTAGGGCACTTATGTCATTTGTTCCTTGTTTTTTTATTCTGAATTTTCTACACCCTTGATTCAATTCTAACCAACGACTAGATCTTGTGTTAGGGTTGGAATTAGGTTTTCTTTAGAACTGTAGTAGTTAGGTGAGGTTCTGAATTACTGGCTGCTACCCTTCTGGGCCTCTTTCAATGGAGAACCGAGGAGGTCTTCTCCTTGATTCTGAGGGAGATCCATCAAACTCTTCTGACAACAACCCCCAAACCTTCTTCAAACAAGCAGCAGATGGTTGTGAGAGAGAAAGACAAGCTCCACCTTCCTTGTTCGTGATTAAACTCATGGCGCTGGGAATTCAAAAGTGTGATGGAAAGAAAACAGTTGGTGAGGAGGAAAGTAGAATCGCTAGGTTTCTATTTGACATCAAATTCAAGGATGCAGATGTAAAAACTAAGCACCAATTTGAGATGGAGTTCAAAGAATTTCAAGCAACAAAAATACTAGTTTCTGCCTCAGGATTAACGAAGAGTAAGAATAGACATTCGTTTTTCAGAGACTCCAAACTAAACCGACAATTGGAGCTTGAAGTTCTTACAAATTCTGAAAGGGTGGCAATAAAGATGGGAGGCTCACTATACAAGACATTGCAAAAGCCCAATTGAACTTTGATGACTTGGCTGATAAGGATTTTTGTTCTACATCGTCTGAGAAGATTAATCAAACCAATGAAAGTTGTATGTCCGTTTAAAACTTGCAACTTCAAATCTTGTGTGATGGAATGTGGAAACTATGAAAACAAAGAGGGCATCTACTTTGACAGTTGCCATAGTGATTCAATGCAGGAGATAGAAGAAGGAGAGAATTCTAACGACTGTGCTGAAGTTTCCAGTTCAACTCAAGATCCTAGTTCGGCTCTGCAAGAACTTGAGGAAGTTTCTGATAGACCAAAGGTAGATGTACAAGCTGAATGTTCTGCTGAAACTTTACTAATAGATAAAGTTCTTGACAAGGGAAAGCAAGCCCCAATCCTTGCCCTACCAGCTGAACTTGAAGGAGGAACTAGCTGCAATCCGAAAAAAGCACCTCAACCTACACAGATCAAAAGCTGGGCTTATCTCTTTTCTGCTCCTGTAGCAGGCAGAGGTATATCAAAACTCTCTTTTATCAAACCTGATATTATTAATGGGAAAACTACTATCAAAGTAGGTCCTGAAGAATTTAAAGAGAATATCAAGACTAGTTTCCTTTATCAGGCTGGTTGTTTTGTTGGTAAGAGATTAGCTTACCCTTTTGTAAAAGAAACTCTCACGAAACTCTGAGACATTGGAGGAGATTTTGAGATGACCATCCATGGACTCAACATGTTCTTCTACAAATTCTCTAACCCTGAAGATAGACAAAAAGTCTTGGAAAAAGGAGCTCAACATATTGTTAGTCGAGTCTTCTTGATCAGGGAATGGAGGCCATTCATTGAAATAGAAACTACTAACTTCACATCCATCCCTGTATGGGTGATTCTCAGGAATATCCCACACCATAAGAGATCAATTGAAGGAATGTCTAGGATTGCTAGCACATTGGGAGTGCCAATGTACTTGGGTAAATTTACTGGGGAACATATTTCCACTACTTCATTTGCATGAGTATGCATCGAAATCCATGCTTCTTGTGAATATCCTTGCTCTATTCCAGTTTTTTTATGGAGATGAAGGAATTGCATACATTCAGTGTGAATACCTACCTCTTAAATGCTTTATTGTACTATCTTTGGTCATAACCTGGAGTCCTGTGACATTGTTCCAAAAGTTCAGAATAACTCTAAGAAAGTAGAGAACATACATCAGCAAGGTAAAGGCCACCCAACAAGTAAAACAGATATCCCAAGGGCTAAACGGACTTCCAAGAAACTCCAAGCTAACCCTAATAGGTTCAATGTATTGGAGATCCCAGATGAGGGAGAAACAGAGCTGATTATGAATGTGGGACCTGGTGACAAAGTTAAACATGTCAACAAAGATGATTTTACTTCTGAAGACCACAATAAAGGAATTAAAGAATCAAACACAGTTACAAAAGAGCAACCGAGCAGTAGCTCTCAAAAGCAACAAGGTCCAGTTAGGTAAACTAAAAATCTCCTCAAAAATAAAGTCCCAAAAAAATCTCGTAACAGCCCTCAGAATGGCAACAAGAAAGGCACAACCCAACAAAAGAGTTACTTCAAATATAAGCCTTCAGTGGAGAAATACCAAATGTCTGAAGAAGAATTAAAAAAAGCAGCAGCTAAAATCAAACTGAGCCTGAACAAGAACAGCAGAGGAGAAAATGCTGGCCCTAAAGCTAAACGTTTCTAATGTATATACAAAGCCAAAATCAGAGAGGGAGAGAGGCAGTTACAACTTATCCCAAAATGGAGTCTATATGTATTGAGTGTGAGGGAGTTTTTCTAATTGATTTTCTTTGTTTTGCAGGTTTTTTTCAAGACCATATCATTTTTAAATCTCAGACATGCTAGTACTTTATCCACATCAAAGATCAACTGACAGGGATTCTCGGTTTGATTACTTGGGGTCTAAATGGTTTTTTTTCCCCTCTTTTTATGGATCTACATCCTAATTTAAACATTGGGTGTTGGAATATTAGAGGCATTAATGACAGCTGCAAAAAAGAGAAGTTAGCAGCAGGATTAAAAGGAATAAATTATTTATATTTGGTATTTCTTAGCATAAAATATTAGATGAAAATATTAAAACTACTGTTGATTCTATCTGTTGAGGATGGGCATTTACCTTCAACAACTCTCAAAATTGAAAGAGCAGGGTTCTCCTTTGTTGGGTCCCACAGCTCATCAAAGTGGAGCAGATCATAATGGAAGAGCAGCACATCACATGCAATGTCCACCATACATCTGGTATCTCCTTTTGCTCATCCTTTATATATGGTTGTAATAGCTATATTAAAAGAAGAATCTTGTGGGACAAAATTTGCAATCTCTCAGCAAATATGACTCTTCCCTGGACCCTTCTAGGAGACTTCAATGCTATTCAAAGTTCTACGGAAAAGGTTGGGGGTATCCCTGTCCTACCTCACACTATTGATGAATTTATGAACTGCCTTCAAACGATTGGCCTAGTGGACTGTAAATTACAAGGCTACTATTTAACTTGGAGTAATAAGAGTACTAGAGGCAAGAGAGTTGTTGTAAAATAGGATAGAGTTCTAATTAACTCTCAGTGGATGAATACTTTCAATTATTCACAAGCTAACTTCTTTAACCCTAATGTCTCTGATCACTCCCCTTGCATCCTTAATATCACATCTCCCTCGTCTTCTAACCCTAAGCCTTTTAAGTTTTTTAACTGTTGGGCTGAAGACTCTGAATTTCTTGATGTGGTTAAGGATGCTTGGAATTTAAAAATTGAAGGCAATGATAATTTTATTTTTGTCTCAAAGCTCAAAAATGTTAACAAAAGACTAAAAGAAAAATTCTCTAAAGCATTTACTCTCTTGGATACACAAATTTTTAATGCCAAAACTGCCTTAGACATCCTTCAAGATAACCTGCAAATTGACCCCTTTACCATGACCTTGCAGCTCATGAAATAATTGCTCTGAAAAAATTTGTTGATTTGGTCAAAGCAGATGAGCATATCAAAAAGCAAAAATCTAGAGTTCAATGGCTCCAACTTGGAGACAGTAATTCTAAGTTTTTTCATAACTCTATTAAAGCTAGAAGAGCTAGAAATGGGATTTTGAGTATTATTGACTCTAATGGGACTGCTCTTAACACTGAAAAAGATATATGCAAAGAAGGTGTTTTCTAGTTTGAAAATACTCTAGGAAACAGTCATGTTACTCAAGTTAGATTTAATGACCTACAAAGCATAAACATTAACGGAATTTCTAACGATGATAGAGATGCATTAGAAAGGCCTATTTCTTCTCAAGAGATTTTTGAATCTCTTTAGAACATTGGAGATGATAAATCCCTAGATCCTGATAGCTTAACGTCTCTTTTCTTTAAAAGGGCCAGGGCTATCATTGGAGATGATTTTGTGAAAGCTGTTAAAAACTTCTTCCATTCTGGTAAACTTTTGGGTGAAGTTAATGCTACTATTCTTACTCTTATCCCCAAAATTGACAATCCTAAATCCTTTAAAGATTTTAGACCTATTGCTTGTTGCTCTATTCTTCACAAATGCATTTCAAAAAATTTAACTTGCAGAATTAAAAATGTCATTGGTTCTATCATTAGCCCCTGCCAGTCTGTCTTCATCTTTGGCAGGAACATCACTGATAATATCATGTTAACACATAAAATTATTAGAAATTACCATAGAGATAATGGCAGTGGTAGATGTACTGTTAAAATTGACTTGAGCAAGGCCTATGATATGGTTAACTGGGAGTCTATCATTGAAGTCATGCAAGCCATGAACTTCCCTGGTAAACTTATTATGTGGATATGGGAATGTATATCAACTACTAGATATTCTATGGCTATTAATGGTTCTCATCACTATGGCTATTTCAAAGGAAAAAAAGGGATTAGGCAAGGGGACCTCATTTCTCCTTACATTTTTGTCATGATCATGGAGGTTTTTACCAAGATTATAGATAAAAATGTAAGTAAAGGGTTCTTTCAGCTTCACCCTAAATGCCTTAGGCCCAATATCTCTCACCTATGTTTTGCAGATGACCTCATCATCTTTATGAAAGGTGTTCCTTCTAATGCTATTTGTCTAGTACAAGCTCTTAACAACTTCAAGACCTTTACAGGTATGGATATCAACCATAGTAAGAGTAGATTATATTGTGTTGGTATGAACTCCATTGATATTGACTATTTTCATGATACTATTGGTATTGAATGGGGATCCCTTCCAGTTAGATATCTTGGCCTCCCTTTGATCACAACATAACTTAAAGCTTCAGACTGTCTCCTAATGGTCGAGAGAGTGAATGCTAGGATTGGGTCTTGGAAAAGTAGATGCTTATCCAATGCTGGGAGACTTACTCTACTTAAATCTATCCTGGCTAGTATGCATACCTACTGGAGCTCTGTTTGTAAACTCCCCCAATCTATTGTGAATATGATCAGTAAGATCCTTAGATATTTTTTGTGGGGAGGCACTGATCTGTACCATAAAAATTCTTTGGTCAGCTGGGACAAATGTTGCTACTCTTATGATGAAGGTGGCCTTAACATAAGGGATATTGCAACGGTTAATAAAATTTCTACTCTAAAAAATCTTTGGACTGTTATTGGGGGGTGCAGTCTATTTGGGCTGACTGGATTACAGCTAATCTGATTAAAAACTAAAACTTTTGGCTTATGAAAATTCCTACTGATTGTTCTTGGATTTGGAGATTTATTTTGCAGAATAGGACTATTGCTTCTTCAATTGCTCGCCATCACATTAGAAACAGACAAGCTACCTTATTATGGCAGCAACCTTGGCATCCTTTGGGTATCTTATCTGAACTTTTTCCTCGACATCTCAGGTATGACTCTCTTTTAATCTTTAATGCTTATGTGGGTAACATTATCAACAATGATACATGGAACATTCTAGATAACTCTTTATAAGAACTTAGTACTATTTGGCAACATATTAATCAAGTTGACTGCTCCTCTGGTCACGAGGATGAGATTGTCTGGTCTATTTCTAATAATGGGGAATTTAACTTCAAAAATGCATTTAATCACATTAGACATATCAACCCTAAGCTCCCCTGGACCCACTTGACTTGGTTCCCAGGTAATATTCCTAGACAAAGTTTTATTACTTGGCTGGCCTTAAACAAGGCTTTGAAAACCCAAGACAAGCTGACCCAGTGGGGTGTGACTTTTCTTGCAAAAAGTGTGCTCTACTGGGGTGATGGAAAAAATGAGAATCATCTTTTCTGTTCTTGCCCATTTTCTCAGATGATTTGGAATAAACACCTTCATAAGCTTCACTTCAATAGACTCAATACTGACTGGGACATTGAAATCTCTTGGTGCTCTGACCATTTTAAAGGAACATATTTAACGGCTTAAATTAGAAAACTCACTTTTTGTGCCTTCATATCCCACATTTGGGGTGAAAGGAATTACAGAATTATTGAGAGTACGAGTAAATCAGCTGATTTAATCTTACAAAAAATTATTCGTGATATTAGGACTAAACTTGCTTGTAGCAAAGCTATTTTTGAAGATACTAATGAAAATATAATATGCTTGCAGGAATGGAATCTTCTTAACAACCTGAAAACTACAGAACCTATTTTTTGTAGATGGAACAAACCTCTTCCAGGTTACCATGCAATTAATGCAGATGATTCTCTTTCTGAAGTTGGTGCAATTGGAGCCCTTTTGAGAACAGAAGAAGGGATCTCAGTTAAAGTTGTGGCTGACAGAGTGAGAGCTCAAAGTGTGATCAATCACGAACTTCAGGGCATTGAAGCGGGCATGTTGTTAGGGCTGAGACTGGAGATTGAGAAAGTTATCATTTACACTGATTCTGGAGAAGGCTACAACCTGCTCTGCAAGGAAGGGATGCCCCCCTGGCAGGTCAAGAGAATTGTGGAAAGGATAAAAAACTTGAGGCTTAGGTTTAGATCATGTATCATTGAACAAGTTTTCAGAGAAGCTAATGCGGCTGTTGACAATCTCTCTAAGATCAAACCTGCGGAAGGTTTTTGTGAAATGCTACCAATAACCTTTTCGCATGAGCTCATGGTGATAATTGAAGGCGATGCTGCTGGGAAACTCTACCTGAGGCTATGAGAATGATCCAAAAACAATTTGATGTTGGGGCGTACAAAAGAAGCAAGGTTATGGGGTTACTTTGTAGCTTCTCGACTTGCTTGATTTGGAAAGAAAAAAAAAATAGGGGTGCCCATTTCATGGCTGCCCAGGCTACTACTATAGGTTTCTTTGCACTGAATAATAGCTCATTTCCTGATCTGTCTTGGTGAAAATGCTCAAGGAAGATCCTTTCTTGACACTGATCTTCTGACTGAATGTGGGAGTAAGGCGCCTGTCAGTTCCAGAAAGAAAATTCTTTTTACTTGCTGTAGACAGTCTATTTTCTTCTCTATTTACTTTTCATTCAATGTTACTGGGATTAGCTTAGGAGGGCTAGGCCTTCTGAACTGTTGGAGTAGTGATAAGAGAACTAATACATATGGGCTTTGAAATTGTGGAGTATGGGCCCTTATTTTATGGAGCATATGCCATATGCTATCTTGTTGTGTTGTCCTTTACTCCTTTGTTTGCGGTTGCTATATTGTTGATGATGCCTTCCTCTTCTTCTTTGGTGCTGATGTTGTTCTTTGACTATGGATGTAAGGTGTTCATCTTAAGCTCCTTTTTGCTGAAGACTTGAAGTCCATTTCTTACTAGTGCTGCAGTTTCTTTTGGTCTTGTGGAGTCTGTATGTCATTTGCTTGTTGCTCTTTATTCTTTGTATTATTCTTTGTATTTTTCTCTTTGAGCTTCTCTTCATTGAGAGTTCACTTTTGTATTTTTTGTTTTTCTATGGAGCAGGGGGGTCTGCTTTCAACCCCAGCTTACCTTCCAAAAAAAATGCCTATTCAGCTTAGAAACATGATGGGCAGAGAGATGGCAGAAGAAATGGATGAAACTCCAATTGATGAGAATGGAAAAGACTCTATTGTGTGGACCCCTTCAATAGACGGAAAGTACAGAGTTGCTGCCACTTATGAAGTTCTAAGAGCAAGAAGAGCTGTTGCACAATGGGCTGAAGTTTGTTGGAATGGGACTGCCTCTCCTAAAACCCAATTCACTTGTTTAAAGCGTTTAGAGGAGGCCTAGCCACTGGTAATGGAATGGTGCAAAGAAAGCTTCTCCAAGTTGCCTACTGCAATATTTGTGGTCAGCAGGGAGAGAGTGAACAACATTTGTTTATGGATTGTGTACTTACAAGAGAATGTTAGAGCAAAATCAAAAGCAAATCTGGCATCACAAGCATTATGGGGAACCTTCAGAGTGAGATGGGAGACATTCTTGCACTACCAGGCTCTGATAATCTCAAAACAATTTTGCTTACTATGATCTACCATGTGTGGACCTATAAAAATGATAAATTCTTTAATGGAGCACTAAAGAACCCTGCAAACATTTTTAATGCCATCATTAATGAGACTAAAATTAGATTGCAGTTGGGGATTATTAAAACGGAAGATAAGGGACAAGCCAGGGCAGTGTGTAGCTTGTGGGGCCTTAATCCTTCCTTCACAACTAAGAATATACTATGGTGTACTTGGTGACCTCCAAAACTTGGTTTTGTAATGTTGAACACTGATGGATCGTTGTCAGATACAGGAGGGTACGGGGGTACTATAATTGATGAAAAGAAAAACTGTATTTTAGCTTCTGCAAAAAGAGAGAAGGGCATTTCAGTCATCTACCATGAGCTTCATGCCATCGAAGAAGGACTCAAGCACTGTATCAGCCATGGCCTCCCTAATGTGATGATAAACTCTGACTCCGCTAATCCAATAGGGATTATTCAAGACAAAACTACAATACCATGGCATTGCAGAAGATTAGTTAATTCGATTTGTAACAGTAGAAAAGCACTTGAGTTGTTGTGTATCAGAGCACTTGTATCGAGAAGCGAATGTGGAGCTAACTTCTTAGCATCCTTCCAAGTTGTAGTAGGTAGTTGTGTAATCACCCCGGAAGCATTACCCTCAGAGTCAGTGACTATTCAAGATGGGAATGCTAGGGGCTAAATGTACAAAAGAATGTAATTTTAGTTGTTTGTTATAGAGCTGGTCATGGGGTCCTTGCCTAACCCTAGCTTACCTTTCAAAAAAATAAAAGGTACGAAATCCGCACCGGTCAAAATTTCAAATCGGGAATATGGCGATTCATTTGGTAACTATCCTAACATGCTGTCGGTCGAAACAAAACTCAAAAAAATGATCAAACCTCTCAAACAAGTTGTCAGTAACCAAGCTTCTCTGAATTTCGAACTAAAGCATCGGAGAGGAACAAAATCTGTATCGGTCAAAAATACAAACCGGGGAGTATTGCGATTCATTTGGTAACTATCATTGCATGTTGTCGGTCGAAACAAAAGTCATAAAAATGATCCAACCTCTCAAACGAGTTTCCGGTTACCAAGCTTCTCCGAATTGCGATCCAAAGCATCGGAGAGGTACGAAATCCGTATAAGTCAAAACTTAGCACCAGGAGTATTGCAATTCAATTGGGAACAATCCTAGCATGTTGTCGGGCGAAAAGAAAATCTTAGAAACGATCCAACCTCTCAAACGAGTTGTTGGTAGCCAAGCTTCTCCAAATTGTGATTTAAAGCATCGGAGAGATACGAAATCCGTACCGGTCAAAAATTTACACCAGGAGTATTGCGATTCATTTGGGAACAATCCCTGCATGTTGTAAGGCAAGACGAAGCTCTTTAAAATGATCTAACCTCTCAAACAAGTTGCCGGCTGCCAAGCTTCCCCGAATTGTGATAAAAGGCATCGGAGATGTACGAAGTCTGTACTGGTCCAAAAAACAAACCAGGAGGATTACGATTCATTTGGTAACTATCCAAGCATGAAATGGGTCAAAACAAAACTCATAAAATTGATCCAACCGGCAAAAATCCTAACATGTTGTCAGGCGAGAAGAAACTCTTAGAAACGATCCAACCTCTCAAGCGAGTTGCTAGTAGCCAAGCTTTTCTGAATTGGCGATGTAAAACATCGGATAGGTACGAAATCCGTACCGCTCTAAAATTCTCATCGGGATTATTCCGATTCATTTGGGAACAATCCTAGCATGTTATCGGTCGATACGAAACTTGTAAAAATGATCTAATCTCGCAAGCGAGATGATGGGAGACAAGTTTTGCCGAATTGCAATATAAAGCATCGGAGTGGTACGAAATCCGTACCAGTCAAAAATTCAAACTGGGATTATAGCGATTCATTTGGTAACTAGCCTTGCATGTTGTCGTTAGAAACAAAACTTCTAAAGATGATCCAACCTCTCAAACGACTTGTCGGTAAGAAAACTTTTCCGAATTTCGATCTAAAACATCGGAGAGGTACAAAATACGTACCGGTCAAAAATTCAAATTGAGAGTAACTATCCTTGCATGTTGTCGGTCGAAACAAAACTCCTAAAATTGATCCGACCTCTCAAAGGAGTTACTGGTAACCAAGCTTTTCCGAATTATGATCTAAAGCATCGGAGAGGTACGAAATCCGTATCGGTCAAAAATACAAACCGTGAGTATTTCGATTCATTTGGCAGCAATCCTAGCATGTTGTCAGAGGAGAAGAAACTCTTATAAATGATTCAACCTCTCAAACGAGTTGCTGGTAGCCAAGCTTCCCCAAATTGCCGATATAAAGCATCGGAGAGGTACGAAATTCGTATCGGCCAAAAAAACAAATCGGAAGTATTGTGATTCATTTGGTAACTATCATAGCATGTATTCGGTCGATACAAAACTCTTTAAAATGATCCAACCTCTAAAATGACTTGCCAGTAGCCAAACTTCTCAGAATTGTGATCTAAAGTATCAGAGATGTACGAAATCATGGAAGCCTTATTTTTTATTCCAAGCACTAGGAACCCTGGTCCAGATGGCTTTAATTCACATCTTTTCTAGAAAAATTGGGAGTTGATTAGGAAAGACTTTTACCAGGCCATCTCTAATTTCTTTACTAAGAGCAGAATGCTCAATTCTATTTATGTTATTGCTATAGCACTTGTGCCTAAAAATCCTAATCCTTCCAATTTTGATGAATATAGACCCATAGCCTGCTGTAATGTGATCTATAAGGTCATCTCCAAAATACTAACTAGAAGACTTAAAACAGTACTTGACCCTCTTGTTAGTAACAGTCAATCAACTTTTGTTGAGGGTAGGCACATTTCAGATAATCTTCTCATTGCTCATGAGCTAATGAGGGACTATCACAATAGTGGGCCCACCCCCAAATGCACTACTAAAATTGATTTGAGAAAAACTTATGATCTATTACAATGGGAGACCATTCTTGTGATCCTGGAAACTCTTAACTTCCCTCGTATATTCATTGATTGGATTTCACAATGCATTACTACTGTACATTACTCTATTACTCTTAATGGATCCATTGAAGGTTACTTTCCAGGTGAAAGAGGAATCAGACAAGGGGATCCCATCTCCCCATATCTATTTGTCTTGGCCATGGAAATCATAGGTCTTCTACTTGAGCAGAAGGTAAGGGATAGGAACTTTGATATCCATATGAAATGTTCTGGCCTTTGCAGATGACCTACTGGTTTTCATGGAAGGTAATGTTCATTCAGGTTATGCTTTGCACGATGCTTTAACTACATTTTCAACTTGTACAGGTTTAGAGATTAACTTTGATAAATCTAAAATCTACAAGTCTGGAGTTAGTACTGAAATTGATATTAAAATTTGTGTTGCCCATATTATGGTAGATGGGGTTTTGCCTTTTAAGTATCTAGGAGTACCTCCCATTAATAAAAATCTTAAAGCCCTAGACTGTTAATGTTTAGTTGAATATATGACTAAGAGAATCTCTGGATGGCAACATTGAACTTTATCTTGTGCTGGCAAAGCACAGCTTGTCTAGTCAGTACTGCAAAGTGTGTGCATTTACTGGTGTGGCATTTTTATCTTGCCCAAAATGACTATCCATAGGCTTGAAATGATCTGCTCTAATTTTTGGTGGCAGGGTTCTGTTGATCCAGATAAAAGAGCTCCAATCAAATGGAGTGAATTATGCTATCCAAAGTCTGAAGGAGGCATGGGATTTAAATGCTTGCTAACTTGGAACCTGGCTTCAGTGCTTAGGCATGTATATAAGATACTAACAAAATAGAGTGGTCTTTGGGTGAGCTGGGTCAACAACAACCTGATCAAAGGAAGGAATGTTTGGGAACAAGGACTGAAGCTCAGAAGCTAAAAAGGTATCTTCTTGGCAATGGGGAAGACACCTACTTCAGGTAGGATCCCTGGTACCCAGATGGTATACTAATTGAAAAATTTTGTCAGGAGTTCAGATATGACTCTACCCTTCACAAAGAAGCCAAATTAAATGCTATTATTACAGATAGAACATGGAACATTCCTCAACACATCTCTTTCATGCTCAGTGATAGTATTCTCTTACCCATGAGGGGAATTGAGATTATAGGAGACTTGGAAGATAGAAATGTCTGGACACCAACAACAGATGGAAGATTTACATTATCTGCAACCTATGAAGCTCTAAGGAAGAAGAAAGCTGAAGTTAATTGGCACACTATCCCATGGAACAAAGTTAGCTCTCCTAGATGCAGTTTTACTTCCTGAAGGGCCTACAATGGTAGCCTAAGAACACAGAATAGATTAATACAAATAAAAGTTCTTACTCAAGCCTTCTGTTACATTTGTGGAAGATCAGGGGAGAATGAAGCACATCTATTCATGAACTCTATCTTTGCAAAGGAAATCTAGAGTAAAACTCTGAACAAATGTAACGTAAACAGAACTGTAGGATCTCTTGAAGATAAGATGGACTGGTTATTAACTCTCAATAGTGGTAGTACAACTACAAGGATTTTGAAAGCTGTTCTCACTACTATGATCTTTTATATCTGGATGGAGAGGAACCTTAAGCATTTTGAGAATAAGCTTCTCAATCTGAAGTCTACAATCACAGCTATATTCAATGAACTTACAATCATAATTAAGCTGATGTTTGGTGATAAAGAGGACAGTGCAGCAACTGTTAAGCTCTGTGTACTTTGGAATACACACTCAAAGCCTAGGAGTAAGAAAGTTATCAAGTGCAAATGGATCCCCCTAGAACCTGGTGAACTGATGCTTAACATAGTAGCTACAACAGATGGTTTGGGAGGCATATACAGAGATCGCATGGGTACTTATGTGCTAGGATATGCAGGCATGCAGATCGAAAGAAGCGTAATCTACCATGAATTTAATGCTTTAAGTCGAGGTATGTACGATGCTTCACACAATGGGTTTCCAAAACTAAAAGTTACAACTAACTCAAGCTTGCTTGTTGACTACATAAACCTGAAGAAAAGACCACCATGGGACTGCTTTGCATTATATAACTCTGTTAATGAGATGAAGCCATTGTTTGAAGAGTTCTCTATCCAACACAATTATAAGCAAGCAAACAGTTGTGCTCATTGGTTAGCTGCTTATCAAGTTGTAATTGGTGAATCCATTCTTTCTCCTAGTAGCATTCCTAGTGACTTGCAAGCCCTGGTTGACTATGATGCTAATGGTGATGAGTTTGTTAGGACGTAATTCTCTTGATGGTTATGACAGCTGGTTGGGGTATGCATGGGAAGTACAGTTGTGTTGTTGTTTCCATATCATCATCCACTGAGGATCTTGAATATGTTCATCCTTAGCTCCTTTTTTAAGGATTTGAAGATTTATTATCACTAGTGCTGCAGTTCATTCTTGTTTGTAGGATGAAGCTGCCCTTTAGCTTTTACTTGTTTTTGTAGACATTTTTCTATCTTTGAGCTCTTCCACATTAAAGAGTTCACTTTTGTATATTTGGTTAATCTATAGAGCAGGGGGGTCCGCTTTCAACCCCAGCTTAACCTTCAAAAAAAAATAAAAAAATGTACGAAATCCGTTCCGGTCAAAAATGCTAACCGGGAGTATTGCGATTCAATTGGTAACTATCCAAGCATGTATTCGGTCGAAGTAAAACTCTTAAAAATGATCCAACCTCTCAAATGACTTGCTAGTATCCAAGCTTCTCAAAAATGTGATCTAAACCATCGAAGAGGTACAAAATCCGTACCGGTCCAAAATTCGCACCGGGAGTATTGTGATTAATTTGGTCACAATCCTAGCATGTTGTCAGGTGAGACAAAATTCTTTAAAATGATCTAACCTCTCAAATGAGTTGCTGGTAACCAAGCTTCACCGAATTGCAATATAAAGCACCGGAGATGTACAAAATCTGTACCGGTTTAAAAAACAAACCGGGAGTATTATAATTCATTTGGCAACCATCAAAGCATGTATTCGGTTGAAACAAAACTCTTAAAAATGATTCAACCTCTCAAACGACTTGCCAGTAGCAAAACTTCTCAGAATTGTGATCTAAAGCATCGGAGAGATACGAAATCCGTACCGATCAAAAATTCACATCGGGATTAATCGCATTTATTTGGGTACAATTTGAGCATGTTGTCAGTCGTGATGAAACAATTTAAAATGATTTTACCTCTCAAACGAGTTGCCGGTAGCCAAGCTTCTCCGAATTACGATCCAAAGCATCGGAGAGGTACGAAATTTGTATCGGCCAAAAATACAGACCGGGAGTACTGCGATTCATTTGGTAACAATCCTAGCATGTTATCGGGCGAGAAGAAACTCTTAGAAATAATTCAACCTCTCAAACGAGTTGTCGGTAGCCAAGCTTCTCCGAATAGTGATCTAAAGCATCGGGGAGGTGCAAAATCAGTATCGGTCAAAAATTCGAACCGAGAGTATAACGATTCTTTTGGCAACAATCCTAGCATGATGTCGGGCGAGAAAAAACTCTTAGAAATGAACCAACCTCATAAACGAGTTGTCGGCAGCAAAGCTTTTCCAAATTGCCGATGTAAAACATCGGAAATGTACGAAATCCATATCAGTCAAAAATTCCACCGGGAGTATTGCGATTCATTTGGGATCAATCCTAGCATGTTGTCGGGCGAAAAAAAAACTCATAGAAACGATCCAAACTCTCAAACAAGTTGTCGGTAGACAAGCTTCCTCGAATTGCGATCTAAAGCATCGGGGAGATAGAAAATCTTTATCGGTCAAAAACTCACACCAGGAGTATTACGATTCATTTGGGAACAATCAATGCATGTATTTGGGTGAGACGAAACTTGTAAAAATGAACTAACCTCTCAAACAAGTTGTCGGTAGCCAAGCTTCTCCGAATTGCGATATAAAGCATCGGAGAGGTACGAAATCCGTACCGGTCAAAAATTTACTTGCTAACTATCCTAGAATGTATTTGGCTGGAACAAAACTTTTAAAAATGATCTAGCCTCTCAAACGACTAGCCATTAGCCAACTTCTCAATCAGGAGTATTGCGATTGATTTGGGAATAATCCAAGCATGGTGTCGGGCGAGAAGAAACTCTTATAAACGATCCAACCTCTCAAATGAGTTACCGGTAGCCAAGCTTCTCTGAATTGCGATCTAAAGCATAGGAGAGGAACGAAATCTGTACCGGTCAAAAATACAAATCAGGAGTATTGCGATTCATTTGTGAATAATCCTAGTATGTTGTCGGGCGAGAAAAAACTCATAGAAATGATCCAACCTCTCAAACATGTTGCCTGTAGCCAAGCTTCTCCGAATTGCGATCTAAAGCATCAGAAAGGTACGAAATCCGTACCGGTCAAAAATTCACACCAGGATTATTGTGATTCATTTGAGAACAATCCTAGCATGTTGTCAGGAGAGACGAAACTTATTAAAAGGATCAAACCTCTCAAACAAGTTGTCGATAGCCAAGCTACACCAAATTACAAAATAAATCATCGGAGATGTACGAAATCCGTTCCGGCTCAAAATACAAACTGGGAGCATTACCATTAATTTGGAAACTATACTAGCATGTATTTGGTCGAAACAAAGCTCTTGTAAATGATCCAACCTCTAGAACGACTTGCATGTAGCCAAACTTCTCAGAATTGTGACCTAAAGCATCGGAGAGGTACGAAATTTATGTCGGTCGAAAATACTATCGAGAGTATTACGATTTAATTGGCAACTATCCAAACATTTATTTGGTCAAAACAAAACTCTTAAAAATGATCCAAGCTCTCAAATGACTTGCTTGTAGCCAAGCTTATTAGAATTGTAATCTAAAGCATCGGATGGGTACACAATCCATGCAGGTCAAAAATTCAAGCCAGGATTATGGCGATTCATTTGGTAACTATCCTTGCATGTTTTTGGTCGAAACAAAACTGATAAAAATGATCCAACCTCTCAAATGAGTTGCCGTTAACCAAGCTTCTCTGAATTACGATCTGAAGCATCAGAGAGGTACAAAATCCGTGTCGGTCAAAAATACAAACTGGGAGTATTGCGATTCATTTGGTAAAACCCTAGAATGTTGACGAGCAAAAAAAAACTCTTTGAAATAATCCAACCTCTCAAACGAGTTGTCGGTAGCCAAGCTTCCCCAAATTGTGATTTAAAGCATCGAAGAGGTACGAAATCCGTACCGGTCAAAATTTCATAACGGGAGTATTGTAATTCATTTGGGAACAATTCTAGCATGATGTCAGGCGATAAGAAACTCTTAGAAATGACCCAACCTCTCAAACGAGTTGTCGGTAGCCAAGCTTCTTCGAATTGCGATCTAAAGCATCGGGAGGAACGAAATCCGTACCGGTCAAAAATTCACACCAGGAGTATTGAGATTCATTTGGGAACAATCTGAGAATATTGTTAGGCGAGGCGAAACTCTTTATAATGATCTAAACCCGCAAATGAGTTGCCGGTAGGCAATCTTCTCCGAATTGCGATAAAAAGTATCGAAGAGGTGCGAAATCCCTGCCGGTCCCAAATTAAAACTAGGACTATTGTGATTCATTTGCAAACTATCCTAGTATGTTTTCGGTCAAAGCAAAACTCTTAAAAATGATTCAACCTCTCAAACGAGTTGCTAGTAGCCATGCCTCTCCGAATTTTGATCTAAAGCATCGGATAGGTAAAAAATCAGTACCGGTAAAAAATTCAAACCGGGAGAATAGTGACTCATTTGTTAACTATCCTAGCATGTTGTCGGTCTAATCAAAGCTCATAAAAACAATCTAACCTCTCAAACGAGTTGCCAGTAGCCAAGCTTCTCCGAATTGTGATCTAAAGCATCGAAGAGGTACGAAATCCGTACCGGTCAAAAATGCAAACCGAGATTATTACGATTCATTTGCTAACTATCCTTGCATGTATTCGGTCCAAACAAAACTCTTAAATATGATCTAACCTCCCAAATGACTTGCCAGTAGCCAAACTTTTTAGAATTGTGATCTAAAGCATTGGAGAAGTTCGAAATCCGTACTGGTCAAAAATTCAAACCAGGAGTTTGACGATTCATTTGGTATCAGTTTCCAAGCTTCTCCGAATTGCACTCTAAAGCATCGGAGAGATGCGAAATCTGTACTGGTAGAAAATTTACCCTTGGATAATTGTGATTCATTTGGGAACAATCCTAGCTTGTTGTTAGGCGAGAAAAAACTATTTGAAGCGATCCAACCTTTCAAGCGAGTTGCCGGTAGCCAAGATTCTCCGAATTGCGATCTAAAGCATCAGAGAGGTACGAAATCAATACCGGTCTAAAATTCACTCTGAGACGTTTGCGATTCATTTGGTAACAATCATAGCATGTTTTCGGGTAAGAAGAAACTCTTAGAAATAATCCAACCTCTCAAACGAGTTACCGGTAGCCAAGCATCTCCGAATTGCGATATAAGGCATCGGAGGAACGAAATCTATACCGGTCCAAAAAACAAAACGGGAGTATTACGATTCATTTTGTAACTATCCAAGTATATATTAGATTGGAACAAACAGTAAAAAATGATCCAACCTCTCGAGTGACTTGCCAGAAGCCAAACTTCTCCGAATTATGATCTAAAGCATCTAGGTACGAACTCCGTACAGGTCAATAATTCAAACCGGGTGTATGGCGATTCATTTGAAAACTATCCTTGTATGTTGTCAGTCGAAACAAAACTAATAAAAATGATCCAACCTCTCAAATGAGTTGCCGAAAACAAAACTTCTCCGAATTGCGATCTAAAGCATCGGAGCGATACGAATTCCGTACCGGTCAAAATTTCACACCAGGAGTCTGGCAATTCATTTGGTAACTATCCTTGCACGTTGTCGGTCGAAACAAAACTCATAAAAATGATTTAGCCTCTCAAACGAGTTGTCGGTTACCAAACTTCACCGAATTGCGATTTAAAGCATCGGAGAGGTACGAAATCCGTATCGGTCAAAAATACAAACCAGGAGTATTGCGATTCATTTAGCAACAATCCTAGCATGTTGATGGGGGAGAAGAAACTCTTAGAAAAGATCCAACCTATAAAATGAGTTGCAGGTAGCCAAGCTTCTCCGAATTGCCAATGTAAAGCATCGGAGAGTTACGAAATCCGTACCGGTGAAAAATTCACATCGAGAGTATTGCAATTTATTTTGGAACAATCTTAGCATTTTTCAGGTGAGAAGAAACTCTTAGAAACGATCCAAGCATTCAAACGACTTGTCGGTAGCCAAGCTTCTTAGAATTGCAATCTAAAGTATCGGAGAGGTACGAAATCCATACCGGTCAAAAATCCACACCAGGAGTATGGCGATTAATTTGGGAACAATCCATGGATATTGTCGGATGAGACAAAACTTTGAAAAATGATCTAATCACTCGAACAAGTTGTTGCCAAGCTTCCCCAAATTGCGATGTAAAGCATCGAGGATGTACGAAATCCGTGCCGGTTCAATATACAAATCGGGAGTATTGCGATTCATTTGTTAACTATCCCAAAAGGTATTCGGCCAAATGAAAATTCTCAAAAATGATAAAACCTTTCAAACGACTGTCCAGTATCCAAACTTCTCTGAATTTTGATCTAAGGCATCGGATAGGTACGAAATCCGTACCGGTCAAAAATTCAAATCGGGAGTATGGCGATTCATTTGGACACTATCCATGCATGTTGTCGGTTGAAACAAAACACATAAAAAGATCCAACATCTCAAAATAGTTGCTGGTAACCAAGCTTTTCCGAATTGCGATCTAAAGAATCGGAGAGGTACAAAATCCGTATCAGTCAAAAATTAAAACTGGGAGTATTGCGATTCATTTGGTAACAATCCTAGAATGTTGTCGGGCGTGAAAAAATACTTAGAAACGACCTAACCTCTCAAACGAGTTGCCGATGCCAAGCTTCTCTGAATTATAATCTAAAGCATCATAGAGGTACGAAATCCGTACCGCTTAAAAATTCACTCCGGGTGAATTACAATTCATTTCGGAACAATCCTAGCATTTTGTCGGGTGAGATAAAACTCTTAGAAACGGTCCGACCTCACAAAAGAGTTACCGTTAGCCAAGCTTCTTCGAATTGCGATATAAAGCATCGGCAAGGTACGAAATCTGTGCCGGTCAAAAATTCATAGGTTGAGTATTACGATTCATTTGGTAACAATCTCAGTATGTTGTCAGGTGAGAGAAAACTCTTTAAAATGATCTAACCTCTCAAATGAGTTGTTGGTAGCCAAACTTCTCCGAATTGCGATATAAAGCATCGAAGATGTACGAAATCCGTACCGGTCCAAAAAACAAACCGGGTGTATTGGGATTCATTTGGCAACTATCCAAGTATGTATTTGGTAGCCAAACTTCCCAGAATTATGATCTTAAGCATCGGTGAGGTCCGAAATCAGTACCGGTCAAAAATTCATACCGGGATTATGGCGATTCATTTGGTAAATAGCCTTGCATGTTGTCGGTCGAAACAAAACTCATAAAAATGATACAACCTCTCAAACAACTTGTCGGTAACCAAAATTTTCCAAATTACAATTTAAAGCATCGGAGAGGTACGAAATCCGTACCGATCAAAAATTGAAACCGGGAGTATGGTGATTCATTTGGCAACTATCTTTGCATGTTTTCTGTCGAAACAAAACTCATAAAATTGATCCAAGCTCTCAAACGAGTTGCCGCTAGCCAAGTTTCACCAAATTGCGATCTAAAGCATCAGAGAGGTACGAAATCCGTATCGGGCAAAAATTCAAACTGTGAGTATTGTGAATAATTTCGCAACAATCCTAGCATATTGTCAGGCGAAAAGAAACTCTTAGAAGCGTTCTAACCTCTCAAACGAGTTGCTGGTAGCCTAGCTTCTCCGAATTGCCGATGTAAAGCATTGGAGAGGTACAAAATCGGTACCGGTCAAAAATTTATATCCGGATTATTCCGATTCATTTGGGAACAATCCAAGCATGTTGTCGGGCGAGAAGAAACTCTTAGAAACGATCCAACCTCTCAAACGAGTTGCTGGTAGCCAAGCTTCAAATTATAATCTACAGCATCAGAGAGGTACGAAATACGTACGGGTCAAAAATTCACACCAGGAGTAATGCGATTTATTTGGGAATAATCCTAGCATGTTGTCGGGTGAGACAAAACTCTTAAAAATGATCTAATCTCGCAAACGTGATGCTGGTAGCCAAGTTTCACTGAATTGCGATATAAAGCATCGGAGATGTACGAAATCGGTACCGGCCAAAAATTCAAACCGGGATTATGGCGATTCATTTGGTAACTAGCCTTGTATGTTGTTGATCGAAACAAAACTTCTAAAAATGATCCAACCTCTCAAACGACTTGCCGGTAACCAAACTTTTTCGAATTGCGATCTAAAACATCGGGGAGGTACGAAATCAGTGCCGGTCAAAAATTCATAAGTTGAGTATTACGATTCATTTGGTAACAATCCTAGCATGTTGTCAAGTGAGAGAAAACTTTTTAAAAAGATCTAACCTCTCAAATGAGTTGCTTGTAGCCAAGCTTCTCCGAATTGCGATATAAAGCATCGCAGATGTACGAAATCCGTACCGGTCTAAAAAACAAACCGGGCGTATTGGGATTCATTTGGTAACTATCCAAATATGTATTTGGTAGCCAAACTTCCCAGAATTATGATCTAAAGCATCGGTGAGGTTCGAAATCAGTACCGGTCAAAAATTCATACCGGGATTATGGCGATTCATTTGGTAAATAGCCTTGCATGTTGTCGGTCGAAACAAAACTCATAAAAATGATACAACCTCTCAAATAACTTGTAGGTAACCAAACTTTTCTGAATTGCGATTTAAAGCATCGGAGCGGTACGAATTCCGTACCGGTCAAAATTTCACAACAGGAGTCTGGAAAATTCATTTGGTAACTATCCTTGCATGTTGTCAGTCGAAACAAAAATCATAAAAATGATCTAACCTCTCAAACGAGTTGTCGGTTACCAAACTTCTCCGAAATGCGATATAAAGCATCGGAGAGGTACGGAATCCGTATCGGTCAAAAATACAAACCGGGAGTATTGTGATTCATTTGGCAACAGTCCTAGCATGCTGTTGGGTGAGAAGAAACTCTTAGAAAAGATCCAACCTATAAAATGAGTTGCAGGTAGCCAAGCTTCTCCGAATTGTCGATGTAAAGCATCGGAGACGTACGAAATCCGTACCGGTGAAAAATTTTCATCGGGAGTATTGCGATTTATCTTGGAACATTCTTAGCATTTTTCGGGTGAGAAGAAACTCTTAGAAACGATCCAAGCATTCAAACGACTTGTCGGTAGCCAAGCTTCTTCGAATTGCAATCTAAAGTATCGGAGAGGTACGAAATCCATATCGGTCAAAAATTCACACCAGGAGTATGGCGATTCATTTGGGAACAATTCATGGATATTGTCGGGCGAGACGAAACTCTTAAAAATGATCTAATCACTCAAACGAGTTGTTGGTAGCCAAGCTTCTCCAAATTGCGATGTAAAGCATCGGGGATGTACGAAATCCGTGCCGGTTCAATATACAAATCAGGAGTATTGCGATTCATTTGTTAACTATCCTAAAAGGTATTCGGCCGAATAAAAATTCTTAAAAATGATAAAACCTTTCAAACGACTGTCCAGTATCCAAACTTATCTTAATTTTGATCTAAGGCATCAGATAGGTACGAAATCCGTACCTGTCAAAAATACAAATCGGGAGTATGGCGATTCATTTGGATACTATCCATGCATGCTGTCGGTTGAAACAAAACTCATAAAAAGATCCAACATCTCAAAATAGTTGCCGGTAACCAAGCTTCTCCGAATTCCGATCTAAAGAATCGGAGAGGTACAAAATCCGTATCGGTCAAAAATTAAAACCGGGAGTATTGTGATTCATTTGGTAACAATCCTAACATGTTATCGGGCGTAAAAAAACTCTTAGAAACGACCTAACCTCTCAAACGATTTGCCGATAGCTAAGTTTCTCTGAATTACAATTTAAAGCATCAGAGAGGTACGAAATCCGTACCCCTTAAAAATTCACTCCGGGTGAATTGCAATTCATTTGGGAACAATCCTAGCATTTTGTCGGGTGAGATGAAACTCTTAGAAACGGTCCAACCTCTCAAACGAGTTACCGTTAGCCAAGCTTCATCGAAATGCGATATAAAGCATCGGCGAGGTACGAAATCTGTGCCGGTCAAAAATTCATAAGTTGAGTATTACGATTCATTTGGTAACAATCCTAGCATGTTGTCAGGTGAGAGAAAACTCTTTAAAATGACCTAACCTCTCAAATGAGTTGCTGGTAGCCAAGCTTCTCCGAATTGCGATATAAAGCACCGGAGATGTACGAAATCCGTGCCGGTCCAAAAAAAAACCCGGGTGTATTGGGATTCATTTGGCAACTATCCAAGTATGTATTTGGTAGCCAAACTTCCCAAAATTATGATCTAAAGCATCGGTGAGGTCCGAAATCAGTACCGGTCAAAAATTCATACTGGGATTATGGTGATTCATTTGGTAAATAGCCTTGCATGTTGTCGGTCGAAACAAAGCTTATAAAAATAATACAACCTCTCAAACTTCTTGTTGGTAACCAAACTTTTCTAAATTGCGATTTAAAGCATCGGAGAGGTACCAAATTCGTACCGATCAAAAATTAAAACCGGGAGTATGGCGATTCATTTGGCAATTATCCTTGCATTTTGTCTGTCAAAACAAAACTCATAAAAATGATCCAACCTCTCAAACGAGTTGCCGGTAGCCAAACTTCTCCGAATTGCCTATGTAAAGCATCAGAGAGGTACGAAATCGGTACCGGTCAAAAATTCACATCGGGATTATTCCGACTCATTTGGGAACAATCCAAGCATGTTGTCAGGCGAGAAGAAACTCAAAGAAACGATCCAACCTCTCAAACGAGTTGCTGGTAACCAAGCTTCAAATTGCAATCTAAAGCATCGGAGATGTGCAAAATCCGTACGGGTCAAAAATTCCCACCAGGAGTAATGCAATTTATTTGGGAATAATCCTAGCTTGTTGTCGGGTGAGACAAAACTCTTAAAAATGATCTAATCTCGTAAACGTGATGCTGGTAGCCAAGTTTCACCGAATTGCGATATAAATCATCGGAGAGGTACGAAATCCGTACCGGTCAAAAATTCAAACCGGGATTATGGCGATTCATTTGGTAACTAGCCTTGCATGTTGTCGGTCGAAGCAAAACTTCTAAAAATGATCCAACTTTTCAAACGACTTGCCGGTAACCAAACTTTTCCGAATTGCGATCTAAAACATTGGAGAGGTACAAAATCTATACCGGCCAAAAATTCAAACCGGGAGTATGGAGATTCATTTGGTAACTATCCTTACATGTTATCGGTCGAAACAAAACTCATAAAAATGATCCAACCTCTTAAAGGAGTTACTGGTAACCAAGCTTCTCCGAATTAGGATCTAAAGCATCGGAGAGGTACGAAAATCCGTATCGGTCAAAAATACAAACCGAGAGTATTTCGATTCATTTGACAACAATCCTAGCATGTTGTCAGGCGAGAAGAAACTCTTAGAAATTATTCAACTTCTCAAACAAGATGCTTGGCTACCAGCATCTTCGAATTGCCGATATAAATCATCGGAGAGGTACGAAATCTGTACCGGTCAAAAATTCACATCGAGATTATTCCGCTTCATTTGGGAACAATCCTAGCATGTTGTCGGGCGAGAAAAATCTCTTAGAAACGATCCAACCTCTCAAACGAGTTGTCGGTAGCCAAACTTCTCCGAATTGCGATTTAAAGCAATGGAGATGTACGAAATCCGTACCGGTAAAAAATTCAAACCGGGATTATGGCGATTCATTTGGGAAAAATCCTTGAATGTTGTCGGGCGAGAAAAAAACTCTTAATAATGATCTAACCTCACAAACGAGTTGTTGGTAGCCACGCTTCTCGGAAATGCGATATAAAGAATCAGAGAGGTACGAAATCCGTACCGGTCAAAAATTTAAACCGGGATTATGGCGATTCATTTGGTAACGATCCTTGCATGTTGTCGGTCGAAACCAAACTTCTAAAATAATCCAACCTCTCAAAGGAGTTGCCAGTAGCCAAGTTTCTCCGAATTGCGATCTAAAGCATCGAAGGGGTACCAAATCCGTATCGGTCAAAAATAGAAACCGGGAGAAAGAAAAAGAAAAAAACAAAACAAAAACAAAAACAAACAAACTTCTGAGGACACTTTATTTCTTATCTTTGTTTTTCCTTTTCTCTAGGAATTATGAACGAATAGATGGAAGCTTAGGTGGGTTGTAGGTTAAGAAATTTATACTGTAGCAGTACGGTACTCAAACCATTTTACAAAAATCTATTCCTCTCTTATGGGCTGCTTGGAGTTCTGAAATCTGATAACATCGACGAATCTGGAATTCCAATCAATTTGAGGTCGAGAAGGGCTATAAGAGACATGGTTGGCTGAGGAGGCATCTCTCCTCCACTACCGGATGTGGGTAGCGTTGGATCTGATATTTCTCAAATAGAAGTACGAGATGAATCGATAAATTACACGCTGATGGAGCTATACAATCTTTCTGTGGGTAAATCAATCTCTAACTCGAAGAAACCTCAGATTTCCATGGATGAACGAAGGTGTGCGAAGCTAGTGCTAGAAACCAGATTGGATAAATTGAACCCACTAGAGAAAGAGGAGTTTCGATCTCAGATTCTGGCCTTCAAGAAGAAGGAGACGTCGCAGGGCAAAACCCATCACCCAACCTTTCGAGAACAAAAGGAGCTAAATCTAAAATCCAAACTGCATATTAGGGACATAAAGCTTCTCTCAGTGGGAATCCCACTTCAAAAGGGTGACCCAGAAGTATCCACAGTGGAACAACACTATTTCCAGAAATTACTCAAGATTAAAGAGGCAGAGGAAGAACTCCTTGAGAGTGCATACAGAGTCAACATGACAGAGGAGGAAAAACGGATAGAAGCAAATGAAATTGAAGCTATCACAAAAGAAGAGTTTTCGACTGCATGTAAGGATGATGCAAACCAGAATCTGGCAATAGAAACACCATGTCCAGGTACAACTCTTAAATGTCCAACTTTTGATGATAATAATGCTGACCTTGCCACTGCACAAATTACTTGCCTTAAGATGTGTTGTGGGGGTAAAAACAATAGTACAAGACCACCCACTTTGCCCATGTGAATGTACTGAGAAAGCAGGTCACACGGCAGAGAAAGGCCCCGCTTATGGACTACAAACCCACATTTGCTGAAATGATCGGGGCACCGTCAAGGGTTAGGAGCTCTTCAAAGTTAGTTTATACCCCCCACCAACAATTGTTGATGGTAGATATGTGGTTCAAATTAACTCTTGTGATTTTGATGAAGAGACTAAGGAGTGTCAGGAAATGTTGGTCGGCAATTTTCTTGGGAAAAGACTTCCTTAAATGTTTGTTAAAAATACTTTAGCAAGACTATGGGAACTTAGGGGGACATGGAGATGACAACCAAAGGAAGATTCTTGTACTTCTTCAAATTCTCTTGTGACGAGGACAAACAAAAGGTTTTAGAAATGGGACATCAGCACATTGCTAGTAGAGTTTTCTTTATCAGAAATTTGAGACCCTTCCAATTGAGACGAAGTCCATTCCAGTATGGGTGATGTTACAAGACCTTCCTGACCAGTTCTGGAATCCTGATGGCATTGGGAGGGTTGCTAGTGCACTGGGGCAACTATTATTTCTGGACAAAGCCACAGAACAAAAAAGAAGGGGACGATTCTTTGCTAGAGTGTGCATTGAAATTGGAATGGAATCTGACTTCCCAAAAAGTATTACGGTGGAGATGGATGGAGTTTACAATATTGATATTCCGGTGGCATACAATTGGGTACCACCTGCTTGTGCATAATGTAAAGTGTTTGGGCATAATAAACTAGGGTGCCCTCTCAAGATCGTGGAAGAAGTTTGAGCTGAGAAAGCTAATAACCCGGTAAAAAAACAAATATCTACAGAACACCAAGAGAGTAACAAAAAGCATAAGGTTGATCAGGATGGGTGGTCAATACCAAAGAACAATGGAAAACAGACATCTACTAAAGATGGCGGAAAGGATATACCCAACATTTCAACAAAGAATGCTTCTGAACAATTGGAAAAAACAGCTGGAACTGATTATCCAAGAGATGGAGGAAATGATAGATCCAGGACAGGAAAAGAGGTTGATAGAAAGGTGGGCAATGAGGGCCACACACTATCTAAAAGTGCCTTAAAGAGAGCTAAAAAGAAAACAGCAAAGCAAGGCAAGGAGGACAAAGCTGCAGCAGAAGCTATTAAGCCTTCAAAAGATAAATATATGGAAGATAACACCTCATCAAAGACAAAAAATGATTACTTGAGAGGCGAGGGAAAGAGTGAGGCAGCAAATTCACCATAAAAATGGAGTCAACAATCAATGAGAATGAGGGAGTTTTTTCTTACAGTTTGTTTATATGTACAGGTTCTAAGATGGATTTCTATTATGTGGCGGACTATCATTGCATGGTGGGCAATTGTGAGTTTGTGTCTGGTATTTTGAGTTTTGATTACTCAATTAATTTTGAAATTGATCAAAACTTGACCAAACACTACAATATTTTGTATAAACTAAGAACTAGTTCTAGCATCATCCTGTATCTCAGGGGTGGGCATAGCTGGGCTAGGCTCCTTACCCCCTCCTTGGGATATTGTTGCATGTTTGACTACATTCTCAAGTTTAAAATCAGATGCTATGAATTTAGACTTAGAGTTACGATATTTGTGAGCCTCGCTCTGAGGATTAGGTATAGCTGGGCTAGGCTCCTTGGCCTAATCCAAAGAACAAGGGCCAAGTATTTTGTGAGACCTTGTCACTTATATAACATCTACTCTGAATCTTCTCACCCTGTGACTTGTCCATTGTTAGACGTCAAGCAGGAGTTATTTTCCTTGGGTGGTGAGCATAGCTGGGCTAGGCTCCTTACTCCCCCTCCTTGGAAATAATAAATGCGAGAAAACAAACAGGACACATTGGGGAGGATTTACTGAGTATAAACCATTTAGAAGGATGATGCAAGCTATGAGAGACACTACTAAAAGTGAGCAAAGCTGGTCTAGGCTTCTAACTCACCCACATGTAGAGACTCACAAAGTTTGTTCTCCAGTGATTTACTTGGCAGGTATGCTTTTGGAGCTGAAGGCCCACTCTTTTGAGTGGTTGGGATTCCTCCAGAAACAGTTTTCCTGGAGTGTACAATTTCGAGGGGTGAGAGCAAGTATAAGAGTGCCTTGTTGTATCATCTGCCTACTTTGGGTGGACGTTCAGGGTGATGTTGTTATGAAGGTCTGTAACAACTGCAGATCTGACCTGGAAAGGGAGTACTATTATTTGTGCTTTTACTACTTGTATACAGGTGGGATGGCGATCAGAGATCGGAGCTCTTATAAGATCAAAGGGGATGGGACCACCTCAAACCTTGGTGAGACTACAAACTCTATAAGGAGACAAATGTCCGAACCACAAGGTATGGACACTACGGGGAAGTCAACTATCGCAGGTACTGATTATAGCTTTATTCATTTAAAGTAAATTTAGTTTGTTGATCTTTTACTTAGAGGTATCCCAAAACAAAATTCTTTTGATGATTAACACAATGTGCTGGAATTCTAGAGGTCTAAATGATTTCATTAAACAAAAAGAAGTGAGAAACATGATAAAAAAGTTTAAAACTTCTATTGTTGGGCTGGTCGAGACTAAGGTCTTAGAACCAAACAAAAATCAGGTCTATAACAATATTATGCCAGGTTGGGGGTTATTCACTAACTATGAACACTCACAACTTGGAAGAATATGGGTTATGTGGGATCAAACTACAATGTCTCTTAATATTGAGGAAAGTATGGATCAAGCCATCTTCACTGAAGCTACACGCTCCCTGATGGAACACAATTCAGAGTGACCATTGTCTATGGGAGCAACAACTACCTAGAAAGACAACACTTGTGGGATAAAATTGTGTTTCACTCAAACAATTGCTCCATACCTTGGATTCTTTTAGGGGACTTCAATTGCATTTTAAACTCTCAAGAGAGAGTAGGTGGAGGGGAATTTAGACCTGCTCAATTTGTGGACATAAATAATTGCTTCCTTAATGCTGAATTGTTTGACTGTAGGTACAAAGGGGCTTACCTTACTTGGACTAATTGTAGACAGGGGGAGGACAAAATTACTACAAAAATTGATAGAGTTCTAATCAACAACAAATGGATACAGAACTTCCCTGACACTGAGGTGGAGTTTCTCAATCAGGGTATATCTGACCATTCTGCGATGATTGCATCTATTAAGCAACAAAAAGGTGAGGGTCCAAAACCGTTTAGATTCTTCAATCACTGGACTTACAATGCAGAATCTCTTCCTCTTATCAAACACATTTGGGATAATGTAACTGTTGAAGTTAATCCTATGTATCAGTTTGTTACTAAACTTAAGTTGGTTAAGAGTGGTCTTATAACTTGGAACTTTAGTAATTTCAATAAGCTGGATGAAAGAGTTAATGTGGCAAAACAACAGTTGGATGGTGCACAATGTGCACTACAGCTGGATCCATTGGACTTGCAACTGACTGATAATGAGAGAAACCTCAGAGTGAACTATATCAAGCTTTCTAAAGCTGGCGAATCTGTTAATAGAAAAAAATCTAGGGTTCAGTGGTTGAATCTTGGTGACAACAACACAAATTTTTTTCACCATGCCACTAAAAGCAGAAGAACGATGAACAAGATTAACCTTATTGTCAGAGAGGATGGGGTCAGGCTTGAGGACCCTAAGGATATTCAGGAGGAAAGTGTTAATTACTTTAAGAAGATTCTAGTAACCCAGGGGTGCAGTTCTAGTAACAATGATTTTCTTGATGATTTGATTTTTGAGCAAATTGATGAGAATATGAGTGCAAGACTCACAACAACTGTGACTACTGATGAGATAACATTTGCTTTATCTAATATTGGAGATGATAAGTCTCCTGGACCTGATGGGTTCACCTCCCTTTTCTTCAAAAAATGTTGGCCCATCGTTGGCAGTGATTTTGTTAGAGCTGTTAATAATTTTTTTAGATCTGCCAAACTCCTTGGGGAAATGAATGCTACTGTAATTACTTTGATACCTAAAACGGTAACAGCGTGCTCATTTTCGGACTTTAGACCCATTGCCTGTTGTAATGTAGTTTATAAAACTATTACTAAGATACTAACAAGCAGGTTGAAGTTGGTTATTCATTCCCTTATCAATCATAACCAATCTGCCTTTATGCAAGGTAGACACATCCAGGACAACATTATGATTTCCCATGAGCTTGTTAGAAATTATCACAGAGACCATGGCCCTAAAAGATGCACAATCAAAATTGATCTCAAAAAAGCTTATGATATGATTAATTAGAATGCCATCATTGAGTTACTCAAGAGATTTAACTTTCCTTTTTTGTTTATCAGGTGGATACAAAAATGCATAACTACTCCAAAGTTCACCATCAGCTTGAATGGATCATTCAGAGGCTATTTTCATGGGCAGAGAGGAATCCGACAAGGTGATCCTATCTCCCCATATCTTTTTGTGCTGATAATGGAACTTCTTACTAAAATGCTTAGGAAGAAAGTTGATGAAGATTGTACATATTACACCCAAAATGTTTAGACCCTGTGATCACACATCTCTGCTTTACTGATGACCTTCTTGCATTCATGGATGGGAGTATATCATCAGCAAATGCTCTGAAAGACTCTCTTCAGCAATTTAAAAACTTCACAGGTCTTGATGTCAATCTCCACAAGAGTAAAATCTTCACTGCTGGACTAGATAGAGCTGAGATATGTAATCTTAAGACTATCTTAGGATTTAGTCTTGGTAATCTGCCAGTCAAGTACCTTGGGCTTCCCCTTATCTCCACTAGATTGACTCACATTGACTGCCTTCCCCTTGTTGAGGCCATTTCTCATAAAGTGCACTCTTGGAAGAGCAGAACCCTCTCTTACGCTGGTAGATATCAAAGTTGTAATGAGTTCCATGAGTGTTTACTGGTGTGCATGTTTCATTCTCCCCCAAAGAACCATTCTAAAGATCAACAAAGTCTGTAGAAACTTCTTATGGAGTGGAGTTGACTTGCATCATAAATCTCCCAATGTCAATTGGTTTGATTCTTGTCACCCGTGCTTAGAAGGTGGTCTGAATATTAGGAACCTTGAGACTGCTAATAAAGCTACTATTATGAGACAAATTTGGGCTGTTATCTCTCATAAAGACAACATCTGGGTGCACTGGATCACAAAAAACTACTTGAAAGATAGGAATCTCTGGAGCTTGTCTCCCCTTGATTATTGTAGCTGGTGTTGGAGGAAATTGCTTCAAGAGTTGGGGGCTACTAGCAAAATTGCTCTTTATACAATTGGTGATGGGAGAGATACTACTAGCCTATGGTATGACCCTTGGCACCCTAATGGAATTCTTATTGATTACTTTCAATCACACTTCATTTATGATTCAAATGTGCACAAGAAAGCTTGTGTTAGTAACATCATTCAAAATGGTATTTGGAAGATCCCTGAAGGGGTAACTCTTTTTGTGGATGATACTAATAACCTGATTGAAAATGTTGAGATTCATAATGACAGTCCTGATAAAGTTATTTGGACTGCCTCCTCCAATGGGGAATACAATCTTAGGGATACTTACAACTACATGAGACACAAAAACCAGTTGCTACCTTGGACCACCAAACTGGTCTGGTTTTCTCAAGCAATAAATTGACACAGTTTTATTACTTGGTTAGTACTCAAAAAATCTTTAAAAACACAAGATAAGCTCCTTCTTTGGGGAACAATTACTAATGTTAAATGTGTTTTTTGCTCTGCTAACTCTGAATCAGAAGAACACCTTTTTTTTTACTGTGTTTTCTCTCAATTTATATGGAACGGTATCCTGAATTTTCTGGGGACTGCTCACACAAGTATTAACTGGAATGATGAAATCTTATGGTGTACAACTCATTTTGGAGGATCTGACATCATTGTACACAATGAAACTTGCCTTTAATGGGTTCTACTATCATATATGGAGTGAGAGAAATAGAAGAATCTTCAGGAATGAACATAAGCAGGCTACCCAGGTATTGTTTTCCATTATCTCTGATATTCAATCAAAGCTTACTTATAATGAAGTGCAGATGGAAGACTCTAACAGAAACAAAATTTTCATGAGCAATATCAATGTACCTGTCAACTATTTTCACAAGAAAATCATCAAATGCTCATGGATAAAACCAGGGGATGAAGAACTTATGATAAACTCAGATGGATCCTTATCAGGTAACATTGGGGGATGTGGAGCCATTATTAGGCAGCCTAATGGGATATCTATTTTTGCTACAACAGGTAGTTCTAAAGGTGTTTCAGTCCCTTATCATGAACTGCAAGGCATTAGAATGGGGTTGCAGGGAGCGTTGAACAAATGCTTAATGAGGGTGTGCCTTGGTACGGACTCAACTCTTGCAATTTTGTATATTAAGGGTCTGACTAAACCCCCTTGGGAAGCAAGATGGATTCTAAAGGATATTCTAAATCTCATTAGTCAGTTTAGAATTATCCACATTTTCAGAGAAGCAAACAAAGCTGCAGATCACCTGGCTGGATTGTATCCGGGAGTAGAATTTCTCAGTGTCGATGTGTTTGCATTTAGTGTAGAGTTGCAGAAGATTGTGGACCTTGATGCTTCTGGGCAGTCTTATGATAGAGTGTAGCTTGCATTTGAAGAATTATGTGAAGATGGATGATTGTTCCTGGTCTGGGAAGCAAAATGGGACCTTGTAATCTCTTCAGTAGTTTTGAGACATCCATTTCCAAATCAGTGGGTGTTGATGCTGCTGCGGAAGTTTTTACAATTCCTATAAGATTGTTGCTCTGTTTTCTTTTGAATGGTCTAAAAGCTTTGGACGGGCCCCACCTTGAGTATGGGTTTGATTGAAAGACTGTTGTACGATCTGGAAATGTATGGGCAGGCCTTCTAGATGTTGAAGTCTTTGAAGGAGCTTGTTCTAAGAGCATCTCCAGCAGTGCCTGACTGACTTAGAATTTTAGCTGCCACGTCAGTTTTGCTGACTCCAGCAGTGCCTGACTGACTTAGAATTTTAGCTGCCACGTCAGTTTTGCTGACTCCAGCAGTGCCTGACTGACTCCCTTTTGAGTCTCAAAATCCAAGACTCGGTCTTGGATTCCAAGACCGAGTCTTGGATTTTTAAGTAGCGATTGGGCGCCCAAGTGTTGTGCGCCTGTTCTATTTTTAAACAGGCGCCAAGTCTTTGGCGCCTAAGTTAATTTTTTTTTAATTAGGCGCCTGTTGCACTGAGTAAATTCGTTGAAGCTTTCAAAACCAAATCATTTCCTCTCTTCATCACTTTTCCAAAAACCATTTCCCTGTCTTCACCACTTCAACAAAAACTAAATAATCCATTTGCACCACAACTCTCCTTCACTCTATTGGGATTAAGGTTGATCTCTCAAGGTAAGTTTTTGTTTAATTTTATCATATTCTTTTTAATATTTTAGATGTTTATATTATAGGGTTTTAAGTTTTTTATCTTGAATAATTCTTCATATATGCAAATTATTAGATGAGTTCTTCGAATCCAACGCAAGAGAATAATTCTAATATCGAGCGTAATTTGAATGAACCCAACAATTTTGGACAACAACAAATCCTACCTTATTGGTATCAATTAACTCATTCCCCTCAACCTCAATCATCTCAATCACAACAATTTTAATCTTTTAACTCGCCCAACAATTAGGTACAACCCTCTCAACCTTTCATAGCACCCAATAAATGGGGACAACTCTCTCAATTCGCCATTCCCATTCAATTTCAACATCCTTCTTCATTTGCCAATTTCTCACAACCTCAATCATCTCAATCATATGGTACTCAACCGGTTTACTTATCTCAATCCGAAGAGGTGGGGGTTGTTGAAAGACAAAAAGGCAAAGACAAACGTTGCTCGACCAAGACAACTACCAATGTAGGGGGGTTCTCAGTTATTGAAATGGACGGGTATTCAAAACAAAAATCTTGCAAAAACTTGGGTTTATGTCTCAGATGATAGAATCAAAAGCAACAACAAACAACTTGATGTTTTTTGGGAGTCGGTTTTGAATGCATTTCATGAATTTTGTCAAGAGGATGGTGAACGGGTTGAACGTACAGTTTCATTTTTAAAAAATAATTGTTCGGATATGAATCGTGGTTGCAAGGTTTATGGGACTTGTTTGAAAAATGTGATGCAAAGTCCCATAAGTGGTATGCAAAAAAAAAAAATGGTAAGTAATTCAACATTTGTCATTACGAATTATAAACTATTTTTACCAAAATTATACATTTTATTATTATTTTAATCTATTTTATTGGACGATGCCGCAAAAACGATGTATGAAGCACGTGGCAAAGGCAAATGGTCGTATAAAGATGCTTATGAAGTTTTAAGTACTCATCAATGTTGGAAAATATTACAAGACCAACACCCGGACATGTTAGCTCGCAATGTACAAATGAAGCAAACATCAAATTCTAGCCCTGGAACGTCTACTCCGGCAACGCCCGATACACCCGTTAGCTCTAATAACGACTCTCTAGTACTTGTCACAGATGAGGAGATGGAACGTCCCGGCGGTGTCAAAAGTGCTAAACAAAAGGAAAGGAATGAAAGAAGACAAAATCGGTTGATTGAACGCCAAAATGCACTTATTAGTCGTCTTGACCGAATGGATAAAAAGAAAGAAGAGCATATTGTTGAGAGAGATAAGAAGAAAGAAGAAAGAGGTGCCCGTATAATGGAGTTAAGAGAAAGGAAGACAAAGGCTGTGGTGAATTTAGAAGCTCTATTTTAAGCCCAAAATGATCAAAAGGTGATGGCTATGGACATGTCTACTTTGGACGACACTCAAAGGATTTATTGGGAAACACAACGTAATGCGGTTATGGCGAGATTGTTTGAAGCTAATAATAATATCTAAGATGCTCTAGCTGAAGAATCTTATTTTGGAAGTTTGGTAGTATTTTAGTGGTTCTTGTTTAAGAAGTTTGGTTGTACTTTGTTTAAAAACCTAGTTTAAGTTTGGTTGTACTTTGTTTAAATTCTCGTTTAAGAAGTTTATCTGGATTTAAGAAGTTTGGTAATTTTAAATAATAGAATCTGTTTCAAAAAATTTAGTTTTTTAATTATTTGCTATTTGAATTTATATTTAAATAAAAATAATTTTTTTAAAATAAATTTCAAATTATTGAAAATGCTAGTTGTTTCCCTGATGCTTCCACAAATGCTTAATGAGATCATTTCGAAGTGTCTTATACCTGTCTGAACTTGTCAACTTATCGTACTTCGCAATGTATTCTTGTAAAGTGACTTCTTCCCGATTCAAGTCAATTGGCTGAGGGTCTACGACAAAATGTTCGGATAATATGCTTACTCTGTACCTATTGCGTTCTTCCTCGGCGATCATGTTATGCATAATTATACATGTTTGCATTATTTTGCGTAGGGTTTTGGGTGACCAACATCTTGCCGGACCTTTCACAATTGTAAATCAAGATTGAAGCACATCGAAAGCTCGTTCTACATCTTTTCGATATGACTTGTTGCTTGGCAAAATATTTTTCTGCATTACCTCAGGGAAATTGTAAGGTTTGGACAAGCGTTACCCATTTCGGATATATACCATCCGCCAAGTAGTAGCCCATGTTGTATGGTTTTCCATCAACTTCAAAGTTGCAAGGTGGAGAACGACCAAGATAAAGATCTCGAAAGAGATGTGATTGATCAAGAACATTTACGTCGTTGTTGGAGCTAGGCATTCCAAAAAAATAATGCCATATCCATAAATCAAAAGATACCACCGCTTCCAAAATGATTGTTAGTATTTTCTTATGCCCCTTGTATTGACCCGCCCAAGTCGTGGGGCAATTTTTACACTCCCAATGCATGCAATCCAAACTACCTAGCATGTCGGGAAATCCACGCTTCTCGGCAACATACAACAACCGTTGTATATCCTCCGGAGTTGGCGATCTCAAATACTCCGCACCGAATTGCCTGATCATTGCATTGCAAAATTTCTTAACGGACTCAATAGCCGTGCTCTCTGCAACCCGAGAATATTCATCACAGCTGTCCGTCGACACTCCATATGCAAACATACGAAATAGCGCCGTAAGTTTTTGATGAGGCGATAAACCCAAAATATTTGCACAATTTCGCTTCCGAGCGAAAAACTTCTCATAAGCAACCACCGTATCCAAAATACGATCGAAAAGTCCTCTCGGCTCATACGGAATCTTCGACGGAATTTCTCACTTTCGAATGTGTTTTGATCACGGAAGTAGTTGTGCATGAGCAGCTTATTCCAAAGAAGACGTGAGCGATTTATGGTTTTACGCCGACAACCAAACCAATACGAGTTCTTAAATATTTTGCCTCTTTCTAATTCTTCAATTTCATCTTCAAGAATCAATATCTTTATCTTAATCTCATCAATAACTTCGTCATCACTATAATCGGTTAAAGATCGATCTTCCTCTTCGAATGAAGAATCGATGAAAACATCAAAAGCCGCCTTGAAATTTTTCACAACACTAAAATTGTAACTAAGAGAATATCGAAATTAGTTCTTGGATAATATGAGGTGTAGGGATTGGCTTATTGATGTATTTCACAATTTATAGTCGTCACGGACAAAATATAGCCGTTGGGAGAAGAAAAAATTTTACTCAGCGCAACAGGCGCCTAAGACTTAGGCGCCTGATTGAAAAAAAGCAATCAGGCGCCTATGTCTTAGGCACCTGTTGCGCTGAGTAAATTTTTTTTTCCTTGAATCTTGTAAATTGCAATAAAAATAAAGAGGGATAGACGACAACATCCATTAACACAATATTCTAATTTGTAAAGTGTAAATTGCACAAGAATAAACAAAATATTCCATTAAAATCAAAAGATTCTCTTATAATACACTATCTAACACTAAACAACACTAAACAAACGATCCCCGTCAACACCCATACAACACTAAATAAAAGATCCCCGGGTACGTCTTGATCATCGGGGAAGAGCGGCCCCACTTTCAGATGTCCTTCCCCGCGAACCCCTCCCCCGTGAACTCCTCCCATGTGAAGTCCCCGCTTGAGAAGTTCCCGCTTCACCTTCGTTATTTTCCCATTCGGCTTCAATCCCCTGAAACATAAAAAATTAGAATATTAATTATGGACAAAATGGAAAATATTAATTAAACGGAAAATATATCAAAAGATTCCTTTAAACAACTTACTTATCCATCTAAATATTCATTCAATTGGGAAAGAAGGCCCTCTGCACGTCTCAAGTTCGCCGTCAAATGTGTAATACGACGAGAGAGTCGTGAAGGTGTTGAGCCTGCAAATCTAATGTCATATCAAGTGTAAGCTTCCGCATACCCTCAGTCATAGCAAAAAAATCATATCCTGTTGGCACGTCTATAATAGAGGTTGTAGCACAAGGAGAATGGTATGCCGCGTGGTCCTATTTGGCGACCCTAACTCCATAGTCCATCAAGTTTAATCACCAAACTGTGGGGGAGGGATTTGTGTCTCCTGAGTAAAAAAATCTACTGTGGGAAACTCAACATGTAGAAAGGTAACTCCGCCTGTCAAAGCACCAGGGCCTGGGATGTCAATGTTTCCACACCTCGCAATATCTGACATGAGTGCACCATATGAAACATATCTCCAATAGGCATCATAGTCAACATGGTGACCCACTATATAATGTTGTACTTCGATCCAGCCCGCTTCTCAGAGGGAAGTAACCAAATTGTCAGTCGTGAAGCAATGAAGTTTCTCTGGAGGGTCGTACGGCACTGCACGATGCTCTAGTTGAGCCCAACAACGGTCCCTAAGATACCACTCATATCCACCAAATGGGCATTGCAGGAGTACTCTTTTACGACTGATATTACCGGCGATGACTACCTCCAGCTTTAGTGCATCTTTCATATTTCTAAAAGGGTCCCATTGTATGATATTGATTGTACGCAAATCCAATTGTTGCCTCATCAGTACTAGATGATGCTTCGCCTTATTTCCCATAAATTTTTGTCTTGTAGTTTGCCAGGCTAACATCCTTGGGTAAAAATCATCCAACCTATTATCTATCAAGATATGATGGCCTATCTAATAATACTCGTAGCAATGATAATACATAAGATTCAAACAAATATTAATTATCCAAAGAATCTTGAATTCCAAAAAAATAAATAACTAAAACTATTAAATAAAATATTCTTCCTCAATCAATTAGAAAAGGCCGCCGATGTATTTCACCTCCTGTTTCGATGCTTGGTCAACGCAGTAGTATAGATGTCCTAATATAGTGGAGTTGAAGTCTATCGTATAAGTCTTGTTTTTTAAGATGACAAGTGGACCTATCAACTCTAGTCGAGCCCAGCTCTTCGAGTTCCCAAATAAGACACCTCCAAAGTACAATAACATAAATGCTCTAAAGATTACTTTGGTATTAGCCTTATCGTTGAAGTCTACTCTTGTATGGTCAAGGTAAGTCTCGAGGTGAGCAAAACTAACACATCATTTTTCATAATATTTAAACTCCATTGCGGGAAAAATATTTAAGGCCTTACCGTATTCCATGTGAAAGTCTTCAAATATTATCGGCTCTCCTATCCCGATACTTATCCCGGTAAGCACAGTAAAATCTTTAGGAGTGATCCCTAACTCTCCACAAGGTAGGTGAAATGTGTGAGTACTTGGCCCCCAACGCTCAACCATCACAAAAACTACTTGGTTGTCTCTATTCCCAATTTTACAATCAAATACACTCATCAAATTGGTAACCTTTAATTTCTGCTTCAAGTGAGGTACCTTTATAAGTCTCAAGTAGATTTCACGGAGCTTGGCTAAAATGGATCGACATTTAAATCCAACTCAAGCCTGTAAAGGCATTAATAAACACAAATAAGAATATCTAAATTAAATTCTACCGGAAGTAAATAATTTGAAATAAGTATAAAACCAATAATTTACTAATTTGCGTTATTTCAACTTACCGATGTAGTGGCAACCGATGTGGACAAATGACCTTTCCCATCCGGTTGTGTGAGTTGCCGAAAATCACGCGGTCCATAATATTCCAGAAGAGGTGGAGGAGGTTCAGTGGAAACATTAAGAACTTCTTCAAACCCGACTTTCCGTTTTTTGCCAGATAAAATGCGTAATTGGGAAACTTTACATTCGTCATATTCTTCCTCCTCATCGCTTGATTCGGTATATTCTTCCTCTTCTGACGACATTGTCAAATCCTGTATTAATAAACACATATTAATTTATATAAATACCATCACAATACTCAGGCAATAGGAAGTATTAAATCAATCAGAGGGTATCAAATTCTTATCAACATAATGTCAAATTCTATTAAAGTACCAAGGCGCGTTTGTCATTTTTAACTTCATTTTCCATACAATACCCTATTTTCAACACATTGGAGTGAAACTTTGGGATGCAAGAGGAGTGGAAATTGGTGATTTCAATACTATGACAACCAAATTCAATCAATACTCCACCAAAAAATCGCAATTTTGGGAAAAAATTACAAAACCCTGAAATATACCATGAATCACAAAATCAAAGAATACCCTAAATTAACAGGTAACAAAGTGTTGGATTTGATATAATCTTACGAGCATTACACCAAGGAAGTTCAAATTAAATGTGTGTAGAGGAGATGCTCTAGTTGGGCAAAAATTAGACAAAGAGAAACAACAGTTCGTAGCTTTTGACTAAGTGGAACAGGCGCCTAAGACTTAGGAGCCTGATTTTTTTTTTAAATTTAAACAGGCGCCTAAGTGTTATGCGCTTATTTAAAATAGAAACAGGCGCCCAAGTGTTATGCGCCTATTTAAATTAGTTTAAAATCTAAGTCAGGCTCTCTTTGAGGAAGTTGCGCCTGACTGACTTAGATTTCCCTTATTTGCATCCAAGTCAATCAGGCACTGCTGGAGATGCTCTAAGTCTGAAGTTCTTGTTAATTCGGAAGTATGCATTGGCCCCACTTTCCTCATTGGCTTTAATGCTAATGCTACTTTTACTTTGTTTATACTTTGTACGTTCTGCAAGTATAGTTGGGGATGGCCCCATTGTTTTGGGCTTTGTTTTCTTTTCTTTTTTGAGAGTTAATGATATTTTCTTGCTTCTCCTCTTTTGGTGTGCCTGCCATGAGAGAGTTGCATTTTTATATCTTTTTCTCACGGTTGCTCCTTGCTCTCTGACGTGTGTCGTTGAGAGAAGGGGTTGCTTGACATTTGTTTTTGTCCATTTTCTTTTATCCAAGCTAACTTTCCCAAAAAAAAGAAAAAGAAGAAGAAAGAAACTGGGAGAATTTCGATTCATTTGGCAACAATCCTAGCATGTTGTCGATCGAAATAAAACTCACCGAAATGATCCAACCTCTCAAAAGAGTTGCTGGTTGTCAAATTTCCCCGAATTGATGATGTAAAACATCGGAGAGGTACAAAATTCGTACCGGTCAAAAATTCACATCGGGATTATTCCAATTCATTTCGGAACAATCCTAGCATTTTTCGTGCGAGAAGAAACTCTTAGAAACGATCCATCCTCTCAAAAAAGTTGTTGGTAGGCAAGCTTCACTGAATTGCCGATGTAAAGCACCAGAGAGGCACGAAATCTGTACCGATCAAATATTCACTTCGGGATTATTCAGATTCATTCGGTAAACAATTCCAGCATGTTGTCAGGCGAGACGAAACTCTTTAAAATGATCTAACCTTTCAAACGAGTTGCTGGTAACCAAGCTTCTCCGAATTACAATATAAAGCACCGGAGATGTACGAAATCTGTACCGGTCCAAAAAACAAACCGGGAGTATTACGATTCATTTGGCAACAATCTAAGCATGTATTCGGTTAAAACAAAACTCTGAAAAATGATCAAACCTTTCAAACGACTTGCCAGTAGCCAAACTTCTCAGAATTGTGATCTAAAGCATCGTAGAGATACGAAATCCGTACCGGTCAAAAATTCAAAGTGGGAGTATGACGATTCATTTGGTAACTATCCTTGCATGTTGTCGGTCGAAAAAAAAATCATTAAAATGATCCAACCGCTCAAACGAGTTGTCGGTAACCATGTTTCTCAGAATTGCGATCTAAAGCATCGGAGAGGTACGAAATCCGTACCGTTCAAAAATACAGACCAAGAGTACTGGGATTCATTTGGTAACAATCTTTGCAAGTTGTTGGGCGAGAAGAAACTCTTAGAAACTATCTAACCTCTCAAAAGAGTTGTCGGCTGCCAAGCTTCTCCGAATTGTGATCTAAAGCATCGGAGAGGTGCAAAATCCGTATCGGTCAAAAATTCGAACGGAGAGTATAACGATTCATTTGGCAACATTCCTAGCATGATGTCAGGCGGAAAAAAACTCTTAGAAATGAACCAACATCTCAAACGAGTTGCCGGTAGCAAAACTTTTCTGAATTGCCGATGTAAAGCATCGGAAATGTACGAAATCCGTACCGGTCAGAAATTCCACCGGGAGTATTGCGATTCATTTGGGATCGATCCTAGTATTCTGTCGGGCGAAAAGAAACTCATAAAAATGATCCAACCTCTCAATCGAGTTACCGGTAGCCAAGCTTCTTCGAATTGCGATCAAAAGTATAGGAGAGATAGGAAATCTGTATCGGTCAAAAACTCACACCAGGAGTATTACGATTCATTTGGGAACAACCAATGCATGTATTTGGGTGAGAGAAACTCTTAAAAATGTGCTAACCTCTCAAACAAGTTGCCGGTAGGAAAGCTTCTCCGAATTGCGATATAAAGCATCAGAGAGGTACAAAATCCATGTCGGTCCAAAATACAAATTAGGATTATTGCGATTAATTTGCTAACTAACCAAGAATGCATTCGGCTGGAACAAAAAATCTACAAATTATCTAACCTCTCAAACGACTTGCCATTACCAACATCTCAATCGGGAGTATTGCGATTGATTTTGGAATAATACTAGCATAGTGTCGGGCGATAAAAAGCTCTTATAAACGATCCAACCTCACAAACGAGTTGTCGGTAGCCAAGCTTTTCTGAATTGCGATCTTAGGCATCAGAGAGGTGCGAAATCCGTACCGGTCAGAAATTCCCACCGGGAGTATTGCGATTAATTTGGGAACAGACCTAGCATGTTGTCGGGCGAGAAGAAACTCTAAGAAATGATCCAACCTCTCAAACATGTTGCCGGTAGCCAAGCTTCTCCGAATTACGATATAAAGCATCGGAGTGGCTCGAAATCCATACCGGTCAAAAATTTGCACTAGGAGTATTGCGATTCATTTGGGAACAATCCTAGCATATTGTTAGGCAAGAAGAAACTCAGTCAAATGATCGAACCTCTCAAGCGAGTTGCCGGTAGCCAAGCTTCCCCAAATTGTGAAATAAATCATCGGATATGTACGAAATCCGTACCGGTTCAAAATGCAAACCAAGAGCATTACCATTCATTTGGAAACTATCCTAGCATGTATTTGGTCAAAACAAAGCTCTTAAAAATGGTCCACCCTCTAGAACGACTTTCCAGTAGACAAAGTTCCTAGAATTATGACCTAAAGCATCGTAGAGGTACAAAATTCGTGCCGGACAAAAATACTATCGGGATTATTGCGATTCAATTTGTAACTATCCTAACATTTATTCGGTCGAAACAATACTCTTAAAAATGATCCAACCTCTCAAATGACTTGCTAGTAGCCAAGTTTCTTAGAATTTTAATCTAAGGCACAGGATAAGTGCGAAATCTCCACAGGTCTAAAACTCAAACCGGGAGTATGGCGATTCATTTGGTAACTATCCTTGCATGTTGTCGGTCGAAACAAAACTCATAAAAATGATCCAGCATCTTAAACGAGTTGCCGGTAACCAAACTTCTCCGAATTGCGATCTGAAGCATCGAAGAGGTACAAAATTCGTGCCGGTCAAAAATACAAACTGCGAGTATTGCGATTCATTTGGCAGTAATCCTAGCATGTTGGCATGCGAGAAAAAACTCTTTGAACTAACCCAACCTCTCGAACGAGTTGTCGGTAGCCAAGCTTCTCCAAATTGCGATTTAAAGCATCGGAGAGGTACGAAATTCGTAGCGGTTTAAAATTTAAACCAGGTGTATCGCGATTCATTTGTCAACAATCCTAGAATATTGTTGGGCGAGAAGAAATTCTTAGAAACGACCCAACCTTTCAAACGACTTGTCGGTAGCCAAGCTTCTTCGAATTGCGATCTAAAGCATAAGAGAGGTACGAAATCCGTACCGGTCAAAAATCCACACCAGGAGTATTTTGATTCATTTGGGTACATGGATAATGTCGAGCGAGAGGAAACTCTTAAAAATGACCTAACCTCTCGAATGAGTTGTTGGTAACCAAGCTTCCTCGAATTGCAATGTAAAACATCCGAGAGGTACGAAATCCGTGCCGGTTCTATATACAAATTGGGAGTATTGCGCTTCATTTGTTAACTATCCTAAAAGGTATTCGGTTGAAACAAAACTCTAAAAATTGATAAAACCTCTCATACGACTGTCCAGTATCCAAACTTCTCCGAATTTTGATCTAAGCCAACGGATAGGTACGAAATCCGTACCGGTCAATAATTCAAATCGGGGCTGTGGCGATTCATTTGGTAACTATCCTTGCAAGTTGACAGTCGAAACAAAACTCATAAAAATGATCTAACCTCTCAAACGAGTTACCGGAAACCAATCTTCACCGAATTGCAATCTAAAGATCGGAGAGGTACGAAATCTGTTCCGGTCAAAAATTTACCACGGGTATATTGCGATTCATTTGGGAACAATCCTAGCATGTTGTAGGGCGAGAAAAAACTCTTAGAAATGATCGGAGAGCTACGACATTCGTATCGGTCAAAATTTCAAACCAGGAGTCTGGCGATTCATTTGGTAACTATCCTTGCATGTTGTCGGTCGATAAAAAGCTCATAAAAATAATTCAGCCTCTCAAACGAGTTGTTGGTAACCAAGCTTCACCGAATTGCAATATAAAGCATTGGTGAGGTACAAAATCCGTATCGGTCAAAATCACAAGCCGGGAGTAGTGCGATTCATTTGGTAACAATCCTAGCATGTTGTCGGGCGAGAAAAAGCTCTTAGAAACGATCCAACCTCTCAAACGAGTTGCCGATAGCGAAGCTTCCCCAAATTGCAATCTAAAGCATCGGAGAGGTACGAAATCCGTACCACTAAAATATTCACACCGGGTGAATTGCGATTCATTTGGGAACAATTCTAGCATGATGTCTGGCGAGAAGAAACTCTTAGAAACGGTCCGACCTCTCAATTGAGTTATAGGTAGCCAAGTTTCTCCGAATTGCGATATAAAGCATCGGAGATGTACGAAATTCGTACCGTTCCAAAAAACAAACCGGGTGTAGTGCGATTCTTTTGGTAACTTTCTTGCATGTTGTTGGCCGAAACAAAACTCATAAAAATGATGTAACCTCTCAAATGACTTGTCGGTAGCCAATCTTTTCCGAATTGCAATCTAAAGCATCGAAGAGGTACGAAATCCGTACCGGTCAAAAATTGAGTCCTGGAGTATGGCGATTCATTTGGCAATTATACTTGCATGTTGTCTGTCGAAACAAAACTCATAAAAATGATCCAACCTCTCAAACGAGTTGGTGGTAACCAAGCTTCTCCGAATTACGATCTAAAGCATTGGTAAGGTATAAAATCCGTATCGTTCAAAATAACAAACCGGGAGTATTGCGATCAATTTCGCAACAATCCTAACAGTCAGGCGAGAAGAAACTCTTAGAAACGATCCAACCACAAACACGAGTTGCTGGTAGCCTAGTTTCTCTAAATTGCCGATGTAAAGCATCGGAGGGGTACGAAATCGGTACCAGTGAAAAATCATATTGGGATTATTCCGATTTATTTGGGAACAATCTTTGCATGTTTACGGGTGAGAAGAAACTCTTAGAAATGATCCAACCTCTCAAACGAGTTGCCGGTAGCCAAGCTTCAAATTGCAATCTAAAGCATCGGAGATGTGCGAAATACGTACCGGTCAAAAATTTACACCAGGAGTAATGCGATTCATTTGGGAATAATCCCAGCATGTTTTCGGGCAAGACGAAACTCCTAAAAATGATATAATCTCGCAAACAAGATGCTGGTAGCCACGTTTCACCGAATTACGATATAAAGCATCGGAGAGGTACGAAATCCGATCCGTACCGGTCAAAAATTCAAACCTGGATTATGGTAATTCATTTGGTAACTAGCCTCTCATGTTGTTGGTCAAAACAAAACTCATAAAAATGATCCAACCTTTCAATGGAGTTGCCGGCAACCAAGCTTCTCCGAATTGAGATCTAAAGCGTCGGAGAGCTACGAAATCCGTAACGGTCAAAAATACAAACCGAGAGTATTTCGATTCATTTGGCAGCAATCCTAACATGTTGTTAGGTGAGAAGAAACTCTTAGAAATGATTAAACCTCTCAAACGAGTTGCTGGTAGCCAAGCTTCTCTGAATTGCCGATGTAAATCAACGGAGAGGTACGAAATCTGTACCGGTCAAAAATTCACATCGGGATTATTCCAATTCATTTAGGAACAATCCTAGCATGTTGTCAGGCATGAAGAAACTCTTAGAAATGATCCAACCTCTCAAACGAGTTGTCGGTAGCCATGCTTCTCCGAATTACGATCTAAAGCATCGAAGATGTACGAAATCCGTACCGGTAAAAAAGTCCAACCGGGATTAGGGTGATTCATTTGGGAACAATCCTAGAATGTTGTCGGGCGAGACAAAATTCTTAATAATGATTTAACCTCACAAGCGAGTTGTTGGTAGCCACAAGCTTCTCAGAATTGCGATATTAAGAATCGGAGAGGTACGAAATCCTTACCGATCAAAAATTGAAACTGGGATTATGGCGATTCATTTGGTAACTATCCATGCATGTTGTCGGTCGAAACAAAACTCCTAAAAATGATCCAACCTCTCAAAGGAGTTGCCGATAATCATGCTTCTCCTAATTGCGATCTAAGGCATCGAAGAGGTACGAAATCCGTATCAGTCAAAAATTACAAACCGGGAGTATTTCGATTCATTTAGCAACAATCCAAGCATGCTTTCGGTCGAAACAAAACTCATAAAAATGATCCAACCTCTCAAACGAGTTGCTGGTGGCCAAGCTTCTCCGAATTGTTAATGCAAATCAACGGAGAGGTACGAAATCTGTACCGGTTAAAAATTCACGTCGGGATTATTCCAATTCATTTTGGAACAATCCTAACATGTTGTCAGGCATGAAGAAACTCTTAGAAACGATCCAACCTCTCAAACGAGTTGCTGGAAGCCAAGCTTCTCTGAATTACCGATGAAAAGCATCGGAGAGGTACGAAATCCGTACCGGTCAAAAATTCACATCGGGATTATTCAGATTTACTTGGGAACAATTTGAGCATGTTGTTAGTCGTGACGAAGCACTTTAAAATGATATAACCTCACAAACGAGTTGCCGGTAGCCAAGCTTCTCCGAATTACGATCTAAAGCATCGGAGAGGTACGAAATCCGTATCGGCCAAAAAGTTAAATAGGGAGTATTGTGATTCATTTGGTAAATATTATTGCATGTATTTGGTCTATACAAAACTCTATAAAATGATTCAACCTCTAAAATGACTTGCCAGTAACCCAACTTCTCAGAATTGTTATCTAAAGCATTAGAGAGGTACGAAATCCGTGCCGGCCAAAAATACTAGCCGGAAGTATTGCGATTCAATTGATAACTATCCAAGCATGTATTCGGTCAAAGTAAAACTCTTAAAAATGATCTAACCTCTCAAACGACTTGCTAGTAGCCAAGCTTCTAAATTTTTTGGTTTAAAGCATCAGAGAGAAACGAAATCCGTACCGGTCAAAAATTCAAACCGGTAATATGGCGATTGATTTGGTAACTATCCTTGCATGTTGTCGGTCAAAGCAAAACTCATAAAAATGATCCAACCGCTCAAACGAATTGCCGACAACCATGCTTCTCCGAATTGCAATCTAAAGATCGGAAAGGTACGAAATCCGTTCCGGTCAAAAATACAGATCGGGAATACTACAATTCATTTGGTAACAATTCTAGAATGCTCTCAGATGGGAATAAACTCCTTGATACGATCCAACCTCTCAAACGAGTTGTCGGTAGCCAAGCTTCTTCGAATTGCGATCTAGAGCATCGGAGAGGTAGGAAATTCGTATCGGTCAAAAACTCACACCAGGAGTATTGCGATTCAATTGGGAACAATCAATGTATGTATTTGGGCGAGACAAAACTCTTAAAATTGAGCTAACCTCTCAAACAATTTTCCGGTAGCCAAACTTCTCCGTATTGTGATTTAAAGCATCAGATAGGTACGAAATCCGTATCGGTCAAAAATTCAAATCGGGAATATTGCGTTTGATTTGGGAATAATCCTAGCATAATGTCGGGCGAGAAGAATCTCTTAGAAATGATCCAACTTCTCAAACGAGTTGCAGGTAGCCAAGCTTCTCCGAATTGCGATATAAAGAATCGGAGAGGTACGAAATTCGTATCGGTCTTAAATTCACACCCGGAGTATTGCGATTCATTTGGAAACAATCCTAGCATGTTATCGGGTGAGATGAAACTCTTATAAATGATCCAACCTCTCAAACATGTTGCGGGTATCCAAACATCTCCGAATTGCGATCTAAATCATCGGAGAGGTACGAAATCCGTACCGGTCCAAAATTCATACCAAGAGTATTGTGATTCATTTGGGAACAATCCTAGCATGTTGTCAGGTGAGACGAAACTCATTAAAATGATCGAACCTCTCAATCGAGTTGTCGGTATCCAAGCTTCTCCGTATTGCGATATAAAGCATCTGGGATGTGCGAAATTTTTACCGGCCCAAAATACAAACTGGGAGTATTACGATTTATTTGGTAACTAACCAAGTATGTATTCGGTTGAAACAAAACACTTAAAATTGATCCAACCTCTCAAATGACCTGCCAGTAGCCAAACTTCTCAGAATTGTTATCTAATGCATTGTAGAGGTACGAAATCCGTGCTGGTCCAAAGTACTAACCGAGAGTATTGCAATTCAATTTGTAACAATCCTAACATGTATTTGTTAAAATCAAAACTCTTAAAACCGATCCAACCTCTCAAACGACTTGCCAGTAGCCAAGCTTCAAAGAATTGTGATCCAAAGCATCGAAGAGGTACGAAATCCGTACCGGTCATAAATTCAAACTGGGAGTATGTCGATTCATTTGGTAACTATCTTTGCATGCTGTCAGTCAAAACAGAACTCATAAAAATGATCCAACCTCTCAAACGAGTTGTCGGTATCCAAGCTTCTATGAATTGTGATCTAAAGCATCTGAGAGGTACAAAATCCGTATCGGCGAAAAATTCAAGCTGGGATTATTGCGATTCATTTGGCAACAATCCTAGTATGTTTTTGAGCAAGAAGAAACTCTTAGAATCGATCCAACCTCTCAAACGAGTTGCCGGTAGCCAAGCTTCTCCGAATTGCCGATATAAAGTATCGGAGAGGTACGAAATTCGTTCTACTCTAAAATTTACACCGGGAGTATTGCGATTCAATAGGGAACAATTTAAGCATGTTGTCGGCCGAGAAGAAACTCTTAGAAACGATCAGAACTCTCAAACGAGTTGTCGGTAGCCAAGTTTCTTCGAATTGCGATCTAAAGCATCGGAGAGGTACAAAATCCGTACATGTCAAAAATTTACACCAGGAGTATTGCGATTCATTTGGTAACTATCCTTGCATGTTGTCGGTCGAAGCAAAAATCATAAATATGATCCAACCTCTCAAACGAGTTGCCGGTTACCAAACTTCTCAGAATTGTGATCTAAAGCATCTGAGAGGTACGAAATTCGTATCGGCAAAAAATACAGACCGGGAATATTGTAATTCATTTGTTAACTATCCTAAAATGTATTAGGTTGAAACAAAACTCTTAAAAACGATAAAACCTCTCAAACGACTTTCCAGTAGCCAAACTTCTCAGAATTTAGATTAAAGGCATTGGATAGGTACGAATTCCGTACCGGTCAAAAATTCAAATCAGGAGTATGGTGATTCATTTGGACACTATCCATGCATGTTGTCGGTTGAAACAAAAATCATAAAAACGATCCAACATCTTAAACGAATTGCGATCTAAAGCATCGGAGTTGTCCGAAATCCGTATCGGTCAAAAATACAAACCGGGAGTATTGCGATTCATTTGGAAACAAACCTAGCATGTTGTCGGGCGAGAAAAAACTCTTAGAAACGATCGAGCCTCTGAAATGAGTTGCTGATTGCCAAGCTTCTCCGAATTGCGATCTAAAACATCAGAGAGGTACGAAATCCGTACCGCTCAAAAATTCACACTGGGAGAATTACGATTCATTTGGGAACAAACCTAGTATTTTGTCGGGTGAGGAGAAACTCTTAAAAGTGGTCCAACCTTTCAAGCGTATTCCCAGTAGCCAAGCTTCACCGAATTGCAATCTAAAGCATCGGAGAGGTACGTAATCTGTGCCAGTCAAAAATTCACAAGTGGAGTATTGCGATTCATTTGGTAATAATCCTATCATGTTATCAGGCCAGACAAAACTCTTTAAAATGATCTAACCTCCCAAATGAGTTGTCGGTAGCCAAGCTTCTCCGAATTGCGTTATAAAGCATCGGGGATGTACAAAATTTGTACCGGTCCAAAAAATAAGTCGGAAGTATTACGATTCATTTGGTAACTATCCAAGCATGTATTCGGTTAAAACAAAACTCTGATAAATGATCCAACCTTTCAAACGACTTGTCAATGGCCAAACTTCTCAGAATTGAGCTTCGGAGAGATATAAAATCCGTACCGGTCAAAAATTCAAAGTGGGAGTATGACGAATAATATGGTAACTATCCTTGCATGTTGTCGGTCGAAAGAAAAATCATAAAAATGATCCAACCGCTCAAACGAGTTGTCGGTAACCATGCTTCTCCGAATTGTGATCTAAAGCATCGGAGAGGTACAAAATCCGTACCTGTCAAAAATTCAACATGGGGGTATGGCGATTCATTTGGCAACTATCCTTGCATGTTGTCTGTCGAAACAAAACTCATAAAAATGAACCAACCTCTCAAACGAGTTGTCGGTAACTAAGCTTCTCAGAATTAAGATCTAAAGCTTTGGAGAGGTACAAAATCCGTATCGGTCAAAATTTTTAACTGGGTGTATTGTAATTTATTTGGCAACAATCCTAGCATGTTGTCAAGCGAGAAGAAACTCTTAGAAACGATCCAGCCACTCAAACGAGTTGTTGGCAGCCAAGCTTCACCGAATTGCCGATGTAAAGCATCGAAAAGGTACGAAATCCTTACCGGAAAATAATTCATATCGAGATTATTCCGATTCATTTGGGAACACTCCTTGCATGTTGTCGGGCGAGAAGAAACTCTTAGAAGCGATCCAACCTCTAAAACTAGTTGTCGGTAGCCAAGCTTCTTCAAATTGCAATCTAAAGCATCGGAGAGGTGTGAAATTCGTACCGGTAAAAAATTAACACTTGGAGAAATGTGATTCATTTCGGAATAATCCTAGCATGTTGTCGGGCGAGACAAAACTCTTAAAAATGATCTAATCTCACAAACGAGATGCTGGTAGCCAAGTTTCACCGAATTGCGATATAAAACATCAAATCCGTACCGGTCAAAAATTCAAGCTGGGATTATGGCGATTCATTTGGGAAAAATCCTAAAATGTTGTCGGGTGAGATAAACTCTTAAAAATGATCTAACCTCACAAAGAAGTCGCCGGTAACCAAGCTTCTCCGAATTGCGATCTAAAGCATCGGAGAGGTACGAAATCCGTATCGTTCAAAAACAAATTGGGAGTATTTCGATACATTTGGGAACAATCCTAAGATGTTGTCGGTCGAAAAAAAATTCATAGAAATGATTCAACCTCACAAACGAGTTGCTGGCAGCCAAATTACTCCGAATTACCGATGTAAAGCATCGGAGAAGTACAAAATCCGTACTGGTCCAAAATTCACATTAGGATTATTCCAATTCATTTTGGAACAATCCTAGCATGTTGTAAGGCGAGAAGAAGCTCTTAGAAGCGATCCAACCTCTCAAACGAGTTCCTGGTAGCCAAGCTTCACCAAATTCCCAATGTAAAGCATCGGAGAGGTACGAAATCCGTAGCGGTCAAAAATTTACATCAGAATTATTCCGATTCATTTGGGAACAATCCTAGAATGTTGTTGGGCGAGAAGAAATTCTTATAAATGATCCAACCTCCCAAACATGTTGCCAGTAACCAAGCTTATCCGAATTGTGATCTAAAGCATCGGAGATGTGCAAAATCCTGTCAAAAATTCACACCAGGTGTATTGCGATTCATTTGGGAACAATCCTAGCATGTTATCAGGCAAAACAAAACTCATTAAAATGAACAAACCTCTCAAACGAGTTGTCGGTCGCCAAGCTTCTCCGTATTGCGATATAAAGCATCAGGGATGTACAAAATTTATACCGGCCCAAAATTCAAGCCGGGTGTATGTCGATACATTTGGTAACTATCCTTGGATGTTGTCGATTGAAACAAAACTCATAATAATGATCCAACCTCTCAAACGAGTCGCCGGTAACCAAGCTTCTACGAAATGCGATCTAAAGCATCGAAGAAGTACGAAATCCGTATCGGTCAAAAATAAAAACCGGGAGTATTGCGATTCATTTGGCAACAATCCTAGCATAATTTCGGGCAAGAAGAAACTCTTGGAAATGATCCAACCTCTCAAACGAGTTGCCGGCAGCCAAGCTTCTCCGAATTGTCGATATAAAGCATCAGAGAGGTACGAAATCTGTACTGGTCAAAAATTCACACTGGGAGTATTGCGATTCATTAGGGAACAATACAAGCATGTTGTTAGTCGCGAAGAAACTCATAGAAACGATCAGACCTCAAAAATGAGTTGCCGGTAGCCAAGCTTCTTTGTATTGCGATCTAAAGCATCGGAGAGGTACGAAATCCGTACCGGTTAAAAATTCATACTAGGAGTATTAAGATTCATTTGGGAACAATCCTAGCATGTTTGCAGGTGAGAGGAAACTCTTTGAAATGAACCAACCTCTCAAACGAATTGCCGGTAGCTAAGCTTATCTGAATTGCGATCTAAAACATCGGGGAGGTGCAAAATCGTTGCGGTCATAAATTCACACCGAGAGTATAACGATTCATTTGGTAGAATTCCTAGCATCTTGGCGGGCGAGAAAAAACTCTTAGAAACGATCCAACCTCTCAAACGAGTTTCCGGTAGCCAAGCTTCTCCGAATTGCCGATGCAAAGCATAAGAAAGGTACGAAATCCATACCGGTCCAAAATTAGCACTGGGAGTATTGCGATTCATTTGGGATCAATCTTAGCTTTTTGTCAGGCTAGAAGAAACTCTTAGAGACGATCCAACCTCTCAAATGAGTTGTCGGTAGCCAAACTTCTTCGAATTGTGATCTAAAACACCGGAGAGGTACGAAATCCATACCGGTCCAAAATCACACCAGGAGTATTGCGATTCATTTGGGAACAATCCTAGCATGTTGTCGGGAAGATGAAACTCTTAAAAATGATCTAACCTCTCAAACAAGTTGCTGGTAGCCTTGCTTCTCCGAATTGTGATATAAAGCATCAGAAAGGTACGAAATCCGCGTCAGTCCAAAATACAAATCGGGAGATTGCGATTCATTTGCGAACTATCCTAGAATGTATTCGACAAAAGCATAGCTTTTAAAAATGATCCAACCTTCAAACGACTTGCCATTAGCCAAGCTTCCCAGAATTTTTATCTAAGGCATCAGATAGGTACAAAATCCGTACCGGTCAAAAATTCAAACCGGGAGTATGGCGATTCATTTGGTAACTATCCTAGCATGTTGTTGGTCGAAACAAAACTCTTAAAAATGATTCTGCCATTAAAACGAGTTGCCGGTAACCTGGCTTTTCTGAATTGCGATCTAAAGCATCAGATAGGTTTGAAATTCGTACCGGTCAAAAATACAAGCCGGGAGTATTGCGATTCATTTGGTTAAAATCTTAGCATGTTTTCGGGCGAGAAAAAACTCCTAGAAATGATCCAACCTCTCTAATGAGTTGTCGGTACCCAAGCTTCTCCGAATTTGATATAAAGCATTGGAGAGTGCGAAATCCACACCGGTCAAAAATTTATACCGGGATTATTGCGATTTATTTGGAAATAATCCTAGCATGTTGTCGGGTGATAGGAAACTCATATAAATGATCCGACCTCTCAAACAAGTTGCCGGTAGCCAAGCTTCTCTAAATTGTGATCTAAAGCATCACAGAGGTATGAAGTCTGAACAGGTCAAAAATTCACACCAGGAGAATTGCAATTCATTTAGGAACAATCCTAGCATGTTGTCAAGCGAGACAAACCTCTTTAAAATAATCTAACCTCTCAAACGAGTTGTCGGTAGCCAAGCTTTTCCGTATTGCGATATAAAGCATCAGAGATGTATGAAATTCGTACCAGCTAAAAATAAAAACCAGGAGTATTACGATTCATTTGGTAACTATCCTAGCAAGTATTCGGTCGAAAAAAAATTCTTAAAATTGGTCCAACCTCTCAAACGTCTTGCCAGTAGCCAAACTTCTCAGAATTGTTATCTAAAGCATCGTAGAGGTACGAAATCCGTATCGATCCCAAATACTAACCAGGAGTATTACGATTCAATTAGTAACAATCCTTGAATGTATTTGGTCAAAATAAAACTCTTAAAAATGATCCAACCTCTCAAACGACTTGCCTGTAGCAAAGCTTCACAAAATTGTGATCTAAAGCATCGAAGAGGTACGAAATTTGTACCGGTCAAAAATTCAAACCAGGAGTATGTCGATTCGTTTAGAAACTATCCTTGCATCTTATCGGTCGAAAAAAACTCATAAAAATTATCTATCCTCTAAAACGAGTTGCCGGAAACCAAGCTTCTACGAATTTTGATCTAAAGTATCTGTGAGGTACGAAATCTGTATCGGTGAAAAATACAAGATGGGAGTATTACGATTCATTTGGCAATAATCCTAGCATATTGTCAGGCATGAAGGAACTCTTAGAAACGATCTAACCTCTCAAACGAGTTGTCGGTAGCCAAGCTTCTCCGAATTACTGATGTCATGCATCGGAGCGGTACGAAATACGTACTGGTCAAAAATTCGCACCGGGATTATTGCGATTCATTAAAAAACAATTCAAGCATGTTGTCAAGCGAGAAGAAACTATTAAAAATGATCAGATCTCTCTAGCGAGTTGCCGGTAGCCAAGCTTCTTTAAATTGCGATCTAAAGCATCAGAGAGGTATGAAATCCATACCGGTTAAAAATTCACACCAGGATTATTGCGATTCATTAAGGAACAATCCTAGCATGTTGGCGGGTGAGAAGAATCTCTTAGATACGATCCAACCTCTCAAACGAATTGCAGGTAGCCAAACTTCTCCGAATTGTGATCTAGAGCATCAGATTGGTTTGAAATCCGTACCGATAAAAAATTCACACCTGGATTATTGCGATTCATATGGGAACAATCCTAGCATGTTGTCGGGCGATACAAAACTTAAAAAAAAAATCTAACCTCTCAAACGAGTTGCCGGTAGCCAAGCTTCTCATAATTGCGATCTAAAACATCAGAGAGGTATGAAATCCCTACCGTTCAAAAAGTCATAGCGGGAGTATCGTGTTTAATTTAGGAACAATCCATGCATGTTTTCGGGCAAGATGAAACTCTTACAATCGATCTAATGTCTCAAATGAGTTGCCGGTAGACAAGCTTCCCCGAATTGCCGATATAAATCATCGGAGAGGTACGAAATCCGCACCGGTTAAAAATACAAACCGGGATTATTGCGATTCATTTTGTTGCAATCCCTCTCCACATATGATGAATAAAACAATTAAGCACTAGCTTAAAGATCAGGGCTTTGATAGAGTTACCTGTAGCTTGCTTCAGAACCCACTGTATCTCCTCATTGTAACCTAGGACTGTTCTATGATAGCCCATTCTTGACAACAACTTCTCCCAAATCCATTGTGCATAACAACATTCAAAGAAGATATGCTCTTCCACTTCTTCATTATCCCAACAAAAACATGCACTTCGATTGGTTTACTAGACCCCAGGACTTGAGCTTTGATTGGGTTTTGAGAGCTCCCAAGCCATGAAATGAAGCTATGCCGTGCTATGTGACCAGAGAACCAGACTTAAGAAGCCCATCTCCAAATTGGATTGTGATGTCGAATTTCCTGATAGCTGCTCTTCATTGTGAATTCGCCCGAAGATGTTGGAGTCCAAATCACTTCATCTACTCCCTTAGTATCAATTTCTACTTTATCAAGCTCATTCCAAATCTCAGACAATCTATGCGCATAGTTTTCAGGGGGGTTCCATCTGCCATTGTTTATTAAGTTTTCCACAGGAGCATTCATATACATAACAATATCATATTTCATATCAGCAGTGAATCTACCAGAATGAAATGGATAAAAAGTTACTAGCTCTAGCGATTTCTACTGTAGCACATTAGGAGATCTCCTTCCATCTCCTTCCCAACCACTAAGGTCAGTTATATAATTTTCCTTCTTTGGTCATCCTTAGGCGTTGATTATTATATTTCAATGGTGATACAAAGGGTGGTTGTGCATTTAAGACGTGTTGTTGGAAGCACTGTAGCCGTTTCCAATTACTTGTTACCCCCACTCTCTCCTCTTCTGGGAAGCTTGAGTGGAGATCACCGCCATGGAGGGCTGAGGGGGCGCCTCTCCGGCTCAGAGGAACTCCCCAACATTCAGCACCCCATCGTCTTCTGTTGGAGGAAAGGAATTATCTATTTTGGAGCTCTACAACCTCTCCCAAGGAATCCAATCTACGAAGGGACAAAAGAAATCAGTGATTACTGAAGAATAATTGGGTGTTTATCGAACGATTTTTAGCATTAAGTTCCACGCCCTGGATGCACAAGCACAAAAACTGTATCAAGAGGTCATCAAACAACTACTACAATGGCAGCAGGAACTTCTAAAATCAAATGATAAAAGGCACCATTCCACCTTTAGAGATCAGCAAATGGTTCGTGCTCAGGAACGAATAGAGGATTTAGCATCTTCATCATCAGTGGGTCAGACAGGGGCAGAGTCTGATGAGAGAATTGATCAGTTAATTAAAGATACTGATGTAATGATTGATAATGATAAGAGTGAGAGAACTCCTGATCTTGGTCTGACAGAGGATATTAGGAATGCTATGGCCAACTTTACCAACAGGCAAGAGGAGATTGATGAAGCTAGTTGGTCCTCAGAGCCAAGGAAGTTTAGTCTTGCTGATTTGGTGGAATGCAATTATGAGAGTTGTGACAGAGCTAGTTGTAATGTTCATTGTATTAATGGGACTCTTAAATGGGGTAAATGCCTTAATATATGTCATAGGAGCAAGGAATCTATACTTGCTTTGCCAGCTCAGCTTGACAATACATCTAAAGGAATTAATAAAGAGGATGTTGAAGGTACTCATTCTAACTCTACTTCTGAATTGAATTCTGGGTCTCTAAGAGTTGATGAAGAACCACTTGAAGGGGAATTAAATCAGGCTAGCTCATGGGCATCACTTATGAAGGGCCCCTCTAAGAACCGAGGGTTCACAAATTTGGTTTACACACCACCTGAAGTAGTTGAAGGAAAGAAAAATCTCAATATTAGCTCTAGTGACTTTGAGGAAGACAACAGTGTCCATGAGCAACTACTTGTAGGTCATTTCAGTGGCAGGAAATTGTCCTATAGTTTTGTCAAAGCTACTCTTTCTGCTCTTTGGGCCCTGAAGGGAGAGTTAGAAATGTCTGTTAGGAGAAACCATTTCTTTTTTAAATTCTCTAACTGGGATGATAGGCAGAATGCTCTAGAGCATGGGAACCAGCACATTGCTAGCAGAATGTTCATTCTGAGAGAGTGGCACCCCTTTATTGAGTATGAACCTATTGAGGCAAAATCCTTACCTATTTGGGTTATGATTCATGATGTGCCCACTCAATGCTGGAATCAAGATGGGATTGGGAAAATTGCAAGCTTGATAGGAAGACCTATGTACACAGACAAAGCTACAAAAAGTAAAAGAAGGCCCTTTGTGAGAGTTTGTCTGGAAGTCAGGGCTACAGATGAGCTGCCTGAACAAGTGTCTATGATTGTGGATGGTAACTATACTATCAACCTTGTTGTTGAAAACAACTGGGTCCCTAGTAGATGCCTAGACTGTAAATTTTTTTGTCATAGTGACACTCACTGTGCTGACTTGGAAAGGGAATATCCAGCACCAGAAGCACCCAAAGCGTCTATTACAGCAATGAACAAAACAACTCAGAAGAAAGTTTGGAGAGAGACACAAAAGGATGGTAGAGCAATCAAAGAGATAGCAGATGCAACAAAACAACCCCCACAAATGGCCACTGATTCTCATAATGCTTTTTAACCTTTGGACCAATGCAATGAAACTGAAGCAGCTGACCCTCATACAAATTCAAAGAAGGAAGAAACTTTGACTGCTCCACAGGGAGGAAATCTGCATCAACCTTCACCAATGCCTGTTGGAAGTGACTATCTGGATGAGAGATTTCAACTTTCAAAAAGTGCCCTCAAAAGGATAAGAAAGAATAAACGGATCTCTGAGAAAGAAATGAGAGAGGCAGAAGTCAGGCAGCCACCATCTAAAGAGAAATATACTAGCACAACTCGTAGGAAACCAGCTAGCTCCTCCAAACAGCCTAATCCTAAGTCTAATAGCCAGAAAGGAAGAGGGAATGGTAATAGAAGAGGTAGCAATGTGTAGCACACCAACCTATATTTGTGGGGTTAAGTGTCTTGTCCTAGGCACTTTGAACTCTACCTGAATCTATTGGAGTTGGAATCATTTTAGTGAGGCAGACAATACTTACCATCTTTCTAAGCATGAGTGGTATTGGGAAGGAACCCAGATGGGGTTCTCTTACTGTTTAGATACCCCTAGGAGCATCTGCAAAGCTTGGGCAGATCTGTCTTTAAGCTTTAGAGTGAGAGCCAGCTCATCCTTGGTGAGGAAGAAAGTGCGTAGGCATCGTTCAACTTCAGATAACAGCCTTATGAGTGAGTGTAGTGAGGTTGTGAGGGAGCCAGTCTTATTTACACCCCAAAGTTGGTCACATGCAATTTAAAATGAGTTTGCCAATTTTGCTAAAGTGTTTGTTGCTTGTACAGGTATTAGATGCCATAATTGGGAAGACCTCCTAGAACAGTTTTTTGGGAGGGATAAACTGAGTGTGAAGAGAGATCTTCATTGGTTCTTCTGGGAAGACCTCCTAGAACAGTTTTCTGGGAGGAATAACATGAGTGAGTGGAGAGTTGTTCTTTGTTTCTGGTGGAGGAAGATTTGCTCCTCCAAGAGTCCGACCATTGGATGGATGGCAAAGCATGAAAGCTGTAATGGCCACTGGAATTTGAGTGGGCTTGTCCTTCATTCCAGCTATGTCATTATGGGAATCAATGATTTTAACTCCCCCAACAGTCACGGATTGATTGTTAAGCATGAGAGCTGTCTTGGTCACTGGAATTTGAGTGGGCTTGTCCTTCATTCCAGGTGGTCCAATATGAGCTTAAGTGGTTTCAATAATCCCACAAGTCACGGATGGTTGGTGAATCATAGTAGCTGTAATGGCCATTGGAATTTGAGTGGGCTTGGCCTTCATTCCGGGTATCTCATTATTAGCTTAAATGTGTTCACCACCCCACTGTCCTCCTCGTACCGTTCCATCATCGATTCTTGTGATGGTTTTGTTCTTATTAGGTACTCAATATGGTGTATATAACCTATAAGGGTGGACATAGCTGGGCTAGGCTCCTTATCCACCTCTATAAGGTTAGAACATTATGTGAGGCATTTCATACTCACTCCTTTTGCTGTATACATCATAGTGTCATAAGTATAGGTCTTTTTGAGTGGGCAAAGGGTTGCTGGGTTACGCTCATTCCTCTGTCCTACTTAATCGGCCTTATTCTTGCTTACTACACTGTGAAGGAACACATAATGGAGATTTTGTCTACCTTCTTGCAGGTACAGACAAGGACTGGAGCAGAAGACTCTTGAGACAGTTTCTCAAGAATGCCTATATGAGGGGTAAGGAGAGTGAAGTGATTCTAAGATGTAGAGGCCTAACTACTGTTGTTGTGATACCTCTCTTTCAGGTCGCTTCTAAGCTCGGGGGGAGGGCTTGGATGGAGGTATTATTTATTTTCTATCTACACCATGTATGATGAGTACATCTAAAATAAATTTTGGGTGTTGGAATATTAGGGGTGTTAATGATCCTATGAAACAAGCTGAAGTTAGAAACTGGATTAAGGTGCACCATTTAAATTTTTTTAGCCTTGTTGAGACTAAGGTAAAGCCTTGCAATAAGGACTGGATCTTAAACTCAATTTGCAAAAACTGGGAGTCTAAGCAAAACTATGAATTCTCCCCTTCGGGTAGAATCTGGCTTTGTTGGGATTCTAGGTTTGCTAAAACCAATAATTTCAGCATATCCGAGCAAATGATTACTGCTGATCTCACACTTAATAACATCATTGAGATTAAAATTGCTGTTATATATGGTAGTAACTCCAGGACTGCTAGGAGGACCTTATGGAATGATATTGAAGACTTAGCTTGCAATGTGACTAAGCCTTTAGTTCTCTTGGGGGATTTTAATAATATTTTCTCTTCCCAAGAGAAAGTGAGGGGTAGACAAGTCCGGCCCTTCCAAATTGTTGACTTTATTCATTGCATTCAGAACACCGACCTTGTTGATTGCAAGTGGCAACTTTCTTACTTGGAATAACAAGAAGGTGTGGGGTAGAAGAATCGCTTGTAAACTTGATAGGGTTATGGTTAATTCCTGCTGGGTATCCACTTTTAATAGATCTGAAGTTGAGTTTTTAAATCATGGTATCTCAGACCACTCTCCTTCTATTCTAACCATTTTTAGTGGCACCAAACATGGCCCGACTCCCTTTATGTTCTTTAATTCTTGGACTGACAATCCCATGTTTGAAGAAGTGGTGAGGGGTCATTGGAACTGTAAAAGGAAAGGTAATGCTACCTTTAGATTCACTGCTATGATGAGAGAGTTAAAGCCTATTTTAAAGGAAAATTTTGCTGCTACTAAAGTAGATATACAGATCTCTAACTCTAAACATGTCCTTGAGGTTATACAAAATAATTTGCACGTGGATCCCCTCAATTTTTATCATGCTAATGCTGAAAGATCGGCGCTAGAAGTTTATACAAAGTTGATCAGATTGGATGAATCCCAGAAAATATAAAAGTCTAGAGTGCAATGGTTAGCTCTTGGTGATCAGAACAATGCCTTTTTTCATCGATCCATGCAAAGTAGAAGATCCAGGAACAACATCACAACTATTTTCAATGAGGAAGGTAAGGAGCTTGTCAATGAGGAGGACATTGCAGCTGAGGTTATAAAGTACTTTGTGGAAATCATTGGTAAGCCACATTCTGAAGGTATGCCCTCAAATTTTCTCTCTTGTTTTAATTTTTTTTTTCTTTCTGTTGATGAGAAGCATGAGATGAGCAGGGTTGTTTCTTGGGATGATATTCTTAGTGCCCTTTTTGGGATTGGGGATGAGAATGCACCAGGGCCTCATGGGTACAGTGCTTGTTTTTTCAAAAAGTGCTGGAGTACTATTGGGGATGACTTTATGAAAGTTATACTTATTTTTTTCCGATCCTCCAAGATGCTAAAAGAGATAAATGCTACATCTATCACCTTGATTCCCAAACTCCCTATCCCTTGTACTTTTAATGATTTTAGACCTATTGCTTGTAGTAATGTGATTTATAAATGTATATTTAAAGTCATTGCTACTCAAATTAAGGTTGTGATTGATAAACTTGTGAGTCCTAATCAGTCTGCTTTTATCCAAGGAAGGAATATCCATGAGAACATCTTATTGACCCATGAAATTCTTAGGAATTACCATAGAGACAAAGGGAAAGGAAGATGTACAGCCAAGATTGACCTTAGGAAAGCCTATGACATGGTTTAGGTGGGAAGCTGTCATTGAAATCCTTTTGGTCGCTAACTTTCCTGAAAACATGATTGGCTTGATTTGGGAGCGTATGTCCACTCCTTCCTACTCTATCAGTCTAAATGGCACCCCTAGAGGTTACTTCCAGGGGAAGAGAGGTCTCAGGCAAGGGGATCCAATGTCCCCCTACCTTTTTGTTTTATTAATGAAAGCTTTGAACCAAAAGATGGTCAAAAATGTTTTTGTGCGAGATTATGAGCTACACCCTAAGTGTGTGACACCCAAAATATCCCATCTTTGTTTTGCCGATGATCTCATTGTCTTTATGAAAGGAACTGTAGATAATACCTTAACACTGACTAATACTCTCAAAGACTTTAATGGTTTTGCTGGGCTGGATATTAATTGCAATAAGAGCAAACTTTTTTGTGCAGGAATGAGTGACTATGAGGGTGATAGTTTAAGTAATATTCTAGGCTTTGAGAAGGGAATTTTGCCTGTTAAATATCTTGGATTACCACTTATTACTACTAGACTGAAAAGCTCGGATTGTATGCCTATAATTGATGCTCTATGTTCTAAGATTAAAAGTTGGAAGTGTAAGCTCCTCAGTTATGCTGGGAGACTGGTTATGGTTAAATCTGTCCTTACCAGTATGCAAGTGTATTGGCCATCTTGTTTTATGCTTCCTGTTGCAACTACTAATTTGATTATGGCTATTTGTAGGAACTTTCTTTGGAGTGGAGAGGAGAAGAGCTGCAGATCCACCCCTATCAGCTGGGAGAGGTGTTGTTACCTGTTCAAAGAGGGAGGTCTTGGAATTAGGGACATCTCTGTGAGTAATGCTGCTGTTATCCTCAAGCATACTTGGAAAGTCATTTCTCATAAAAACACTCTATGGGTAGACTGGATCTACAAAAATCTGATTAAGAAAAAGAACTTCTGGTACCTTAAAATCCCTCAAGATGCTTCATGGTCATGGAGGAAAATCTTGCAGGGTAGAGACATTACAGCAGGTATTGTATCCCACCTCTTGGGAAATGGAAAAGATACCAAGTTCTGGTTGGATCCTTGGCATCCTATGGGTATTCTCAAAAACCTTTTTGATCAATCTCTCAAGTATGATTCTACTCTCCACCTTAATGCCACAATGGACAATGTTATTACTAATGGAGAGTGGGTTATTCCCTTTAACTCTGAATTCCCTCTGTCTGAGATCTGGGAAGGGGTAAAGCATGTGCAGATTGATGCCTATGCCCCTGATGAGATTGTTTGGAGTATATCTTCTAATGGAGCTTATAACATGAAACAAACTTATGAGTATATTAGACCAACTAAGAACCCCTTACCCAGGACTAAGCTTGTGTGGTTTCAAGGCAATATTCCTAAGCACAGCTTCATAGGCTGGATGGCTTTGCATAAGGCCTTGAAAACACAAGACAAGCTTCTTAATTGGGGAGTAGTTGATTTTTCTATTTGTGTTTTATGCTACTCTGATTGTGAATCTAATGAGCATCTTTTTTGTGAATGTAAGTACTCAAAGTTCATCTAGTATGCTCTCCTTATTAAAATGGGTTTCAGGCACCAGGTTGGATCGTGGAATGATGAAGTCAGGTGGTGTATAGAAGACCACCTTCATAGCAGTAGCGCTATTTTACATTGAGAAAATTGGTGTTCAACTGCTTTTACTACCATATTTGGAAGGAGAGAAACACTAGAATGCTTGAAAGTACTGAAACGAGGGCAGAAGTTATATTGTAACTGATTATCAGTGAAGTAATGCTTAAGTTCTCTGATTTTTGTGAGCAGATGGAAGATTCTCCAGAAAATAGGTCATTTTTCCATGATTAGAACTTCAATCCACACTTCAAGCACCATGCTAAGACCACCTGTTTCTGGCCTAAACCACCTGAATGAACCATTTGTGTGAACACTGATGGGTCTCTTACATCCCAATGGGGCAGGTATGGAGCAATTGCAAGGGATCACATGGGCATTGCAAGGTCTGCATGTACAGGTAGAGTGACTTCTCAAGAAATTGCAGTGCATGAGCTGCAGGGAGTTATGTTTGGTCTTCTTCTTGCTGATGCAGCCCCTGAAACTAAAGTTATCCTCAGGTGTGACTCTCAGTTTGCTGTTGATATTATCCATGGGAAGTGTGAAGCTCATTGGCCAATAAGGAGTGTAGTGAGACATATCCATAGGATTCTTGATGTCTTTGATGAATAGGAGGTCTATCATACTTACAGAGAAGCTAATAGAGCTCCTGGCCATATCACAAAGCTTGCTCCCGCCTTTGGACACTTTGATATGGATGTGAAGTGTTTTGATGCAGTTCTAACTCAGATTCTAGATGAAGATGCTGCAGGAAAATTGCACTCCTGGTCATCTTTGGGTTAAAGCCTTCCTCCATTATCTGAACATTAGTGCCATAACAGATTCAATTTTTGAATTTGGAATTTCATCCCCAATGAACATGATCAAGTATGAGGTTACCATGATTTTTGTAGCTGATTATAACCACGTGGAGAGGTACTTTCAGATTGGAATGGGTGATTTTTTCTATTCTTAGCTTCCTTTTAAACTATGCATCCATTTTCTGAACATTAGAGCATCTGCAGTTTCTGTGGAGACTTTTGAATCTGAATTTTCCATTACAGTTTCAGTTATTGAATCTGGAATTTCTGCCCAAATGAACATGATCATGTATGAGGTTACCATGATCTTTGTAGCTAAATTTGACCACACGGAGAGGTACTTTCAGATTGGAATGCATGAGTTGTTCTATTCTCAGATTCCTTTAAAAGTTTGCCTCTTTTTTCTGAACATTACGGCACCTGCAGTTTCTGTGGAGACCTTTAAATCTGAAATTTCTTCCCCACATCACATGCTCATGGCTACTGTATATTGTAACTTACTCGTGGATGTACCTCCTGATTGGGGCAACTTTGGTGATGTTCAAGGGCCTTTTCTTGTGGATGAAAGCCTCAGGGTAGTATACTCTAGGAGCACCACCCTCTATCAGACTTAAGCATGACCTTGATGCACTTGGATAGATGGTGGATAAAGCTTGCACCTACTATGGGATTTTTTTACTTAGCTTTAACAAAGTGTAATTGTAATTTGATTTTGTTGATGCTGTTGTCTTGTTTTATTGTTTGCCTTCCTTATTTGGACTGAGATAGTTAGGCTTTTGCTTTGGTCTGTAACTCTTAAATCTTCATTTATATATCATGGGGGTTAGTCTCCCAGCTTGCCTTTAAAAAAAAAAAGCTTCTTTGAATTGCACCCTAAAGCATTGAAGAGGTACGAAATTCCTACCGGTCAAAAATTAACCCCGGGAGTATTGCGATTCATATGTGAATAATCCTAGCATGTAGTTAGGTGAGAAAAAACTTTTAGAAACGATCCAGCCTCTCAAACGAGTTACTGGTAGCCAAGCTTCTCCAAATTGCGATCTAAAGCATCGGAGAGGTACAAAATCTGTACCAGGCTTAAATTCACACCGAGAGTATGACGAATGATTTGGGAAGAATCCTAGCATGTTGTCGGGCGAGATTAAACTCATAGATACGATCCGACCTCTCAAACGAGTTGTCGGTAGCCAAGCTTCTCCGAACTGTGATTTAAGGCATCGGTGAGGTACGAAATCCGTACCGGTCTAAAATTTACACAGAGAATATTGTGATTCATTTGGGAATAATCCTAGCATGTTGTCGGGCGAGATGAAACTCTTAGAAGCGATCCAACCCCTCAAACGAGTTGTCGGTAGCCATGCTTTTCCAAATTGCGATCTAAAGCATCGGAGAGGTACGAAATCTGTAGCGGTCTAAAATTCACACCGAGTATTGCGATTGATTTGGGAATAATCCTAACATGTTGTCGGGAGAGAATAATTTCTTAGAAATGATCTGACCTCTCAAACGAGTTGCAGGTAGCCATGCTTCTCCAAATTGCGATCTAAAGCATCAGAGAGGTACGAAATCTGTACCGGTCTAAATTCTCACCGAGTATTGTGATTGATTTGGGAACAATCCTAGAATGTTGCCGGGCGAGAATAACCTCTTAGAAACGATCCGACCGCTTAAACGAGTTACAGGTAGCAAAGCTTCAACGATTTGCTATCTATAGCATCGGAAAGGTACGAAATCCGTAGCGGTCGAAAAGTCACACAAGGAGTATTGTGATTCATTTGGGAACAACCTAGTATGTTCTCCGGTGAGAAGTTACTCTTAGAAATGATCAAAAATCAAAAACGAGTTGTCGGTTTCCAGGATTCTCTGAATTGCGCCCTAAAGCATTGAAGTGGTGCGAAATTGGTACCGATCAAAAATTTACCCCGGGAGTATTGCAATTCATATGTGAACAATCCTAGCATGTACTCGGGCGAGAAGAAACTTTTTGAAATGATCCAGCCTCTCAAACGAGGTACCGGTAGCAAAGCTTCTCCAAATTGCGATCTAAAGCATCGGAGAGGTACGAAATCTTTACCGGGATTAAATTCACACCGAGAGTATTGCAAATAATTTGGGAAGAATCCTAGCATGTTGTCGGGCGAGATTAAACTCATTGATACGATCCGACCTCTCAAACGAGTTGTCGGTAGCCAAGCTTCTCCGAATTGCGATCTAAGGCATTGGCGAGTTACGAAATCCGTACCGGTCAAAAATTTACACAGGGAATATTGTGATTCATTTGGGAACAATCCTAGCATGTTGTCGGGCGTGATGAAACTCTTAGAAATGATCCAACCCCTGAAACGAGTTGTCGGTAGCCATGCTTCTCCAAATTGCGATCTAAAGCATCGGAGAGGTACAAAATATGTGGCGGTCTAAAATTTACACCGAGTAATGCGATTGATTTGGGAACAATCCTAGCATGTTTTCGGGCGAGAATAATTTCTTAGAAATGATCCGACCTCTCAAACGAGTTGCAGGTAGCTAAGCTTCTCCGATTTGCGAGCTATAGCATCAGAGAGGTGCGTAATCCGTACCGGTCGAAAAGTCACACATGGAGTATTGCGAATCATTTGCGAACAACCCTAGCATGTTGTCGGGTGTGAAGATACTCTTTCAAACGATCCGGCCTCTATAACGAGTTATCGGTTTCCAAGTTTCCCCGAATTGCATCCTAAAAGCATCGGAGAGGTGCGAAATCCGTACCGGTTGAAAATTCACCCCAGGAATATTGTCATTCATATGTGCACAATCCCAAGATGTTGTCGGGTGAGAAAAAATTCTTAGAAACGATCCAACCTTTCAAACGAGTTACCGTTTGCCAAGCTTCTCTAAATTGCGATCTAAAGCATCGGAGAGGTACGAAATCTGTGCCGGTGTAAAATTCACACCGAGAGTATTACAAATGATTTGGGAATAATCCTAGCATGTTATCGGGCGAGATGAATCTCATAGATACGATCCGACCTCTAAAACGTGTTACGGTAGCCAAGCTTCTCCGAATTTTGATCTAAGGCATTGGATAAGTACGAAATCCGCACCGGTCAAAAATTCACAAAGGGAATATTACGATTCATTTAGGAACAATCGAAGCATGTTGTCGGGCGAGAAGAAACTTTTAGAAACGATCCAACCCTTCAAACGAGTTGTCGGTAGCCATGCATCTCCAAATTGCGATCTAAAGCATTGAAGAGGTACAAAATCTGTACCAGACAAAAATTCACACCGAGTATTGAGATTGATTTGGGAACAACCCTAGCATCTTGTCGGGTGAGAATAAACTCTTAGAAACGATCCGACCTCTCAAACGAGTTGCCGGTAGCAAAACTTTTACAAATTGTGATCTAAGGCAGCGGAGAGGTACGAAATCTGTACCGGTCAAAAATTCACACAAGGAATATTGTGATTAATTTGGGAACTATCCAAGTATGTTGTCGGGCGAGATGAAGCACTTAGAAACGATCCAACCCCGCAAACGAGTTGCCGGTAGCCATGATTCTCCAAATTGCGATCTAAAGCATCGGAGAGGTACAAAATCTGTACCGGTCTTAAAATTCACGCTGAGTATTGAGATTGATTTGGGAACAATCCTAGCATGTTGTCGGGCGAGGATAAACTCATTAAAACGATCCGACCTCTCAAATGAGTTGCAGGTAGCCAAGCCTCTCCGATTTGCGATCTATAGCATCGAAGGGTACGAAATCCGTACCGGTCGAAAAGCCACGCAGGGAGTATTGCGATTCATTTGGGAACAACCCTAGCATTTTGTCGGGCGAAAAGATACTCTTACAAACAATCCAACCTCTCAAACGAGTTGTCGGTTTCCAAGATTTTTTGAATTGCGCCCTAAAGCATCGGAGAGGTGCAAAATCCAATCCGGTCAAAAATTCACCCCGGGAGTATTGCGAATCATATGTGAACAATCCTAGCATGGTTTCAGGCGGGATGAAACTCATAGATACGATCCGACCTCTCAAACGTGTTGCTTGTAGCCAAGCTTCTCCGAATTGTGATCTAAGGCATCAGAGAGGTACAAAATCCGTACCAGTCAAAAATTCACCCAAGGTATATTATGATTCATTAGGGAACAATCCTAGCATGTTGTCGGACAAGATGTAACACTTTGAAATGATACGACCCCTCAAACGTGTTGCGGGTAACACAGCTTCATAAGTTGGATGGTTTTGCATAAGGCCTTGAAAACACAAGACAAGCTTCTTAATTGGTGTGTAGTTGATTTTTCTATTTGTGTTTTATGCTACTCTGATTGTGAATCTAATGAGCATCTTTTTTGTGAATGTGACTATTCAAAGTTCATCTAGTCTGCTCTCCTTATTAAAATGGGTTTCAGGCACCAGGTTGGATCATGGGATGATGAAGTCAGGTGGTGCTTAGAAGACAACCTTCATAGCAGTAACGCTATTTCTACATTGAGAAAATTGGTGTTCAACTGCTTTTACTACCATATTTGGAAGAAGAGAAACACTAGAATGTTTGAAAGTACTGAATCGAGGGCAAAAGTTATATTGTAACTGACTATCAATGAAGTAAAGTATAAGTTCTCTGATTTTTGTGAGCAGATGGAAGATTCTCCAGAAAATAGGTCCTTTTGCCATGATTGGAACTTCAATCCCCACTTCAAGCACCATGCTGAGACCACCTTTTTCTGGCCTAAACCACCTTAAGGAACCATTTGTGTGAACATTGATGGGTCTCTTACATCCTAATGGGGCAGGTATGGAGCAATTGCAAGGGTTCACATGGGCATTGCAAGGTCTGCATGTACAGGTAGAGTGACTTCTCAAGAAATTGCAGTGCATGAGCTGCAGGGAGTTATGTTTGGTCTTCTTCTTGCTGATGCAGCCCCTGAAACTAAAGTTATCCTCAGGTGTGACTCTCAGTTTGCTGTTGATATTATCCATGGGAAGTGTGAAGCTCATTGGCCAACAAGGAGTGTAGTGAGACATATCCATAGGATTCTTGATGTCTTTGATGAATAGGAGGTCTATCATACTTACAGAGAAGCTAATAGAACTCCTGGCCATATCACAAAGCTTGCTCCCGCCTTTGGACACTTTGATATGGATGTGAAGTGTTTTGATGCAGTTCTAACTCAGATTCTAGATGAAGATGCTGCAGGAAAATTGCACTCTATGAAATTGTGATTTTATTGTTGCTTCTATGAAGATTGTCGTTGATTATGAGTACATGGATATGGAGTCCAAGACTGGGATGGGCTATGGTCATCTTTGGGTTAAAGCCCTCCTCCATTATCTAAACATTAGTGCCATAACAGATTCAATTTTTGAATTTGGAATTTCTTCTCCAATGAACATGATCAAGTATGAGGTTACCATGACTTTTGTAGCTGATTATGACCACGTGGAGAGGTACTTTCAGATTGGAATGGGTGATTTTTTCTATTCTCAGCTTCCTTTTAAACTATGCATCCATTTTCTGAACATTAGAGCATCTGCAGTTTCTGTGGAGACTTTTGAACCTGAATTTGCCATAACAGTTTCAGTTATTGAATCTGGAATTTCTGCCCAAATGAACATGATCATGTATGAGGTTACCATGATCTTTGTAGCTAAATTTGACCACAAGGAGAGGTACTTTCAGATTGGAATGCATGAGTTGTTATATTCTCAGATTCCTTTTAAAGTTTGCCACCTTTTTCTGAACATTAAGGCACCTGCAGTTTCTGTGGAGACCTTTAAATCTGAAATTTCTTCCCCACATCACATGCTCATGGCTACTGTATATTGTAACTTACTCGTGGATGTACCTCCTGATTGGGGCAACTTTGGTGATGTTCAAGGGCCTTTTCTTGTGGATGAAAGCCTCAGGGTAGTATGCTCTAGGAGCACCACACTCTATCAGACTTAAGCATGGCCTTGATGCACTTGGATAGATGCTGGATAAAGCTTGCACCTGCTATGGGATTTTCTTACTTAGCTTTAACAAAGTGTAATTGTAGTTTGATTTTGTTGATGTTGTTGTCTTGTTTTATTGTTAGCCTTCCTTATGTGGACTGAGATAGTTAGGCTTTTGCCTTGGTTTGCAACTCTTAAATCTTCATTTATATATCATGGGGGTTAGTCTCCCAGCTTGCCTTTCAAAAAAAGAAAGCTTCTCTGAATTGCGCCCAAAAGCATTGAAGAGGTGCGAAATTCTTACCGGTCAAAAATTAACCCTGGGAGTATTGCGATTCATATGTGAACAATCCTAGCATGTAGTTAGGCGAGAAGAATCTTTTAGAAACGATCCAGCCTCTCAAACGAGTTACCGGTAGCCAAGCTTCTCCAAATTGCGATCTAAAGAATCGGAGAGGTACAAAATCTGTACCGGGCTTAAATTCACACCGAAAGTATTGCAAATGATTCAGGAAGAATCCAAGCATGTTGTCGGGCGAGATTAAACTCATAGATGCGATCCGACCTCTGAAACGAGTTGTCGGTAGCCAAGCTTCTCCGAATTGCGATCTAAGGCATCAGCGAGGTACGAAATCCGTACCGGTCAAAAAATTACACAGGGAATATTGTGATTCATTTGTGAACAATCCTTGCATGTTGTCGGGCGTGATGAAACTCTTAGAAACGATCCAGCCCCTCAAACGAGTTGTCGGTAGCTATGCTTCTCCACATTGCGATCTAAAGCATCGGAGAGGTACGAAATCTGTAGCGGTCTAAATTCACACCGAGTATTGCGATTGATTAGGTAACAATCCTAGCATTTTGTCGAGCGAGAATAATTTCTTAGAAATGATTTGACCTCTCAAACGAGTTGCAGGTAGCCATGCTCCTCTAAATTCTGATCTAAAGCATCGGACAGGTACAAAATCTTTACCGGTCTAAAATTTATACCGAGTATTGAGATTGATTTGGGAACAATTCTAAAATGTTGTCGGGCGAGAATAATCTCTTAGAAATGATCTGACCGCTTAAACGTGTTACAGGTAACAAAGCTTCAACGATTTTCGATCTATTGCATCGGAGTGGTACAAAATCAGTACCGGTCGAAAAGTCACACAAGGAGTATTGCGATTCATTTGGGAACAACCCTAGCATGTTCTCCGGTGAGAAGATACTCTTAGAAATGATCAAAAATATAAAACGAGTTCTCAGTTTCCAAGATTCTCTGAATTATGCCCTAAAGCATTGAAGAAGTGCGAAATTCGTTCTGGACAAAAATTTACCCCGGGAGTATTACGATTCATATGTGAACAATCCTAGCATGTAGTCGGGTGAGAAGAAACTTTTGGAAATGATCCAGCCTCTCAAACGAGTTATTGGTAACCAAGCTTCTCCAAATTGCGATCTAAAGCATCGGAGAGGTACGAAATCTTTACTGGGATTAAATTCACACCGAGAGTATTGTCAATGACTTGGGAAGAATCCTAGCATGTTGTCGGGCGAGATTAAAGTCATTGATACGATCCGACCTCTCAAATGAGTTGTCGGTAGCCAAGCTTCTCCGAATTGCGATCTAAGGCATCGGCGAGGTACGAAATCCGTACCAGTCAAAAATTTACACAGGAAATATTGTGATTCATTTGGGAACAATCCAAGCATGTTGTCGGGCGTGATGAAACTCTTAGAAACGATCCAGCCCCTCAAACGAGTTGTCGGTAGCCATGCTTCTCCAAATTGCCATCTAAAGCATCAGAGAGGTACGAAATCTGTAGCGGTCTAAAATTCACACCGATTATTGCAATTTATTTGGGAACAATCCTAGCATGTTTTCGGGCGTGAATAATTTCTTAGAAATGATCCGACCTCTCAAACGAGTTGCAGGTAGCAAAGTTTCTCCGATTCGCAATCTATAGCATCGGAGAGGTACGAAATCCGTACAGGTCGAAAATTCACACAGGGAGTATCGCGAATCATTTGCGAACAACCCTAGCATGTTGTCGGGCGTGAAGATACTCTTACAAGCGATCCAGCCTCTAAAACGAGTTATCGGTTTCCAAGCTTCCCCGAATTGCACCCTAAAGCATTGGAGAGGTGCGAAATCCGTACCGGTTGAAAATTTACCCCAGGAATATTGTCATTCATATGTGAACAATTCCAGCATGTTGTCGGGTGAGAAAAAATTCTTAGAAACGATCCAACCTCTTAAACGAGTTACCGTTTGCCAAGTTTCTCCAAATTGCGATCTAAAGCATCGGAGAGGTACGAAATCTTTACCGGTGTAAAATTCACACCGAGAGTATTGCGAATGATTTGGGAACTATCCTTGCATGTTGTCGGGCGAGATGAAGCTCATAGATACGATCTAACTTTTCAAACGTGTTGCGGTAACCAAGCTTCTACGAATTTAGATCGAAGGAATCGGAGAAGTACGAAATCCGTACCGGTCAAAAATTCACACAAGGAATATTGTGATTATATTGGGATCAATCCTAGCATGTTGTCGGGCGAGATGAAGCACTTTGAAATGATCCAACCCCGCAGACGAGTTGCCGGTAGCCTTGCTTCTCTAAATTGCGATCTAAAGCATCGGAGAGGTATGAAATCTGTACCGGTCTTAAAACTCTCGCCGAGTATTAAGATTGATTTGGGAACAATCCTAGCATGTTGTCGGGCGAGAAGAAACTCTTTGAAATGATCCGACCTCTCAAACGAGTCCCAGGTTGCCAAGCCTCTCCGATTTGCGATTTATAGCATCGGAGGGTACGAAATCCGTACCGGTCGAAATGCCCCACAGGGAGTATTGCAATTCATTTGGGAACAACCCAAGCATGTTGTCGGGCGAGAAGAAACTCTTACAAACAATCCAACCTCTCAAACGAGTTGTCGGTTTCCAAAATTCTCCGAATTGCGCCCTAAAGCATCGGGGAGGTGCGAAATCCGATCCGGTCAAAAATTCACCTCGGGAGTATTGCGAATCATATGTGAACAATCATAGCATGCTGTCGGGCGAGATGACACTCTTTGAAACGATCCAACCTCTCAAACGAGTTACCGGAAGCCAAGCATCTCCAAATTGCTATCAGAGCATACGAGAGGTACGAAATCTATACCGGTCTAAAATTAACGCTAGGAGTATTGCCAATGATTTGGGAACATTCCTAGCATGTTGGCGGGCGGGATGAAACTCAAAGATACGATCCGACCCCTCAAACGAGTTGCTTGTAGCCAAGCTTTACCGAATTGTGATCTAAGGCATCGGAGAGGTACAAAATCCGTACCAGTCAAAAATTCACACAAGATATATTGTGATTCATTATGGAAGAATCCTAGCATGTTGTCGGGCAAGATGAAACACTTAGAAACGATCCAACCCCTCAAACGAGTTGCAGGTAGCCATGCTTCTCCAAATTGCGATCTAAAGCATCGGAGAGGTACAAAATCTGTACCGGTCTTAAATTCACACCGAGTATTGAGATTGATTTGGGAACAATCCTAGCATGTTGTCAGGCGAGAATAAACTCTTAGAAATGATCCGACCACTTAAACGAGTTACAGGTTGCCAAGCATCTCCGATTTGCGATCTATAGTATCGAAGAGGTACGAAATCCGTACCGGTCGAAAAGTAAAACAAGGAGTATTGCGATTCATTTAGGAACAACCCTAGCTTGATGTCGGGAGAGAGGATACTCTTAAAGAAGATCCAAATTCCCAAACGAGTTGTCTGTTTCCAAGCTTCTGTGAATTGCATCCTAAAGCATTGAAGAGGTGCGAAATCCGTACCCTTCAAAAATTTACCCCGGGAGTATTGAGATTCTTATGTGAACAATCCTAGCATGTAGTCGGGCGAGAAGAAACTTTTAGAAACGATCCAATCTCTCAAACGTGTTAACGGTAGCCAAGCTTCTCCAAATTGCGATCTAAAGCATCGGAGAGGTACGAAATCATTACTAGGCTTAAATTCACACCGGGATTATTGCTAATGATTTGAGAAGAATCCTAGCATGTTATCGGGCGAGATTAAACTCATAGATACGATCTGATCTCTCAAACGAGTTGTCGGTAGCCAAGCTTCTCCGAATTGTGATCTAAGGCATCGGCGTGGTACGAAATCCGTACCGGTCAAAAATTTACACAGGTAATATTGTGATTCATTTGGGAACAATCCTAGCATGTTTTCGGGCGAGATGAAACTCTTAGAAACTATCCAACACCTCAAACGAGGTATCGGTAGCCATGCTTCTCCAAATTGTGATCTAAAGCATCAGAGAGGTATGAAATCAGTAGCCGTCTAAAATTTACACCGAGTATTGCGATTGATTTGAGAACAATCCAAGAATGTTGTAGGGCGAGAATAATTTCATAGAAGCGATCCAACCCCTGAAACGAGTTGCTAGTAGCTATGCTTCTCCAAATTGCGATCTAAAGCATCGGAGAGGTACGAAATCTTTACCGTTCTTAAAATTTACGAAGAGTTTTGAGATTAATTTGGGAACAATCCTATCATGTTGTCGGGCGAGAATAAACTCTTTGAAATGATCCAACCTCTCAAACGAGTTGCAGGTAGCTAAGCCTCTCCGATTTACGATCTATAGCATCGGAGGGTACGAAATCCGCACCGGTTGAAAAGCCTCACAGGGAGTATTGCGATTCATTTGGGAACAACCCTAGCATGTTGTCGGGCGAGAAGATTTTCTTACAAACAATCCAACCTCTCAAATGAGTTGTCAGTTTCCAAGATTTTCCAAATTGCGCCCTAAAGCATCGGAGAGGTGCAAAATCCGATCATGTAAAAAATTCACATCGGGAGTGTTGCGAATCATATGTGAACAATCCATGAATATTATCGGGCGAGATGACACTCTTTGAAACGATCCAACCTCTCAAACGAGTTACCGGTAGCCAAGCTTCTCCAAATTGCGATCTAAAGCATACGAGAGGTACGAAATCTATACCGGTCTAAAATTCACACTGAGAGTATTATGAATGATTTGGAAACAATCCTAGCATGTTATCGGGCGTGATGAAACTCATAGATACGATCCGAACTCTCAAACGAGTTGCTTGTAGCCAAGTTTCTCCGAATTGTGATCTAAGGCATCGGAGAGGTATAAAATCCGTACCAGTCAAAAATTTACACAAGGTATATTGTGATTCATTTGGGAACAATCCTAGCATGTTGTCGGACAAGGTGATACACTTAGAAACGATCCGACCCCTCAAACGAGTTGCCGGTAGCCATCTTCTCCATATTGGGATCTAAAGCATCGGAGAGGTACGAAATCTGTACCGGTCTTAAATTCACACCGAGTATTGAGATTGATTTGGGAACAATCTTGGCATGTTGTCAGGCGAGAATAAACTGTAAGAAACGATCTGACCGCTCAAACGAGTTAGAGGTTGCCAAATATCTCTGATTTGTGATCTATAGTATCGGAGAGGTTTAAAATCCGTACCGGTCGAAAAGTCACTCAGGGAGTATTGCGATTCATTTGGGAACAACCCTAGCATGTTGCCGGGTGAGAAGATACACTTAGAAACGATCCATAATCTCAAACGAGTTGCCGGTTTCCATGCTTCTCTGAATTGTGCCCTAAAGCATTGAAGAGGTGCGAAATCCGTACCGGTCAAAAATTTACCCCAGGAGTATTGCGATTCGTATGTGACAATCTAAGCGTGTAGTCGGGCGAGAAGAATCTTTTAAAAGCGATCCTGCCTCTCAAACGTGTTAACGGTAGCCAAGCTTCTCCAAATTACGATCTAAGCATCGAAGAGGTACGAAATCTGTACCGGGCTTAAATTCACACTGAGAGTATTGCTAATGATTTGGGTAGAATCCTAGCATGTTATCAGACGAGATTAAACTCGTTGATACGATCGAACCTCTTAAACGAGTTGTCGGTAGCCAAGCTTCTCCGAATTGTGATCTAAGGCATCGGCGAGGTACGAAATTCGTACCGGTCAAAAATTTATACAGGTAATATTGTGATTCATTTGGGAACAATCCTAGCATGTTGTCGGGCGAGATGAAACTCTTAGAAACTATCCAACACCTCAAACGAGTTATCGGTAGCCATGCTTCTCCAAATTGCGATCTAAAGCTTCGGAGAGGTACAAAATCTGTAGCCGTCTAAAATTTACACCGAATATTGAGATTGATTTGGGAACAATCCTAGCATGTTGTCGGGCGAGAATAATTTCATTGAAACGATCCAACCCCTCAAATGAGTTGCCGGCAGCCATGCATCTCCAAATTGCGATCTAAAGCATCGGAAAGGTACGAAATTTGTAGCGGTCTAAAATTCACACCAAGTATTGCGATTGATTTGGGAACAATCCTAGCATGTTGTCGGGCGAGAATAATTTTATAAAAATGATCCGACCTCTCAAACGAGTTGCAGGTAGCCATGCTTCTCCAAATTCTGATCTAAAGCATCGGAGAGGTACGAAATCGGTACCAGTCAAAAATTCTCACCGAGTATTGAGATTGATTTGGGAACAATCCTAGCATGTTGTCGGGCGAGAATAAACACTTTGAAGCGATCCAACCTCTCAAACGAGTTGTAGGTAGCCAAGCCTCTCCGATTTACGATCTATAGCATCGGAGGGTGCGAAATCCGTACAGGTCAAAAAGCCACACAGGGAGTATTGCTATTTATTTGGGAGCAACCCTAGCAAGTTGTCGGGCGATAAGATACTCTTACAAACAATCCAACCTCTCAAGCGAGTTGTCGGATTCCAAGATTCTCTGAATTGCGCCCTAAAGCATCGTAGAGGTGCAAAATCCGATTAAGTCAAAAATTTACCCCGGGCGTATTGTGAATCATATGTGAACAATCCTAGAATGTTGTCGGGCGAGATGAAACTCTATGAAATGATCCAACATCTCAAACGAGTTACCGGTAGCCAAGCTTCTACAAATTGCGATCTAAAGCATAAGAGAGGTGCGAAATCTATACCGGTCTAAAATTCACACTGAGAGTATCGCGAATGATTTGGGAACAATCCTAGCAAGTTGTCGGGCGAGATGAAACTCTTAAAAACTATCCAACACCTCAAACGAGTTATCGGTAGCCATGCTTCTCCAAATTGCAATCTAAAGCATCGGTGAGGTACGAAATCTGTAGCCGTCTAAAATTCACAACGAGTAGTACGATTGATTTGGGAACAATCCTAGCATGTTGTCGGACGAGAATAATTTCTCAGAAACGATCCAACCCCCCAAACGAGTTGTCGGTGGCCATGCTTCTCCAAATTGCGATCTAAAGCATCGGAGAGGTACGAAATCTGTTCCGGTCTAAAATTCACACCGAGTATTGAGATTGATTTGGGAACAATCCTAGCTTGTTGACGGGGGAGAATAAACACTTTGAAACGATCTGACCTCTCAAATGAGTTGCAGGTAGCCAAGCCTTTCCGATTTGAGATCTATAGCATCAGAGGGTACGAAATCCGTACTGGTCGAAAAGCCACACAAGGAGTATTGTTATTCATTTGGGAACAACCCTAGCATGTTGTCGGGCGATAAGATATTCTTACGAACAATCCAACCTCTCAAACGAGTTGTCGGATTCCAAGATTCTCCGAATTGCGCCCTAAAGCATCGTAGAGGTGCAAAATCCGGTTCAGTCAAAAATTCACCCCGGGAGTATTGCGAATGATTTGGAAAGAATCCTAGCATGTTGTCGGGCGAGATTAAACTCATAGATACGATCCGACCTCTCAAACGAGTTGTCGGTAGTCAAGCTTCACCGAATTGTGATCTAAGGCATCGGCGAGGTACAAAATCTAAACTGGTCGAAAATTTACGCAGTTAATATTGTGATTTATTTGGGAACAATCCCAGCATGTTGTCTGGCGAGATGAAACTGTAAGAAACGATCGGACCTCTCAAACGAATTGTCGGCAGCCATGCCTCTCAAAATTGCGATCAAAAGCATCGGAGAGGTACAAAATCTGTAGCGGTCTATTTCTTTTTTATGCAAGGCAATCTGTAGCGGACTAAAATTCACACCGAGTATTGCGATTGATTTGGGAACAATTCTTGCATGTTGTCGGGCGAGAAGATACTCTTACCAACAATCCAACCTCTCAAACTAGTTGTCGGCTTCAAAGATTCTCCAAATTGCGCCCTAAAGCATTGAAGAGGTGCAAAATCCGATCCGGTTAAAAATTCACCTCGGGAGTATTGGGAATCATATGTGAACAATCCTAGCATGTTGCCGGGCGAGATGAAACTCATAGATACGATAAGACCTCTCAAACGAGTTGGTTGTAGCCAAGCTTCTCTGAATTGTGATCTAAGGCATCAAAGAGGTACAAAATCTGTACTGGTTAAAAATTAACGCAGGAATATTATGATTCATTTGGGAACAATCCTAGCATGTTGTCGGGCAAGATGAAATACTTAGAAACGATCCAACCCCTCAAACGAGTTGCCGGTAGCCATGCTTCTCCAAATTGCGATTGTTGTCGTGCAAGATTAAACACTTTGAAGCGATCCGACCCCTCAAACGAGTTACCGGTAGCCATGCTTCTCCAAATTGCGATCTAAAGCATCGGAGAGGTACGAAATCTGTACCGGTCTAAAATTCACCCCGAGTATTGAGATTGATTTGGGAAAAATCGTAGCATGTTGTCGGGCGAGAATAAACTCTTAAAAATGATCCGACCGCTTAAACGAGTTGCAGGTAGCCAAGCTTCTCCGATTTGCGATCAATAGCATCGGAGACGTACGAAATCCATACCGGTCGAAAAGTTATGCAGGGAGTAATGCGATTCATTTGGGAACAACCCTAGCATGTTGTCGGGCGAGAAGATACTCTTAGAAACGATCCAGCCTCTCAAATGAGTTATCGGTTTCCAAGTTTCTCTGAATTGCACCCTATAGTATAGAAGAGGTGCGAAATCCGTACTGGTCAAAAATTTACCACGGGAGTATTACGATTCATATGTGAACATTCCTAGCATGTAGTCTGGTGAGAAGAAACACTTAGAAACGGTCCAACCCCTCAAGCGAGTTGCCGGTAGCCATGCTTCTCCAAATTGCGATCTAAAGCATCAGAGAGGTACAAAATTTGTACCGGTATAAAATTCACACCGAGTATTGAGATTGATTTGGGAAAAATCCTAGCATGTTGTCGGGCGAGAATAATGTTTTTGAAACGATCCGACCGCTCAAACGAGTTACAGGTAGCCAAGCTTCTCCGATTTGCGATCTATAGCATTGGAGAGGTACGAAATCCGTACCGGTCGAAAAGTCACACAGGGAGTATTGCGATTCATTTGCGAACAACCCAAGCATGTTGTCGTGCGTGAAGATACTCTTACAAGCGATCCTACCTCTAAAACGAGTTGTCGGTTTAAAAGCTTCCCCGAATTGCGCCCTAAGACATCGGAGAGGTGCGAAATTCGTACCGGTCGAAAATTCACCCCAGGAATATTGTGATTCATATGTGAACAATCCCAGCATGTAATCGGGCGAGAAGAAATTCTTAGAGACGATCCAACCTCTCAAACGAGTTACCGGTTGCCAAGCTTCTCCAAATTGCTATCTAAAGCATCGGAGAGGTACGAAATCTGTACCGGTCTAAAATTCACACCGAGAGTATTGCGAATGATTTAGGGACAATCCTAACATGTTGTCGGGCGAGATGAAACACATAGATACGCTTCGACCTCTCAAACGTCTTGCGGGTAGCCAAGCTTCACCGAATTGTGATCGAAGGCATCAGAGAAGTATGAAATCCGCACCGGTAAAAAATTCATACATGGAATATTACAATTCATTAGGGAATAATCGAAGCATGTTTTCGGACGAGAAGAAACTTATAGAAATGATCCAATCCTTCAAACGAGTTGCCGGTAGCCATGAATCTCCAAATTGCGATCTAAAGCATCGAAGAGGTACAAAATCTGTACCGGTCAAAAATTCACACCGAGTATTAAGATTGATTTGGGAACAATCCTAGCATCTTGTCGGAGAGAATAAACTTTTAGAAGCGATCAGACCTCTTAAACGAGTTGTCGGTAGGCAAGCTTCTCCGAATTGATATCTAAGGCATCGGAGAGGTAGGAAATCCGTACAGGTAAAAAATTCACACAAGGATTATTGTGATTAGTTTGGGAACAATCCTAGCATGCTGTCAGGCGAGATTAAATACTTATGTTCCAACACCTCAAACGAGTTTCCGGTAGCCATGCTTCTCCAAATTGCGAACTAAAGCATCGGAGAGGTACGAAATCTGTACCGGTTCACACCGAGTATTGAGATTGATTTGGGAACAATCCTAGCATGTTGACGGGGGAGAATAAACACTTTGAAATGATCTGACCTCTCAAATGAGTTGCAGGTAGCCAAGCCTTTCCGATTTGAGATCTATAGCATCGGAGGGTACGAAATTCATACCGGTCAAAAAGCTAGACAGGGAGTATTACGATTCATTGGGGAACAAGCCTAGCATGTTGTCGGGTGAGAAGATACTCTTACAAACAATCCAACCTCTCAAACGAGTTGTCGGTTTCCAAGATTCTCCGAATGGCTCCCTAAAGCATCGGAGAGGTGCAAAATCCAATCCGGTCAAAAATTTACCCCGGGAGTATTGCGAATCATATGTGAACAATCCATGCACGTTGTCGGGCGAGATGCAACACTTTTAAATTATCCAACCTATTAAGCGAGTTACCGGTAGCCAAGCTTCACAAAATTGTTATCTAAAGCATACGAGAAGTATGAAAGCTATACCTGTCTAAAATTCACACTAAGAGTATTGCAAATGATTTGGGAACAATCCTAGCATGTTGTCGGGCGAGATGAAACTCATAGATACGATCCGACCTCTCAAACGAGTTTCTTGTAGCCAGCTTCTCCGAATTGTGATCTAAGGCATCGGAGAGGTACAAAACCCGTACCGATAAAAAATTTACACAGGAATATTATGATTCATTTGGGAACAATCCTAGCGTGCTGTCGGGCAAGATGAAACACTTTGAAATGATCCAACCCCTCAAACGAGTTGCCGGTAGCCATGCATCACCAAATTGTGATTGTTGTCGAGAAAGATTATACACTTAGAAATGATCCAACCCCTAAATCGAGCTGCCGGTAGCCATGCTTCTCCAAATTGCGATCTAAAGCATCGGGAAGGTACGAAATCTGTACCGGTCTAAAATTCACACCGAGTATTTAGATTGATTTGGTAACAATCCTAGCATGCTGTCGGGCGCGAATAAACTCTTAGAAATGTTTCGACCGCTTAAACGAGTTACAGGTAGCCAAGCTTCTCTGATTTACGATCAATAGCATCGGGGACGTGCGAAATCCGTACCGGTCGAAAAGTTACACCGGGAGTATTGCGATTCATTTTTGAACAACCCTAGCATGTTGTCGGGGGAGAAGATACTTTTAGAAACGATCCAACCTCTCAAACAAATTGTCGGTTTCAAAGCTTCCCTGAATTGTGCCCAAAGCATTGAAGAAGTGCGAAACCCGTACCGCTCAAAAATTTACCACGAGAGTATTGCGATTCATATTTGAACAATCCTAGCATGTAGTCGGGAGAGAAGAAACTTTTAGAAACGATCCAACCTCTCAAATGAGTTACCGGTAGCCAAGCTTCTTCAAATTGCGATCTAAAGCATCGGAGAGGTACGAAATCTGTATAGGGCTTAAATTCACACCGAGAGTATTGCGAATGATTTGGGAAGAATCCTAGCATGTTGTCGGGCGAGATTAAGCTCATAGATACGATCCAACCTCTCAAAAATTCACCCCAGGAATATTGCGATTCAAATGTGAACAATCCCAGCATGTTGTCGGGCGGGAAGAAATTCTTAGAAACGATCCAACCTCTCAAACGAGTTGCCGGTTTCCAAGATTTTCCGAATTGCGCCCTAAAGCATCGGGGAGGTGCAAAATCCGATCCGGTCAAAAATTCACCCCGGAAGTATTGCGAATCATATGTGAACAATCCTAGCATTTTGTCGGGCGAGATGATACTCTTTGAAATGATCCATCCTCTCAAACGAGTTACCGGTAGCCAAGCTTCTCCAAATTGGGATCTAAAGCATGCGAGAGGTACGAAATCTATACCGGTCTAAAATTTACACTGAGAGTATTGTGAATGATTTGGGAACAATCCTAGCATGGTTTCGGGCGGGATGAAACTCATAGATACGATCCGACCTCTCAAACGAGTTGCTTGTAGCCAAGCTTCTCCGAATTGTGATATAAAGCATCGGAGAGGTACAAAATAAGTACCGATCAAAATTTCACACAGGGAATATTGTGATTCATTTAAGAACAATCCTAGCACGTTGTCGGGCAAGATAAAAAACACTTTGAAATTATCCAAACCCTCAAACGAGTTGCAGGTAGCCATGATTCACCAAATTGCGATCTAAAGCATAGGAGTGGTACGAAATCAGTACCTGTCTAAAATTCACACCGATTATTGAGATTGAGTTGGGAACAATCCTAGCATGTTGTCGGGCGAGTATAAACACATAGAAACGATCCGACAGCTCAAACGAGTTACAGGTAGCCAAACTTCCCCGATTTGCGATCTATAGCATCGGAGAGGTACGAAATCCATACCGGTCGAAAAGTCACACAGGGAGTATTGCGATTTATTTGGGAACAACCCTAGCATGTTGTCGAGCGAGAAGATACTCTTAGAAACGATCCAATCTCTCAAATGAGCTGTCGGTTTTCAAGCTTTTCTGAATTGCGCCCTAAAGCATTGAAGAGGTGCAAAATCCGTACCGGTCAAAAATATACTCTGTGAGTATTGCGATTCATATGTGAACAATCCTAGCATGTAGTCGGGGGAGAAGAAACTTTTAGAAATGATCCAGCCTCTCAAACGAGTTACCGGTAGCCAAGCTTCTCCAAATTGCGACCTAAAGCATCAGAGAGGTACGAAATCTGTACCGGGCTTAAATTCACACCGAGAGTATTGCGAATGATTTGGGAACAATCCTAGCATGTTTCGGGCGGGATTAAACTCTTGGATACGATCCGACCTCTCGAACGAGTTGTCGGTAACCAAGCTTCTCCGTTTGTGATCTAAGGCATCGGTTGGGTACGAAATCCGTACCGTTCAAACATTTACGCAGGGAATTGTGATTCATTTGGGAACAATCCTAGCATGTTGTCGGGCGAGATGAAACTCCTAGAAACGATCCAACCCCTCAAACGAGTTGCAGGTAGCCAAGCCTCTCCGATATGCGATCTATAGCATCCGATGGTATGAAATCCGTACCGGTCGAAAAGCCACCCAGGATGTTTTGCGATTCATTTGGGAGCAACCCTAGGATGTTGTCGGGCGAGAAGATACTTTTTTAAACAATCCAACCTCTCAAACGAGTTGTCGGTTTCCAAGATTCTCATAATTGCGCCCTAAAGCATCGGAGAGGAACGAAATCCGTATCGGTCGAAAATTCACCCCGGGAGTGTTGGGAATCATATGTGAACAATCCTAGCATGTTGTCGGGCGAGATGAAACTCTTTTAAACGATCCAACCTCTCAAACGAGTTACCGGTAGCCAAGCTTCTCAAAATTGTGATCTAAAGCATGCGAGAGGTACAAAATCTATAACGGTCTAAAATTCAAACTGAGAGTATTGCGAATGATTTGGGAACGATCCTAGCATGTTGTCGGGCAAGATGAAATACATAGATACGATCCGACCTCTCAAACGAGTTGCTTGTAGCCAAGCTTCTCCGAATTGTTATCTAAGGCATCAGAGAGGTTCAAAATCTGTACCGGTCAAAAATTCACACAGGGAATATTTTGATTCATTTAAAACAATCCTAGCATGTTATCGGGCAAGATGAATCACTTAGAAACGATCCAAACCCTCAAACGAGTTGCCGGTATCCATGCTTCTCCAAATTGCGATCTAAAGCATCGGAGTGGTACGAAATCTGTACCTGTCTAAAACTCACACCGAGTATCGAGATTCACTTGGGAGCAATCCTAGCATGTTGTTTGGTAAGAAAAAACTCTTAGAAACGATCCGACCGCTCATACGTGTTACAGGTAGCCAAGCTTTTCCGATTTGCGATCTATAGCATCGGAGTGGTACGAAATCCGTACCGGTTGAAAAGTCACACAGGGAACATTGCGATTCATTTGGGAACAACCCTAGCATGTTGTCGGGTGAGGTGATACTCTTACAAACAATCCAACCTCTCAAACGAGTTGTCGGTTTCTAAGATTCTCCTAATTGCGCCCTTAAAAATCGAAGAGGAGCAAAATCCATATCGTTCGAAAATTCACCCCGGGAGTATTGGGAATCATATGTGAACAATCCAAGCATGTTGTCGGGCGAGATAAACTTTTTGAAACGATCCAGCCTCTCAAACGAGTTACCGGTAGCCAAGCTTCTCCAAATTGCGATCTAAAGCATCGGAGAGGTACAAAATCTGTACCGGGCATAAATTCAGACCGAGAGTATTTCAAATGATTAGGGAAGAATCCTTTCATGTTGTCGGGTGAGAGTAAACTCATAGATTCAATCCGACCACTCAAACCTGTTGTCGGTAGCCAAGCTTCTCCGAATTGTGATATAAGGCATCGGCGAGGTACGAAATCCGTACCGGTCAAAAATTTACGCAGGGAATATTGTGATTCATTTGGGAACAATCCTAGCATGTTGTCGGGCGAGATGAAACTCTTACAAACGATCCAACCCCTTAAACGAGTTGTCGGTAGCCATGGATCTCCAAATTGCGATCTAAAGCATCGGAGAGGTACGAAATCTGTAGCGGTCTAAAATTCACATCGACTATTGCGATTGATCTGGGAACAATCCTAGCATGTTGTCGGGCGAGAATAATTTCTTAGAAATGATCCGACCTCTCAAACGAGTTGCAGTTAGCCAACCTTCTCCGATTTGCGATCTAAAGCATCGGAAAGGTACGAAATTCGTACCGGTCGAAAACTCACCCAGGGAGTATTGCGATTCATTTGCCAACAACCCTAGTATGTTATCGGGCGTGAAGATACTCTTATAAACGATCCAACCTCTAAAATGAGTTGTCGGTTTCCAAGCTTCCCCGAATTGCGCCCTATGCATCGGTGAGGTGCGAAATCCCTACCGGTCGGAAATTCACCCCAGGAATATTGCGATTTATATGTGAGCAATCCGAGCATGTTGTCGGGCGAGGAGAAATTCTTAGAAACGATTCAACCTCTCAAATGAGATGCCGGTTGCCAAGCTTCACTGAATTGTGATCTAAAGCATAGGAGACAAACGAAATTTGTACCGGCCTAAAATTCACACCGAGAGTATTGCGAATGATTTAGGAACAATCCTATCATGTTGTCGGGCAAGATGAAACACTTAGAAACGATCCAACACCTGAAACAAGTTGCCGACAGCCATGCTTCTCCAAATTGCGATCTAAAGCAACGGAGAGCTACGAAATCTGCACCGGTCTAAAATTTACACCGAGTATCGAGATTGATTTGGGAACAATCCTAGCATGTTGTCGGGCGAGATTAAACACATAGATACTATCCAACCTCTCAAACGAGTTGTCGGTAGCCAAGCATCTCCGAATTGTGATCTAAGGCATCGGCGAGGTACGAAATCCGTACCGGTCAAAAATATACACAGGGAATATTGTGATTCATTTGCAAAAAATCCTTGCATGTTGTCGGGCGAGATGAAACTCTTAGAAACGATTCAACCCCTCAAACGAGTTATCGGTAGCCATGCTTCTCCAAATTGCGATCTAAAGCATCGGAGAGGTACGAAATTTTTAGCGGTCTAAAATTTACACTGAGTATTTTGATAGATTTGAGAACAATCCTAGCATGTTGTCGGGCGAGAATAATTTCATAGAAATTATCCGACCTCTCAAACGAGTTGCAGGTAGCCAAACTTCTCCGATTTGCGATCTATAGCATCGGAGAGGTACGAAATCCGTACCAATCAAAAAGTCACACAGGGACTATTGCAATTCATTTACGAGCAACCCTAGCATGCTGTCGGGCATGTAGATACACTTACGAACGATCCAACCTCTAAAATGAGTTGTCGGTTTCCAAGCTTCCCCGAATTGCGCCCTAAAGCATCGGAGAGGTGCGAAATCCGTACCGTTCGAAAATCCACCCCAGGAATATTGCGATTCATATGTAAACAATCCCAGCACGCTGTCGGGCGGGAAGAAATTCTTAGAAACGATGCAACCTCTCAATCGAGTTACCGATTGCCAAGCTTTTCCAAATTGCGATCTAAAGCGTCCGAGTGGTACAAAATCTGTACCGGTCTAAAATTCACTCCGAGTATGGAGATTTATTTGGGAACAATCCTAGCATGTTGTCGGGCGAGAAAAAACTCTTAGAAACGATCCAACCGCTTAAATGAGTTTCAGGTAGCCAAGCCTCTCCAATTTGCGATCTATAGCATCGGAGGGTACAAAATCTGTACCGGTCAAAAAGCCACCGAGGAAGTATTGAGATTCATTTGGGAACAACCCTAGCATTTTGTCGGGCGAAAAGATACTCTTACAAACAATTCAACCTCTCAAACGAGTTGTCGGTTTCCAAGATTTTTTGAATTGCGCCCTAAAGCATCGGAGAGGTGTAAAATCTGTATCGGTCGAAAATTCACCCCGGGAATATTAGGAATCATATGTGAACAATCCTAGCATGTTGTCGGGCAAGATAAAACTCTTTGAAACGATGCAACCTCTCAAACGAGTTACCGGCAGCCAAGCTTCTCAAAATTGCGATCTAAAGCATACGAGAGTTACGAAATCAATACCGGTCTAAAATTCAAAGTGTGAGTATTGTAAATTATTGGGGAACAATCCAAGCATGTTGTCGGGAGAGATGAAACTCATAGATACGATCCGACCTCTCAAACGAGTTGCCTATAGCCAAGCTTCTCCGAATTGTGATCTAAGGCATCGTAGAGGTTCAAAATCCGTACCGGTCAAAAACTCACACAGGGAATGTTGTGATTCATTTAAGAACATTCCTAGAATGTTGTCGGGCAAGATGAAACCCTTAGAAACGATCCAAACCCTCAAACCAGTTGCCGGTAGCCATGCTTCTCCAAATTGCGATCTAAAGCATCGAAGTGGTACGAAATCTGTAGTCTAAAATTCACACCGAGTATTGAGATTGACTTGGGAACAATCCTAGAATGTTGACGGGCGAGAATAAACTCTTAGAAATGATCCGACCGCTCAAACGAGTTACAGGTAGCCAAGCTTCTCTGATTTGATATCTATAGCATCGGAGAGGTACGAAATCCGCACCGGTCGAAAAGTCACACAGGGAGTATTGTGATTCATTTGGGAACATCCCAAGCATGTTGTCGGATGAGATGATACTCTTAGAACCGATCCAATCTCTCAAACGAATTGTCGGTTTCCAAGCTTCTCTGAATTGCGCCCGAAAGCATTGAAGAGGTGCGAAATCCGTACCGGTCAAAAATATACCCCGGGAGTATTGCGATTCATATGTGAATAATCCAAGCATGTAGAAGAAACTTTTAGAAACGATCCAGCCTCACAAACGAGTTACAGATAGCCAAGCTTCTCCGATTTGCAATATATAGCATCTTCTTGCCTGACAACATCCTAGGATTGTTCCCAAATGAATCGCAATAATCCTGGTGTGAATTTTTGACCGGTACGGATTTCGTACGACTCCGATACTTTAGATCGCAATTCGGAGAAGCTTGGCTACCAGCAACTTGTTTGAGAGGCTGGTTCATTTGAAGAGATTTATCTCGCCCGACAACATGCTTGGATTGTTCCTTAATGAATTATAATATTCCAAAGCTGAAATTTCTACCGGTACGGATTTCGTACCTCTACGATACTTTAGATCGCAATTCCGAGATGCTTGGCTAGCAACAACTAGTTAGTGAGGTTGGATCATTTCTAAAAGATCATTCACGCCCGATAACAAGATAGGATTTCTCTCAAATGAATCGCAATACTCCCTGTATGACCTTTCGACCAGTACGGATTTCGTACCTCTCTGATTCTATATATCACAATTCGGAGAAGCTTGGCTACCGACAACTCGTTTGGTTGGTTAGATTGTTTCTATGGGTATCTTCTCGCCCAAAAACATATAAGGATTGTTTCCAAATTAATCTCTATACTCCTTGTGTGAATTTTTGACCAGTACAGATTTCGTACCTCTCCGATGCTTTCGATCGCAATTCGGGGAAGCTTTGCTACCGACAACTCGCTTGTGAGGTTAGATCAATTCTAAGATTATCTTCACTACCGACAACATACAATGATTGTTCCCAAATGAATAACAATAATCTCGGTGTAAATTTAAGACCGGTACAGATTTCGTGCCACTTCTATGCTTTTAGATCATAATTCGGAGAAGCTTGGTTACAGGCAGCTCGTTTGAGAGGTTGGATCGTTTCAAGGAGTATGTTCTCGCCGGACAACATGTTAGGATTGTTCCCAAATAAATCGTAATACTCCCTGTGTGACTTTTCAACCGGTACGGATTTCGTACCTCTATATATCACAATTCAGGGAAGCTTGGCTACCGACAACTCATTTGGTTGGTTAGATCGTTTCAAAAAGTATCTTCTCGCCCGAAAACATGCTTGGATTGTTTCCAAATGAATCTCTATACTCCCTGTGAATTTTCGACCGGTACGAATTTCGTACCTCTCCGATGCAACTTGATTGAGAGGTTGGATTGTTTCTAAAAGGTTCATCACGCCCAAAAACATGCTAGGATTGCCTCCAAATGAATCGCATTAATCCCGGTGTAAATTTTTAACGGGTACGGATTTCGCGCATCTCCGATGCATTAGATAGCAATTCGGAGAAGCTAAGCAACTGGAAGCTACGATTGTTCTCAAATGAATCGCAATACTCCCGATATGAATTTTAGACCGGTACAGATTTCGCACCTCTCCGATACTTTAGATCGCAGTTTGGAGAAGCTTGGCTGCCGGTAACTCGTTTGAGAGGTTGTATCATTTTTAAAAGTTTCTTCACGGCCGACAACATGCTAGGATTGTTCCCAAATTAATCACAATACTCCCTATGTGACTTTTCGACCGGTACGGATTTCGTACCTCTCCGATGCTATAGATCACAATTCGGAGAAGCTTGGCTACCGACAACTCGTTGGGTTTGTTTGATCATTTCTTAGAGTATCTTCTCGCCCGAAAACATGCTAGGATTGTTTTCAAATGAATCTCTATACTCCCTGAGTTAATTTTTGACCGGTATGGATTTCGTACATCTCCGATACTTTAGATCATAATTCGGAGAAGCTAAGAAACTGGAAACTCGTTTGTGAGGTTGGATCATTTCTAAGAGTATCTTCTCGCCCAACAACATGCTACGATTGTTCCCAAATTAATCGCAATACTCTCGGTATGAAATTTCGACAGGTAGGGAATTCGAACCTCACCGATTCTTTAGATCGCAATTCGGAGAAGCTTGGCTACCGACAACTCGTTTGAGAGGTTGTATCATTTTAAAAAGTTTCTTCACGACCGACATCGTGCTAGTATTCTTCCTAAATGAATCGCAATACTCCCGGTGTGAATTTTCGACCGGTACGGATTTCGTACCTCTCAGGTGCTTTAGATCGCAATTCGGAGAAGCTTGGTTACCGACAACTCGTTTGAGAGGATGAATCATTTCTAAGAGTTCATTATTGCCCGACACCATCCTTGGATTGTTCCCTTTTTTATTTGAAAGGCAAGCTGGGGGACTAACGCCCATGATATATAAAGATAGATAGAACCATACAGATCAAGGCATAAGCCTACACAAGCTCAATCCATATGAGGAAGGCTTACACAAAATAGAAACAACAACCAAAGAAGATATAACTCTCTACACCTTCCTAAAATAAACCTTCCCACTTTCATCTTCAGCAATAATGTTGTTCAACTCTGTACTAAAGGATCTAACCTCCACAATGAAGTTTCCCACCTCTGTAGCAATGAATGCAACGCGATCCGAAGATCTGTTAGCCACTGTGAACGTATACTCCAACCTCCTTTCTTCAAAGGGAAGAAAAAATTTCTCTCTCCCCTCCCCAAGCATAGAAGCTTGCTCACACATATCAACTGAATTCGATGGGGCTCGTTCTAGAAGGACATGTCAAAGCATCCTTCTTGGTACAACAATCTTCCTCTCCTAGATTGTACTTATGTTTTGAGGGCGGCAGGGCATCAACAATTTTCTTAGTTTCTTGGTCTTCTTTGAAACCTTGGATTGTTCCCAAATGTATCGCAATACTCCCGGTGTGAATTTTTGAACGGCACGGAATTCGTACCACTCCTATGCATTAGATCGCAATTCGGAGAAGCTTGGCTACCGGAAAATCGTTTGAGAGGATGAATCATTTCTAAGAGTTTCTTATTGCCCGACAACATCCTAGGATTGTTCCCAAATGAATCGCAATACTCCCGGTGTGAATTTTTGACCGGTACGGATTTCGTACCACTCTGATACTTTAGATCGCAATTCGGAGAAGCTTGGCTACCGGCAACTTGTTCGAGAGGTTGGATCATTTCAAAGAAATTTATCTCGCCCGACAAGATTCTTGGATTGTTCCCCAATGAATCAAAATAGTCCAAAGGTGAAATTTTGACCGGTAAGGATTTCGTACCTCTACGATGCTTTAGATCGCAATTCTAAGATGCTTGGCTACTAGTAACTAGTTAGTGAGGCTGTATCATTTTTAAAAGTTCCTTCATGCCCGACAACATGCTTGGATTGTTCTCAAATGATTCGCAATACTCCCAGAGTGAATTTTCGACTGGTACAGATTTCGTACATCCCCGGTGCTTTAGATCGGAATTCGGAGATGCTTGGCTACCGGCAACTCGTTTGTGAGGATGTACCATTTCTAAGAGTTTCTTATTGCCCGACAACATCCTGGATTTTTCCCAAATGAATCGCAATACTCCCGGAGTGAATTTTTGACTGGTACGGATTTCGTACCACTCCGATGCTTTAGATCGTAATACGGGGAAGCTTGGCTATCGGCAACTTGTTTGAGAGATTGGATCATTTCAAAGAAATTTATCTCGTCCGATAAAATGCTAGGATTGTTCACCAATGAATCGAAATATTCCAAAGGTAAAATTTCAACCGGTACGGATTTCATACCTCTACCATGCTTTAGATCGTAATTCCGAGATGCTTGGCAACCAGCAACTAGTTAGTGAGGTTGGATCGTTTCTAAGATTTCCTTCATGCCTGACAACATGCTAAGATTGTTCCCAAATGAATCGCAATACTCTCTGTCCGACTTTTCGACCGGTACGGATTTCGTACCTCTCCGATGCTATAGATCACAATTTGGAGAAACATGGCTACTGACAACTTGTTTGGTTGGTTAGATCGTTTCAAAGAGTATCTTCTCGTCCGAAAACATCCTAGGATTGTTTCCAAATTAATCTCTATACACCTTGTGTGAATTTTCGACCGATACGGATTTCGCACCTCTTCGATGCTTTAGATCGCAATTCGGAGAAGCTTGGCTACCCGCAACTCGTTTGAGAGGTCGTATCGTTTCTAAAAGTTTCTTCACGGCCGAGATCATGCTCGGATTCTTCCAAAATGAATCGCAATACTCCCGATGTGAATTTTTGACCGGTACGGATTTCGTATCTCTCCGGTGCTTTAGATCGCAATTCGGAGAAGCTTGGCTACCGACAACTCGTTTGAGAGGATGAATCATTTCTAACAGTTTCTTTTTGCCCGACAACATCCTTGGATTTTTCCCAAATGAACCGCAATACTCCCGGTGTGAATTTTTGACCGGTACGGATTTCGTACCACTCCGATGCTTTAGATCGCAATTCAGAGAAGCTTGGCTGCCGGCAACTTCTTTGAGAAGTTGGATCATTTCAAATTGATTTATCTCGCCCGACAACATGCTAGGATTGTTCCTTAAAGAATCGAAATATTCCAAAGGTAAAATTTCTACCGGTACAGATTTCGTACCTCTAGGATGCTTTAGATCGCAAATCTGAGATGCTTGGCACCAGCAGCTAGTTAGTGAGGTTGGATCGCTTCTAAGAGTTCCTTCATGCCCGACAATATACTAGGATTCTTCCAAAATTAATCGTAATAATCCCTGTGTGGCTTTTCAATCAGTACGGATTTCGAACCTCTTCGATGCTATAGATCACAATTCGGAGAAGTTTGGCTACCGACAACTCGTTTGGTTGGTTAGATCATTTCTAAGAGTATCTTCTCGCCCGAAAACATGCTAGGATTGTTTTCAAATGAATCTCTATACTCCCTGAGTGAATTTTTGAGCGGTATGGATTTCGTAACCCTCTGATGCTTTAGATCGCAATTTGGAGAACTTGGCTACCGACAACTTGTTTGAGAGGTTGGATCATTTCAAAGAGATTTACCTCGCCCGACAACATGCTAGGATTGTTCCCTAAAGAATCGAAATATTCCAAAGGTAAAATTTCGACCGGTAGGGATTTCGTACCTCTACGATGCTTTATATCAGAATTCTGAGATGCTTGGCTACCAGCAACTAGTTAGTGAGGTTGGATCGTTTCATAGAGTTCCTTCACCCCCGACAACATGCTAGGATTGTTCCCAAATGAATCGCAATACTCCCTGTGTGACTTTTCGATCGGTACGGATTTTGTACCTCTCCGATGCTATAGATCTCAATTCAGAGAAGCTTGGCTACCGACAACTCGTTTGGCCGGTACAAATTTTGTACCTCTCCGATGCAACTTGATTGAGAGGTTGGATTGTTTCTAAAAGCTCCTTCACGCTCAAAAACACGCTAGGATTGTCCCCAAATGAATCGCATTAATCCTGGTGTAAAATTTTAACCGGTACGGATTTCGCACCTCTCCAATGCATTAGATCATAATTCGGAGAAGCTAAGCAACTGGAAGCTCGTTTATGTGGTTGGATCATTTCTAAGAGTATCTTCTCGCCCGACAACATGCTATGATTTTTCCCAAATGAATCACAATACTCCCGGTATAAATTTTAGACCGGTACGGATTTCGCACCTCTCCGATACTTTAGATCGCAGTTCGAAGAAGCCTGGTTACCGACAACTCGTTTGAGAGGTTGTATCATTTCTAAAAGTGTCTTCACGGCCGACATCATGCTTGGATTCTACCCAAATGAATCGCAATACTCCCGGTGTGAATTTTTGACCGGTATGGGTTTCGTACCACTCCGGTGTTTTAAATCGCAATTCGGAGTATTCTGACACCGACAACTCCTTTGAGGGGATGGATCATTTATAAGAGTTTCTTATTGCCCAATAACATCCTAGAATTGTTCCCAAATTAATCGCAATACTCCTGGTGTGAATTTTTGACCGTTACGGAATTCGTACCACTCCTATGCTTTAGAACGCAATTTGGAGAAGCTTGGCTGCCGGCAAATTGTTTGAGAGGTTGGATCATTTGAACGAGATTTATCTCGCCCGACAACATGTTAGGATAGTTTCCTAAAGAATCGAAATATTCCAAAGGTAAAATTTTGGCCGGTATGGATTTCGTACCTCTGCGATGCTTTAGCTCGCAATTCTGTGATGCTTGGCTACCAACAACTAATTAGTGAGGTTGGATCGTTTTTAAGAGTTCCTTCACGCCCGACAACATACAAGGATTGTTCCTAAATGATTCGCAATACTCCCTGTGTGACTTTTCGACCGGTACGGATTTCGTACCTATAGATCATAATTTGGAGAAGCTTGGCTACCGACAACTCGTTTGGATGGTTAGGTCATTTCTAAGTGAATCCTCTCGCCCGAAAGCATGCAGGAATTGTTTCCAAATGATTCTCTATACTCCTTGTGTGAATTTTCGACCGGTACGGATTTCGCACCACTCCGATTATTTAGATCGCAATTCGGGGAAGCTTGGCTACCGGCAACTCGTTTGAGAGGGTGTATCGTTTCTAAAAGTTTTTTCAGGCTGACATCATGCTAGGATTCTTCCCAAATCAATCGCAATACTCCCGGAGTAAATTTTTGACAGTTGCGGATTACTTACCACTCCGATGCTTTAGATCGCAATTCGGAGAAGCTTGGCAACTTGTTTGAGATGTTGGATCATTTCAAAGATATTTATCTCGCCCGACAACATGCTAGGATTGTTCCCTAAAGAATTGAAATATTCCAAAAGTGAAATTACGACCGGTACGAAATACCTCTACGATGCTTTTGATTTCAATTCTGAGATGCTTGACTACCAGCAACTAGTTAGTGAGGTTGGATCGTTTCTAATAGATCCTTCATGCCTGACAACATGCTAGGATTGTTCCCAAATGAATCGTAATATTCCTTGTGTGACTTTTCGGCCGGTACGGATTTCGTACCTCTCCGATGCCATAAATCACAATTTGGAGAAGCTTGGCTACCGACAACTCATTTGGCTGGTTAGATCGTTTCTAAGAGTATCTTCTCACCCGAAAACATGCTAGGATTGTTTCCAAATGAATATCTCAAATTCCTGTGTGAATTTTTAACCCGTACGGATTTCGTACCTCTCCGATGCTTTAAATCGTAATTCGGAGAAGCTTGGCTATCGGTAACTCGTTTGAGAGGTTGTATCGTTTCTAAAAGTTTCTTCACGGCCGACATCATGCTAGGATTCTTCCCAAATGAATCGCAATACTCCCGGTGTGAATTTTTGACAGGTACGGATTTCGTACCTCTCCGGTGCTTTAGATCGCAATTCGGAGAAGCTTGGCTACCGGCAACTCGTTTGAGAGGATGGATAATTTCTAAGAGTTTCTTATTGCCTGACAACATACTAGGATTGTTCCCTAATGAATCGTAATACTCCCGGAGTGAATTTTTGACCGGTACGGATTTGTTGCCACTCCGATGCTTTATATCGTTATTCGGCGAAGCTTGTCTTCCGGCAACTTGTTTGAGATGTCGGATCATTTCAAAGAGATTTATCTTGCCCGACAACATGCTTGGATTGTTCCCTAATGAAGCAAAATATTCCAAAGGTGGAATTTCGAGCGGTACGGATTTCGTACCTCTACGATGCTTTAGATCGCAATTCTCAGATGCTTGGCTACCAGCAACTAGTTATTGCGTTTGGATCGTTTCTAGGAGTTCCTTCACCCCCGACAAAATTCTAGGATTGTTCCCAAATAAATCGCAATACTCTCAGTGAGACTTTTTGACCGGTACGAATTTCATACCTCTCCGATGCTATAGATCACAATTCGGAGAAGCTTGGCTACCGACAACTCGTTTGGTTGGTTAGATCGTTTCTTAGAGTATCTTCTCGCCCGAAAACATTCTAGAATTATTTCCAAATGAATCTCTATATTCCCTGTGTGAATTTTTGACCGGTACGGATTTCGTACGTCTCCGATGCTTTTGAACCCAATTCGAAGAAGCTTTGCTACCGACAACTCGCTTGTGAGGTTAGTTCAATTCAAAGATTATCTTCACACCCTATAACAAACTATGAATGTTTCTAAATGAATCAGAATTATCTCGGTGCAAATTTTAGACCGGTACAAATTTCGTACCTCTTCTATGCTTTAGATCGCAATTCGGAGAAGCCCGGTTACAGGCTGCTCGTTTGAGAGCTTGGACAGTTTCTAAGAGTATCTTCACGCCCAGCAACATGCTAGGATTGTTCCCTTAAGAATCAAAATATTCCCAAGGTAAAATTTCGACCGGTAGGGATTTCGTACCTCTACGATGCTTTAGATCGGAATTCTGAGATGCTTGGCTACCAGCAACTAGTTAGTGAGGTTGGATCGTTTCTTAGAGTTCCTTCACGCCTGACGACATGCTAGGATTGTTCCCAAATGAATCGCAATGCTCCCTGTGTGAATTTTCGACCGGTTCGGATTTCGTACCTCTTCGAAGCTATAGATCTCAATTCGGAGATGCTTGGCTACTGAAAACTCGTTTGGCCGGTACGAATTTTGTACCTCTCCGATGCAACTTGATTGAGAGGTTGGTTTGTTTCTAAAAGCTTCTTCACGCCCAAAAATACGCTAGGATTGTCACCAAATAAATCGCATTAATCCTGGTATAAATTTTTAACCGGTACGGATTTCGCACCTCTCCAATGCATTAGATCGCAATTCGGAGAAGCTAAGCGATTGGAAGCTCGTTTGTGAGGTTGGATCATTTCTAAGAGAATCTTCTCGCCCGACAACATGCTACGATTGTTCCCAAATGAATCACAATACTCCCGGTATAAATTTTAGACCGATACGGATTTCGCACCTCTCCGATACATTAGATCGCAGTTCGGAGAAGCTTGGTTACCGACAACTCGTTTGAAAGGTTGTATCATTTCTAAAAGTGTCTTCACGGCCGACATCATGCTAGGATTTTTCCCAAATGAATCGCAATACTCCAAGTGTGAATTTTCGACCGGTATGGATTTCGTACCACTCCGGTACTTTAAATTGCAATTCGGAGTATTCTGGCACCGACAACTCCTTTGAAGGGATGGATCATTTCTAAGAGTTTCTTATTGCCCAACAACATCCTAGAATTGTTCCCAAATTAATCGCAATACTCCTGGTGTGAATTTTTGACCGTTACGGAATTCGTACCACTCCGATGCTTTAGATCGCAATTTGGAGAAGCTTGGCTACCGAAAAATTGTTTGAGAGGTTGGATCATTTGAAAGAGATTTATCTCGCCCGACAACATGTTAGGATAGTTCCCTAAAGAATCGAAATATTCCAAAGGTAAAATTTCGGCCGGTATGGATTTCGTACCTCTGCGATGCTTTAGCACGCAATTCTGTGATGCTTGGCTACCAGCAACTAGTTAGTGAGGTTGGATCGTTTTTAAGAGTTCCTTCACGCCCGACAACATGCTAGGATTGTTCCCAAATTATTCGCAATACTCCCTGTGTGACTTTTTGACCGGTACAGATTTCGTACCTGTAGATCACAATTTGGAGAAGCTTGGCTACCGACAACTTGTTTGGATGGTTAGGTCATTTCTAAGAGTATCGTGTCGCTTGAAAGCATGCAAGAATTGTTTCCAAATGAATCTCTATACTCCCTGTGTGAATTTTCGACCGGTACGGATTTCGTACCTCTCCGATTATTTAGATCACAATTCGGGGAAGCTTGGCTACCGGGAACTCGTTTGAGAGGTTGTATCATTTCTAAAAGTTTTTTCACGGCTGACATCATGCTAGGATTCTTCCCAAATCATTCGCAATACTCCCGGAGTGAAATTTTGACCGTTTCGGATTATGTTCCACTCCGATGCTTTAGATCGCAATTCGGAGAAGCTTGGCTGCTGGCAACTTGTTTGAGATGTTGGATCATTTCAAAGAGATTTATCTTGCCCGACAACATGCTAGGATTGTTCCCTAAAGAATCAAAATATTCCATAAGTGAAATTACGACCGGTACGAAATACCTCTACGATGCTTCAGATTGCAATTCCGAGATGCTTGACTACCAGCAACTAGTTAGTGAGGTTGGATCATTTCTAATAGATCCTTCATGCCTGACAACATGCTAGGATTGTTCCCAAATGAATCGCAATACTCCCTGTGTGACTTTTCGGCCGGCACGGATTTCGTACCTCTCCGATGTTATAGATCACAATTTGGAGAAGTTTGGCTACCGACAACTCATTTGGTTGGTTAGATCGCTTCTAAGAGTATCTTCTAGCCCGAAAACATGCTAGGATTGTTTCCAAATGAATATCTATACTTACTGTGTGAATTTTTAACCCGTACGGATTTCGTACCTCTCTGATGCTTTAAATCGCAATTCAGAGAAGCTTGGCTATCGGTAACTCGTTTGAGAGGTTGTATCGTTTCTAAAAGTTTCTTCACGGCCGACATCATGCTAGGATTCTTCTCAAATGAATCGCAATACTCCCGGTGTGAATTTTTGATAGATACGGAATTCGTACCTCTCCGGTGCTTTAGATCGCAATTCGATGAAGTTTGGCTACCGGCAACTCGTTTGAGAGGATGGATAATTTCTAAGAGTTTCTTATTGCCCGACAACATACTAGGATTGTTCCCTAATGAATCTAATACTCCCGGAGTGAATTTTTGATCAGTACGGATTTTGTGCCACTCAGATGCTTTAGATCGTAATTCGGAGAAGCTTGTCTTCCAGCAACTTGTTTGAGAAGTTGGATCATTTCAAATAGATTTATCTTGCCCGACAACATGCTAGGTTGTTCCCTAATGAAACAAAATATTCCAAAGGTGGAATTTCGAGCGGTACGGATTTCGTACCTCTACGATGCTTTAGATCGCGATTCTCAGATGCTTGGCTACCAGCAACTAGTTATTGCGGTTGGATCGTTTCTAGGAGTTCCTTCACGCCCGACAATATTCTAGGATTGTTCCCAAATAAATCGCAATACTCCCTGTGAGACTTTTTGACTGGTAGGAATTTCATACCTCTCCGATGCTATAGATCACAATTCGGAGAAGCTTGGCTACCGACAACTCCTTTGGTTGGTTAGATCGTTTCTTAGAGTATCTTCTCGCCCGAAATCATGTTAGAATTATTTCCAAATGAATCTCTATATTCCCTGGGTGAATTTTCGACCGGTACGGATTTCGTACGTCTCCGATGCTTTTGAACCCAATTCGAAGAAGCTTTGCTACCGACAACTCGCTTGTGAGGTTAGTTCAATTCAAAGATTATCTTCACACCCTATAACAAACTCTGAATGTTTCCAAATGAATCACAATAATCTCGGTGCAAATTTTAGACCGGTACAGATTTTGTACCTCTTCTATGCTTTAGATCGCTATTCGGAGAAGCTCGGTTACAGGCTGCTCGTTTGAGAGCTTGGACCGTTTCTAAGAGTATCTTCTCGCCCGACAACATGCTAAGATTGTTCCCAAATGAATCGCAATAATCCCTGTGTGACTATTTGACCGGTTCGAATTTCGCTCTTCTCCGATGCTAGAGATCACAATTCGGAGAAGCTTTGCTACCGACAACACATTTGGTTTGTTAGATTCCAAATGAATCTCTATACTCCCTGTATGAATTTTCGACCGATACGAATTTCGTTCCTCTCCGATGCTTTAGATCACAATTCGGTGAAGCTTGGCTTCCAGCAACTCGTTTGAGAGGTCGGATCGCTTCTAATAATTTCTTGTCGTCCGACAATATCCTTGGATTGTACCCAAATAAATCGCAATACTCTTGGTGTGAATTTCTGAGCGGTTCGGAATTTGTACCTCTCCAAATCATTTAGATTGCAATTCTGAGAAGCTTGGCTACCGACAACTAGTTTGAGAGGTTGGATCGTTTCAACGAGTTTCTTCTCGCCCGATAACTTGCTAGAATTGCTCCCAAATGAATCGCAATACTCGGTGAGAATTTTAGACCGGTACAGATTTCGAACCTCCCCGATGCTTTAGATCGCAATTTCGAGAAACTTGTCTTCCGGCAACTTGATTGAGAGGTTGGACCGTTTCTAAAACTTTATTCTCGCCCGAAAACATGCTAGTTTTGTTTCCAAATCAATCTCTATACTCCCTGTGTGAATTTTTGACCAGTACAGATTTCGTACCTCTCCGATGCTTTAGATCGCAATTCAGATATGCTTGATTACAGGCAACTCGTTTGAGAGGTTGGATCGCTTCTAAGTGTATCTTCTCGCCCGACAACGTTCTAGGATTGTTCCCAAATGAATCGCAATAATCCCTTTGTGGCTTATCGAACGGTACAAATTTCGTATCTCTTGGATGCTATAGATCACAATTCGGAGAAGCTTGGCTATCGACAACTCGTTTTGTTTGTTATATCGTTTCTATGAGTATCTTTTCACCTGAAAACATGCTAGGATTGTTTCCAAATGAATCCCTATACTCCCTGTGTGAATTTTTGACCGGTTCGAATGTCGTACCTCTCCGATGCTTTAGATCGCAATTCGGTGAAGCTTGGCATCCAACAACTCGTTTGAGAGGTCAGATCGCTTCTAATAGCTTCTTCTCGCCCGACTACATGCTTGGATTGTACCCAAATAAATTGCAATACTCCAGGTGTGAATTTTTTACCGGTACGGATTTCGAACCTCCCCGATACTTTAGATCGCAATTCGGAAAACATGGTAACCGGCAACTCGTTTGAGAGATTGGATCGTTTCTAAGAATTTTTTTCGCCAGACAACATGCTAGGATTGTTCACAAATGAATCGCAATTCGGAGAAGCTTGGCTACTAACAACTTGTTTGTGAGGTTGGATCGTTTCTGCGAGTTCCTTCATGCTTGACAACATGCTAGGATTGTTCCCAAATGAATCACAATACTCCTTGTGTGACTTTTGGACCGGAATGGATTTCGTACCACTCTGATATTATAGATCCCAATTTGGAGAAGCCTGGTAGCCGACAACTCGTTTGGATGCTTAGATCGTTTCTAAGAGTTTCTTATCGCCCAAAAACATGCTAGGATTGTTCCTAAATCAATCACAAAATTCAGTGTGAATATTAGACTGGTACAAATTTTGTACCTCTCCGATGATTTAGATCGCAATTTGGAGAAGCATGTCTCCCGGCAACTTGATTGAGAGGTTTGATTGTTTCTAAAAGTTTCTTCTCGCCCGAAAACATGCTAGGATTGTCCCCAAATGAATCGCATTAATTCCGGTACGGATTTCGTACCTCTCCGATGCATTAGATCGCAATTCGGAAAAGCTAAGCAACTAGAAGCTCGTTTATGAGGTTGGATCATTTCTAAGAGTATCTACTCGCTGGAAAACATGCTACGATTGTTCCCAAATGAATCGCAATACTCCCGGTATGACTTTTAGATCGGTACGGATTTCGCACCACTCCGATGCTTTAGATCGCAATTCGGAAAAGCATGGCAACCGGCAACTTTTTTGAGAGGTTGAATCGTTTATAAATGTTTTTTCAGAGCCGACATCATGCTAGGATTCTTCCCAAATGAATCCCAATACTCCCGGTGTAAATTTTTGACCGGTACGGATTTCGTACCTCTCCAGTTCTTTAGATCGCAATTATGAGAAACTTGGCTACCGACAACTCGTTTGAGAGGATAGATCATTTCTAGGAGTTTCTTCCTGCCTGACAACATCCTAGGATTGTTCCCAATTGAATCGCAATATTTCTGGTGTGAGTTTTTGACCGGTACGGATTTCGTACCACTCCGATGCTTTAGATCGCAATTCGTAGAAGCTTGGCTACCAGCAACTTGTTTGAGAGGTTGGTTAATTTCAAATGGATTTATCTCGCCCGACAACATGCTAGGATTGTTCTCTAATGAATTGAAATATTCTAAAGCTGAAATTTCGACTGGTACGGATTTCGCACCTCTACGATGCATTAGATCGCAATTCTGAGATGCTTGGCTGCCAGCAACTAGTTAGTAAGGTTGGATCATTTCTAAAAGATTCTTCACACCCGACAACAAGACAGGATTGTTCCCAAATGAATCGCAATACTCCCTGTGTGACTTTTCGACCGGCTCGGATTTCGTACCTCTCTAATTTATAGATCACAATTCGAAGAAGATTAATTACCGACAACTCGATTGGTTGGTTAGATCGTTTTTATGAGTATCTTATCGCCCAAAAACATATTAGGATTGTTTCCAAATAAATCTCTATACTCCCTGTGTAAATTTTTGACCAGTACGGATTTCGTACCTCTCTGATGCGTTAGATCGTAATTCGGAGAAGCTTTGCTACCGACAACTCGCTTGTGAGGTAAGATTAATTCTTAGATTTTCTTCACTGCCGACAATATACTATGATGGTTCCCAAATGAATCACAATAATCTCGGTGAAAATTTTAGACCGGTACAGATTTCGTGCCTCTTCTATGCTTTAGATCACAATTCGGAGAAGCTTGGTTAAAGGCAGCTCGTTTGAGATGTTGGATCGTTTCAAAGTGTTTCTTCACGCCCGACAACATGTTAGGATTGTTCCCAAATAAATCGTAATATTCCCTGGGTTATTTTTCGACCGGTACGGATTTCGTATATCTATTGATCACAATTCAGAGAAGCTTGGCTACCGACAACTCGTTTGAGAGGTTGGATCGTTTCTAAGAATTTTTTTTGCTGACAACATGCCAAGATTGTTCACAAATGAATCTCAATTCGGAGAAGCTTAGCTACAGACAACTTGTTTGTGAGGTTGGATCGTTTCTGAGTGTTCCTTCATGCCTGACCACATTCTAGGATTTTTCCCAAATGAATCACAATACTCCTTGTGTGACTTTTCGACCGGAACGCATTACGTACCACTCTGATCCTATTGATCCCAATTTTGAGAAGCCTGGCTACCGACAACTCGTATGGATGCTTAGATCGTTTCAAAGAGCTTCTTCTCGCCCGAAATCATGCTAGGATTATTCCCAAATCAATCGCAAAACTCGGTGTGAATTTTAGACCGGAACAAATTTCGTACCTCTCCGATGCTTTAGATCGCAATTTGGAGAAGCATTTCTACCGGCAACTTGATTGAGAGGTTGGATTGTTTCTAAAAGTTTATTCACGCCCGAAAACATGCTAGGATTGTTCCCAAATAAATCGCATTAACTCCGGTACGGATTATGTACTTCTCGGATGCATTAGATCGCAATTCGGAGAAGCAAAGCAACTGGAAGCTCGTTTTTGAGGTTGGATCATTTCAAAGAGTATCTTCTCGCCGGACAACATGCTACGATTGTTCCCAAATGAATCGCAATACTCCCGGTATGACTTTTAGACCGGTACGGATTTCGCACCACTCCGATGCTTTAGATCGCAATTCGGAGAAGCATGGCTACCGGCAACTTGTTTGAGAGGTTGAATAGTTTATAAAAGTTTTTTCAGAGCCGACATCATGCTAGGATTCTTCCCAAATGAATCACAATACTCCCAGTGTAAATTTTTGACCGGTACGGATTTCGTACCTCTCCGGTTCTTTAGATCGCAATTCAGAGAAGCTTGGATACCGACAACTCGTTTGAGAGAATGGATCATTTCTAGGTGTTTCATCTTGCCTGACAACATCCTAGGATTGTTCCCAAATGAATCGCAATATTTTTGGTGTGAGTTTTTGACCGGTACGGATTTCGTACCACTCCGATGCTTTAGATCGCAATTCGTAGAAGCATGGCTACTAGCAACTTGTTTGAGAGGTTGGTTCATTTCAAATAGATTTATCTCGCCCGAAAACATGCTAGGATTGTTCCCTAATGAATCGAAATATTCTAAAGCTGAAATTTCGACAGGTACGGATTTCGTACCTCTACGATGCATTAGATCGCAATTCTGAGATGCTTGGCTGCTAGCAACTAGTTAGTAAGGTTGGGTCGTTTCTAAAAGATCCTTCACGCCTGACAACGAGATAGGATTGTTCCCAAATGAATCGCAATACTCCCTGTGTGACTTTTCGACCGGTTCGGATTTTGTACCTCTCCGATATATAGATCCCAATTCGAAGAAGATCGATTACCGACAACTCGATTGGTTGGTTAGATCGTTTTTATGAGTATCTTCCCGCCCGAAAGCATATTTGGATTGTTTCCAAATAAATCTCTATACTCCCTGTGTGAATTTTTGACCAGTACGGATTTCGTACCTCTCCGATGCGTTAGTTCGCAATTCGGAGAAGCTTTGCTACCGACAACTCGCTTGTGAGGTAAGATTAATTCTAAGATTTTCTTCACTCCTGACAACTTACCATTATGGTTCCCAAATGAATCACAATAATCCCGGTGCAAATTTTAGACCGGTTCAGATTTCGTGCCTCTTCTATGCTTTAGATCTCAATTCGGAGAAGCTTGGTTAAAGGCTGCTCGTTTGTGAGGTTGGATCGTTTCAAAGTGTTTCTTCTCGCCCGACAACATGTTAGGATTGTTCCCAAATAAATCGCAATACTCCCTGCGTGGCTTTTCGACCGGTACGGATTTCGTACCTCTATAGATCACAATTCAGAGAAGCTTGGCAGCCGACAACTCGTTTGAGAGGTTGGATCGTTTCTAAGAATTTTTTTCGCCAGACAACATGCAAAGATTGTTCACAAATGAATCTCAATTCGGAGAAGCTTGGCTACCGACAACTTGTTTATGAGGTTGGATCGTTTCTGAGTATTCCTTCATGCCTAACAACATGCTACGATTGTTCCCAAATGAATCACAATACTCCTTGTGTGACTTTTCGACCGGAACGCATTTCGTGACACTCTGATCCTATTGATCCCAATTTGGAGAAGCCTGGCTACCGACAACTCGTTTGGATGCTTAGATCGTTTCAAAGAGTTTCTTCTCGCCCGAAATAATGCTAGGATTGTTCCCAAATCAATCGCAAAACTCGGTGTGAATTTTAGACCGGAACAAATTTCGAACCTCTCCGATGCTTTAGATCGCAATTTGGAGAAGCATGTCCCCCGGCAACTTGATTAAGAGGTTGGATTGTTTCTAAAAGTTCATTCTCACCCAAAAACATGCTAGGATTGTCCCCAAATGAATCGCATTAATTCCGGTACGGATTTCGTACCTCTCCGATGCATTAGATCGCAATTCGGAGAAGCTAAGGGACTGGAAGCTCGTTTATGAGGTTGGATCATTTCAAAGAGTATCTTCTCGCCAGACAACATGCTACGATTGTTCCCAAATGAATCACAATACTTCCGGTATGACTTTTAGACCGGTACGGATTTCGCACCACTCCGATGCTTACATCGCAATTCGGAGAAGCATGGCTACCGGCAACTTGTTAGAGAGGTTGAATCGTTTATAAAAGTTTTTTCAGAGCCGACATCATGCTAGGATTCTTCCCAAATGAATCACAATATTTCTGGTGTAAATTTTTAACCGGTACGGATTTCGTACCTCTCCGGTTCTTTCGATCGCAATTCTGAGAAGCTTGGCTACCGACAACTCGTTTGAGAGGATAGATCATTTCTAGGAGTTTCTTCTTGCCTGACAACATCCTAGGATTGTTCCCAAATGAATCGCAATACTTCTGGTGTGAGTTTTTGACCGGTACGGATTTCGTACCACTCCGATGCTTTAGATCGCAATTCGCAGAAGCATGGCTACCAGCAACTTGTTTGAGAGGCTGGTTCATTTCAAATAGATTTATCTCCCCCGACAACATGCTGGGATTGTTCCCTAATGAATCGAAATATTCCAAAGCTGAAATTTCGACAGGTACGAATTTCGCACCTCTACGATGCATTAGATCACAATTCTGAGATGTTTGGCTGCCAGCAACTAGTTAGTAAGGTTGGATCGTTTCTAAAAGATCCTTTACGCCCGACAACAAGATAGGATTGTTCCCAAATGAATCGCAATACTCCCTGCGTGACTTTTCGACCGGTTCGGATTTCGTACCTCTCCGATGTATAGATCACAATTCGAAGAAGATTGATTGCCGACAACTCGATTGGTCGGTTAAATCATTTTTATGAGTATCTTCTCGCCCGAAAACATATTAGGATTGTTTCCAAATAAATGTCTATACTCCCTGTGTGAATTTTTGACCAGTACGTATTTCGTACCTCTCCGATGCGTTAGATCACAATTCGGGGAAGCTTTGCTACCGACAACTCGCTTGTGAGGTAAGATTAATTCTAAGATTTTCTTCACTCCCGACAACATACTATGATGGTTCTCAAATGAATCACAATGATCTCGGTGCAAATTTTAGACCGGTACAGATTTCGTGCCTCTTCTATGCTTTAGATCGCAATTCGGAGAAGCCAGGTTAAAGGCAGCTCGTTTGAGAGGTTGGATCGTTTCAAAGTGTTTCTTCTCGCCCGACAACATGTTAGGATTGTTCCCTAATAAATCGTAATACTCCCTGTGTGGCTTTTCGACCGGTACGGATTTCGTACCTCTATAGATCACAATTCAGAGAAACTTGGCTAGCGACAACTCGCTTGAGAGGTTGGATCATTTCTAAGAATTTTTTTCGCCTGACAACATGCCAAGATTGTTCACAGATGAATCACAATTCGGAGAAGCTTGGCTACCGAAAACTTGTTTGTGAGGTTGGATCGTTTCTGAGTGTTCCGTCATGCCTTACAACATGCTAGGATTGTTCCCAAATGAATCACAATACTCCTTGTGTGACTTTTCGACCGGAACACATTTCGTGACACTCTGATCCTATTGATCCCAATTTGGGGAAGCCTGGCTACCGACAACTCGTTTGGATGCTTAGATCGTTTCTAAGAGTTTCTTCTCGCCCGAAATCATGCTAGGATTGTTCCCAAATCAATCGCAAAACTCGGTGTGAATTTTAGACCAGAACAAATTTCGTACCTCTCCGATGCTTTAGATCGCAATTTGGAGAAACATGTCTACCGACAACTTTATTGAGAGGTTGGATTGTTTCTAAAAGTTTATTCTCGCCCGAAAACTTGCTAGGATTGTCCCCAAATGAATCGCATTAATCCCGGTGTAAATTTTTTACCCGATACGGATTTCGTACCTCTCCGATGCATTAGATCGCAATTCGGTGAGGCTAAGCAACTGGAAGCTCGTTTGTGAGGTTGGATCATTTCTAAGATTATCTTCTCGCCGGACCACATGCTACGATTGTTCCCAAATTTACATACTACCGATGTAAATTTTCGGCCGGTACGGATTTCATACCTCTCCAGTGCTTTATATCGCAATTCGGAGAAGCTTTGCTTCCGGCAACTCGTTGGAGAGGATGGATAATTTCTTAGAGTTTCTTCTTGCCTGACAACATCCCAGGATTGTTCCCAAATGAATCGCAATACTTCTGGTGTAAATTTTTTACCGGTACAGATTTCGTACCACTCTGATGCTTTAAATCGTAATTCGGAGAAGCTTGGCTACCAGCAACTTGTTTGAGAGGTTGGTTCATTTCAAATAGATTTATCTCGCCCGATAACATTCTAGGATTGTTCCCTAATAAATCGAAATCTTCCAAAGCTGAAATTTCGACCGGTATGGATTCCGTACCTCAACGGTACATTAGATCGCAATTCTGAGATGCTTCGCTACCAGTAACTAGTTAGTGAGGTTGTATCATTTCTAAGAGATCCTTAACGCCCGACAACAAGATAGGATTGTTTCCAAATGAATCACAATACTCCCTTTGTGAATTTTAAGCAGGTATGTATTTTGTACCTCTCCGATGATATTTATCATAATTCGGGGATGCTTAGCTACCGACAACTCGTTTGGTTAGTTAGATCATTTGTAATATTATTTTCTCGCCTGAAAACATGCTAGGATTGTTTCCAAATGAATCTCTATACTCCCTGTGTGAATTTTTGGCCGGTACGGATTTCGTACCACTCCGATGCTTTAGATCGCAATTCGGAGAAACTTGGCTTCCGGCAACTCGTTTGAGAAGATGGATAATTTCTAAGAGTTTCTTCTTGCCTGACAACATCCTAGGATTATTCCCAAATGAATCGCAATACTCCTGCTGTAAATTTTTGACCGGTACGGATTTCGTACCACTCCGATGCATTAAATCGTAATTCGGAGAAGCTTGGCTACCAGCAACTTGTTTGGGAGGTTGGTTCATTTCATATAGATTTATCTCGCCTGACAACATGCTAGGATTGTTCCCTAATAAATCTAAATCTTCCAAAGCTGAAATTTCGACCGGTACGGATTCCGTACCTCTACGATACTTTAGATCGCAATTCTGAGATGCTTGGCTACCAGTAACCAGTTAGTGAGGTTGGATCATTTTTAAGAGATCCTTTACGCCCGACAACAAGATAGGATTGTTTGCAAATGAATCACAATACTCCCTTTGTGAATTTTCCACAGGTATGGATTTTGTACCTCTCCGATGATATTTATCACAATTCGGAGAAGCTTAGCTACCAACTACTCGTTTTGTTAGTTAAATCGTTTGTAATATTATTTTCTCGCCTAAAAACATGCTAGGATTGTTTCCAAATGAATCACTATACTCCTTGTGTGAATTTTCGGCCGATACGGATTTCATACCTCTCCGGTGCTTTAGATCGCAATTCGGAGAAGCTTGGCTTCCGGCAACTCGTTTGAGAAGATGGATAATTTCTAAGAGTTTCTTCTTGCCTGACATCATCCTAGGATTGTTCCCAAATGAATCGCAATACTCCTGGTGTGAATTTTTTACCGGTGCGGATCTCATACCGCTCCGATGCTTTAGATCTTAATTCAGAGAAGCTTGGCTACCAGCAACTTGTTTGGGAGGTTAGTTCATTTCAAAGAGATTTATCTCGCCCGACAACATGCTAGGATTGTTCCCTAATGAATCGAAATATTCCAAAGCTGAAATTTGACCGGTGCGGATTTCGTACCTCTACGATGCTTTAGATCGCAATACTGAGATGCTTGGCTACCAACAACTAGTTAGTGAGGTTGAATCGATTCTATGAGATCCTTCACACCCGATAACGAGATAGGATTGTTCCCAAAAGAATCACAATACACCCTGTGTGACTTTTCGACCGGTACGGATTTTGTACCTTCTGATGCTATAGATCACAATTCGGAGAAGATTGGCTGCCGACAACTCGTTTGGTTGGTTAGATCGTTTCTGAGAGTATCTTCTCGCCCGAAAAAATTCTAGGATTGTTTCTAAATTTATCTCTATACTCCCTGTATGAATTTTCGACCAGTACGGATTTCGTACCTCTCCGATGCTTTAGATCGCAATTCGGGGAAGCTTTGCTACCGACAACTCGCTTGTGTGGTTAGATCAATTTTAAGATTTTTTTCACACCCGACAACATACTGTGATTGTTCCCAAATGAATCGCAATACTCCCGGTGTGAATTTTCGACCGGTACGGATTTCGTACCTCTCCGGTGCTTTAGATCACAATTCGGAGAAGCTTGGCTACCGGCAACTCGTTTGAGTGGATGGATCATTTCTAAGAGTTTCTCATTGCCCGACAACATCCTAGGATTGTTCCCAAATGAATCGCAATACTCCCGGAGTGAATTTTTGACCGGTACAGATTTCATACCACTCCGATGCTTTAGATCGCAAATCGGAGAAGCTTGTCTTTCGGCAACTTGTTTGAGAGGTTGGATAATTTCAAAGGGATTTATCTTGCCCGACAAGATGCTAGGATTGTTCCCAAAGGAATCGAAATATTCCAAAGGTGGAATTTCGACCGGTACGGATTTCGTACCTCTACGATGCTTTAGATTGTAATTCTCAGATGCTTGACAACCAGCAACTAGTTATTGAGGTTAGATCATTTCTAGGAGTTCCATCACGCCCGACAACATTCTAGGATTGTTCTCAAATAAATCGCAATACTCCCTGTGAGAGTTTTTGACCGGTATGAATTTCATACCTCTCCGATGCTATAGATCACAATTCGGAGATGCTTGGCTACCGACAACTCGTTTGGCTGGTTAGATCGTTTCTTAGAGAATCTTTTCGCCCGAAAACATGCCAGGATTATTTCCAAATGAATCTCTATATTCCCTGTGTGAATTTTTGACCCGTACGGATTTCGTATATCTTCGATGCTTTTGATCCCAATTCGAAGAAGCTTTGTTGCCGACAACTCGCTTGTGAGGTTAGTTCAATTCTAATTATCTTCACACCCTATAACAAACTATGAATGTTCCCAAATGAATCACAATAATCTCGGTGCAAATTTTAGACCAGTACAGATTTCGTACCTCTTCTATGCTTTAGATCGCAATTCGAAGAAGCTCGGTTACAGGCTGCTCGTTTGAGAGCTTGGACCGTTTCTAAGAGTATCTTCTCGTCCGACAACATGCTAGGATTTTTCCCAAATAAATCGGAATAATCCCTGTGTGACTTTTCGACCGGTTCAGATTTCGTTCTTCTCCGATGCTATAGATCACAATTCGGAGAAGCTTTGCTACCGACAACTCGTTTGGTTTGTTAGATCGTTTCTAAGAGTAACTTTTCACCCGAAAAACATGCTAGGATTGTTTCCAAATGAATCTCTATACTCCATGTGTGAATTTTCGACCGATACAAATTTCGTTCCTCTCCGATGCTTTAGATCGCAATTCGGTGAAGCTTGGCTTCCAGCAACTCGTTTGAGAGGTCGAATCGCTTCTAAAAGGTTCTTCTCGCTCAACAATATCCATGGATTGTACCCAAATAAATCGCAATACTCCCGGTGTGAATTTCTGACCGGTACGGATTTTGTACCTCTCCAATGATTTAGATTGCAATTCTGAGAAGCTGCCGGCAACTAGTTTGAGATGTTGGATCGTTTCAATGAGTTTCTTCTCGCCCGACAACTTGCTAGAATTGTTCCAAAATGAATCGCAATACTCAGTGAGAATTTTAGACCGATACAGATTTCGTACCTCCCCGATGCTTTAGATTGCAATTTGGGGAAACTTGTGTACCGGGAAATTGATTGAGAGGTTGGACCATTTTTAAAAGCTTCTTCTAGCCCGAAAACATGCTAGGATTGTTTCCAAATCAATCTCTATACTCCAGGTGTGAATTTCTGACCGGTACGGATTTTGTACCTCTCCAATGATTTAGATTGCAATTCTGAGGAGCTTGGCTACCGGCAACTAGTTTGAGATGTTGGATCCTTTCAACGAGTTTCTTCTCGCCCGACAAATTGCCAGAATTGTTCCCAAATGAATCGCAATACTCAGTGAGAATTTTAGGCCGGTACAGATTTCGTACCTCCCCGATGCTTTTGATCGCAATTCGGAGAAGCTTTGCTACCGACAACTTGCTTGTGTGGTTAGATCAATTGTTAGATTTCTTCACACCCGACAACCTACTATGATTGTTCTCAAATGAATCACAATAATCTCGGTGCAAATTTTAGACCGGTACAGATTTCGTGCCTCTTCTATATGCTTTAGATCGCAATTCGTAGAAGCTTGGTTACAGGCAGCTCGTTTGAGAGGTTGGATCATTTCTAAGTGTATCTTGTCGCCCGACAATGTTCTAGGATTGTTCCCAAATGAATCGCAATACTCCCTTTGTGACTTTTCGACCGGTACAGATTTCGTACCTCTTCGATGCTATAGATCATAATTCGGAGAATATTGGCTACCGATAACTCATTTTGTTGGTTATATCGTTTCTAAGAGTATCTTCTCACCCGAAAACATGCTAGGATTGTTTCCAAATGAATCTCTATACTCCCTGTGTGAATTTTCAACCGGTTCGAATTTCGTACCTCTCTGATGCTTTAGATCGCAATTCGGTGAAGCCTCGCTTCCAGCAACTCGTTTGAGAGGTCAGATCGCTTCGAATAGCTTCTTCTCGCCTGACTACATGCTTGGATTGCACCCAACTAAATCGCAATACTCCCGGTGTGAATTTTTTACCGGTACGGATTTCGAATCTCCCCGATGCTTTAGATCACAATTCGGGGAACATGGTTACCGGCAACTCGTTTGAGAGATTGGATCGTTTCTAAGATTTTTTTACGCCAGACAATATGCTAGGATTGTTCACAAATGAATCGCAATTCTGAGAAGCTTGGCTGCCGACAACTTGTTTGTGAGGTTGGATCGTTTCTGAGAGTTCCTTCATGCCTGACAACATGCTAGGATTGTTCCCAAATGAATCACAATACTCCTTGTGTGACTTTTGGACCGGAATGGATTTCGTACCACTCTGATGCTATTGATCCCAATTTGGAGAAGCCTGGCAACCGACAACTCGTTTGGATGCTTAGATCGCTTCTAAGAGTTTCTTCTCTCTCGAAAACATGTTAGGATTGTTCCCAAATCTTTTTTTTGAAAGGCAAGCTGGGGGACTAACCCCCATGATATATAAAGAAAGATAGAACCGTACAGACCATGGCATAAGCCTACACAAGCTCAATCCACAGGAGGAACGCTTACACAAAATAGAAACAACAATCAAAGGAGATATAACTCTCTACATCTTCCTAAAATAAACCTTCCCACTTTCATCTTCAGCAATAATGTTGTTCAACTTTGTACTAAAGGATCTAACCTCCACAATGAAGTTTCCCACCTCTGTAGCAATGTATGCAATGCGATCCGGAGCTCTGTTAGCCACTCTGAACGTATGCTCCAACCTCCACTCTTCAAAGAGAAGAAAAAATCTCTCTCTCCCCTCCCCAAGCATAGAAGCTTGCTCACACATATGAACTGAATTCGATGGGGCTCGTTCTAGAAGGACATGCCAAAGCATCCTTCTTCATGGTACAACAATCTTCCTCTCCTAGATTGTACTTATGTTTTGAGGGCGGCAGGGCATCAACAATTTTCTTAGCTTCTTGGTCTTCTTTGAAACCTTTTCTTCTTGCCCTTTTGAGAGCTCTCTTTGAGAGGTTGGACGTCTCCTCCCCAACCCCTTTAGTTTTGCCCACTTGGTCACTTGGGTCACCTGGTGCTTCCTCATTTGTGACCAAAAACACAACAGTGACTGCATTTAACTGGTATCCAGTTATATTCTACAGGTATTTCAATTGTATAGGACTCATTCATTTCAATTGAGATCTCCTTGGGGAATGCACAATCAACTGACATTTCAACACAAATTCTAACAAAGCTTCTCCCTTTCCTCTTGTCTTCAGAAGCTTTATCAAGAAATAAAGGTACCCCAAGGGCACTCACAATTCTACTAATACTGTCAATATTCCAGAATTGGTCAGGTAGTTCGTGTAACATGACCCAAATGGGGATAGTTTTCATTTTCATTGGCTCAAACTCGATAAAAGGTCTCCAAGCTCTTATGAAGAAGATCCTGCTGGCAATGTGTTGGTGTCCCATATCTAACACCCTCTGTCTATCCTCATCACATGAGAATTGAAAGAAAAAAAGGAATCGCCCTTTAGTAGTCATTTCCACGTCTCCTTTAAGATCCTATAACTTCATCAAGGTGGTTTTAACAAACATATACGGTAGTCTTCTGCCAATAAAGTTCCCCACCAGCATGTTCTCACACTCCTTGGTTTCATCAGCAAAGTCTGCAAAATTAATTTTAACCATTGGAAGCCCATCAATCATAGTAGGAGGGATATAAGAGAGTTTGGTGCTGCTTCTACCTTTAGAAGGGGCGCCAATCATTTCTGCATAGGAAGTTGTCTTCATGGTGCCACAAGTATCACTACTGCGGGCATTTGTAGTCTTACAATTTGAATTTAATGGGCATTCACATCTGCAATCCACGTGAGCAATAACCTTCCTGTCTGGAGTTTTACACAAAACAGTACTCTCACATCTACATTCCTTCAAACATTGGAACAGGGGTTCTTGTGTTTCACTCACAGTAGTGGGGCACTTACAGCAACAATTCCAATGCATCTCAAGTATACTACTATCAATAGTATACAAAGAGCCAGTGCAGCCCCCTTCGGAATTACAAATTTTAAGACAAGGAAGGGGCATACCTTCAATACTTTCAACCATAGTTCTGCCAGACCGATGTGAACTAGCATGAGCCATTGTATCTGTATCATTACATGCATTTATATCGGCAAATTGTAGTATTTCCTCAGTCTGTAATTCAGGACTCTTTTCATTACTAGTTTCAGTTCCCACACAGCTGTTTGAATCATTAAGTTCCTGATCAGAAGAGTCCCCGAGCCACAAAGTATAGAAGGCCATTTCCTCGACTGTAACTACTGGATCGTCGGGGTGCAGAGAGATCCCAAATGAGGGCATCCTTCCTTCTCTGTGGGTAAGATTAGTTATTTTAGGTGAGTGATGCTTCCCTCCATGTTCTCTAGACAATGGGCTTTGAGGTGGCCCAGAGCTCAGACCAGCTGGAGAAGCCATGTTCAAAGCACCCACAGCTTCAGCTTTCAGCTTATAAATCTCATATTCCATTTCCACTTTCTTCTGACGGAGATGTTCATGCAAAAAAGCTCTTCTTCTATTCGCCTCTTCTGGAGAATCATTGTTACTCACAAATTCCTCAAAGCTCTGCTCCTCACAAAGGGTTTGAAAACTGGTTTCAAAGTAAAAATTAAAACAAGTTTCATTCAAAAGATGATCAGAGGTCGATGATGATAATGAGTGATGACTTGGTGGTGAGGTGCCTCCTCGGCCCACCATGATTTGGGCACCAAGCACTCCAAGTTAAAGTTTCCAGTTCTGAAATGAAGGGTAAGGGTAGTAATTTGAAGTTGCAACAGTACTACTAAAGCAGTGCCAAATAAATGCACACCTAACCTAACACAATCCAAACCATTGGTCACAAGAGAACCAACGTGTTAGATTAAAAGGTGAGTTGGAATGACATAACTGCCCTAAAAAATTGGGAAGGATATTCTACCGTAAAAATCGCATTTTGGAGCATTCTGTAGCCTCTTCTATCCATATTGGATTGTTCCCAAATCAATCACAAAACTCGGTGTGAATTTTAGACCGGTACAAATTTCTTACCTCTCCGATGATTTAGATCGCAATTTGGAGAAGCATGACTCCCGGCAACTTGATTGAGAAGTTGGATTGTTTCTAAAAGTTTCTTCTCGCCCGAAAACATGCTAGGATTGTCCCCAAATGAATCGCATTAATCCCGGCGTAAATTTTTAACCGGTACGGATTTCCTACCTCTCCGATGCATTAGATCGCAATTCGGAGAAGCTAAGCAACTGGAAGCTCGTTTGTGAGGTTGGATCATTTCTAAGAGTATCTTCTCGCCGGATAACATCCTACGATTTCTCCCAAATGAATCGCAATACTCCCGGTATGACTTTTAGACCGGTACAGATTTCGCACCACTCCGATGCTTTAGATCGCAATTCGGATAAGCATGGCTACCGGCAACTCGTTTGAGAGGTTGTATCGTTTATAAAAGTTTATTCAGAGCCGACATCATGCTAGGATTCATTCCAAATGAATCGCAATACTCCCGGTGTAAAGTTTCGACCGGTACGGATTTCGTAACTCTCCGGTGCTTTAGATTGCAATTCGGAGAACCATGGCTTCCGGCAACCCGTTTGAGAGGATGGATCATTTCTAAGAGCTTCATCTTGCCTGACAACATCCTGCGATTATTCCAAAATGAATCGCAATACTCCTGGTGTGAATTTTTGACTGGTACGGATTTCGTACCACTCCGATACTTTAGATCGCAATTCGGAGAAGCTTGGCCACCAGCAACTTGTTTGAGAGGTTGGTTCATTTCAAAGAGATTTATCTCGCCCGACAACATTCTAGGATCGTTCCCTAATGAATAGAAATATTCCAAAGCTGAAATTTTGACCGGTACGGATTTCGTACCTCTACGATAATTTAGATCGCAATTATGAGATGCTTGGCTACCAACAACTAGTTAGTGAGGTTGAATCATTTCTAAGAGATCTATCACCCCCGACAACAAGATAGGATTGTTCTCAAATCAATCGTATTACTCACTGTGTGACTTTTCGACCGATACGGATTTCGTACCTCTCCGATGCTATAGATCGCAATTCGGAGAACCTTGGCAACCGACAACTCGTTTGGCTGGTTAGATCGTTTCTAAGAGTATTTTCTCGCCCGGAAACATGCTAGGATTGTTTCCAAATGAATCTATATACTCCCTTTGTGAATTTTAGACCGGTACGGATTTTGTACATTTCCGGTGCTTTAGATCGCAATTTGGAGAAGCTTGGCTACCGGCATCTCATTTGAGGAGATAGATCATTTCTAAGAGTTTCTTCTTGCCTGACAATATCTTTGGATTGTTCCCAAATAAATCGCAATACTCCCGGTGTGAGTTTTTGACCGGTACGGATTTCGTACCACTTCAATGCTTATGATCGCAATTCGGAGAAGCTTGGCTACCAGCAAATATTTTGAGTGGCTGGCTCCTTTCAAAGAGATTTATCTCGCCCGACAACATGCTAGGATTGTTCTCTAATGAATCGAAATATTCCAAAGCAGAAATTTTGACAGGTACGGATTTCGTACCTCTACGATGCATTAGATCGCAATTCAGAGATGCTTGGCTACCAGTAACTAGTTAGTGAGGTAGGATCGTTTCTAAGATATCCTTCACGCCCGACAACATGATAGGATTGTTCCCAATTGAATCGCAATACTCCCTGTGTGACTTTTCGACCGGTACGGATTTCGTACCTCTTAGATGCTATAGATCTCAATTCGAAGAAGATTGATTAGCGACAACTCGTTTGGTTGGTTAGATCGTATTTATGAGTATCTTCTCGCACGAAAACATATTAGGATTGTTTCCAAATTAATCTCTATACTCCCTATGTGAATTTTCGACCAGTACGGATTTTGTACCGATGCTTTAGATCACAATTCGGTGAAGCTTTGCTACCGACAACTCGCTTGTGAGCTTAGATCAATTCTAAAATTTTCTTCACTCCCGACAACATACTATGATTGTTCCCAAATGAATCACAATAATCTCGGTGCAAATTTTAGACCGGTACAGATTTCGTGCCTCTTCTATGCTCTAGATCGCAATTCAGAGAAGCTTGGTTACAGGCAGCTCGTTTAAATGGTTGGATCATTTCCAGGAGTATCTTCTCGCCCGACAACATGTTAGGATTGTTCCCAAATAAATCGTAATACTCCCTGTGTGACTTTTCGACCGGTACGGATTTCGTACCTCTATAGATCACAATTTGGCGAAGCTTGGCTACCGAGAACTTGCTTGAGAGGTTGGATCGTTTCTAAGAATTTTGTTCTCCAGACAACATGCCAGGATTTTTCACAAATGAATCGCAATTCAGAGAAGCTTGGCTACCGACAACTTGTTTGTGAGGTTGGATCGTTTCTGAGAGTTCCTACATGCCTGACAACATGCTAGGATTGTTCCCAAATGAATCATAATACTCCTTATGTGACTTTTCAACCGGAACGGATTTTATACCACTCTGATGCTATAGATCCCAATTTTGTGAAGCCTGGCAACCGACAACTTGTTTGGATGCTTAGATCGTTTCTAAGAGTTTCTTCCTTCCCGAAAACATGCTAGGATTGTTCCCAAATCAATCGCAAAACTCGGTGTGAATTTTAGACCGGAACAAATTTCGTACCTCACCGATGCTTTAGATCGTAATTTGGAGAAGCATGTCTACCGCAAACTTGATTGAGAGGTTGGATTGTTTCTAAAAGTTTCTTCTCGCCCGAAAACATGCATAGATTGTTCCCAAATGAATCGCATTAATCACGGTGTAAATTTAAGAAAAGATCCCTGTGTAAATTTTTAACCGGTATGGATTTCGTACCTTTCCGATGCATTAGATCGCAATTTGGAGAAGCAAAGCAACTGGAAGCTCGTTTGTGAGGTTGGATCATTTCTAAAAGTATATTCCCGCCGGACAACATGCTACGATTGTTCCCAAATGAATCGCAATACTCCCGGTATGAATTTTAGACCGGTACGGATTTCGCACCTCTCCGATGCTTTAGATCGCAATTCGGAGAAGCTTGGCTACCGACAACTCGTTTGAGAGGTCGCATCGTTTATAAAAGTTTCTTCAGAGCCGACATCACGCTAGGATTCTTCCCTAATGAATCGAAATACTCCCGGGGTAAATTTCCGACCGGTACGGATTTCGTACCTCTCCGGTGCTTTAGATTGCAATTCGGAGAAGCCTGGCTTCCGGCAACTCGTTTAAGAGGATGGATAATTTCAAAGAGTTTCTTCTTTCCTGACAACATCCTAGGATTGTTCCCAAATGAATCGCAATACTCCTGGTGTAAATTTTTGACCGGTACGGATTTCGTACCACCCGATGCTTTAGATCGCAATTTGGAGAAGCTTGGCTACCAGCAACTTGTTTGAGAGGTTGGTTCATTTCAAAGAGATTTATCTCGCCCGACAACATGCTAGGATTGTTCCCTAATGACTCAAAATATACCAAAGCTGAAATTTCGACCGGTACGGATTTCGTACCTCTAGGATACTTTAGATCGTAATTCTGAGATGCTTGGCTACCAACAACTAGTTAATGTGGTTGGATCATTTTTAAGAGATCCTTCACGCCCTACAACTAGATAGGATTGTTTCCTAATGAATCGCAATACTCCATGTGTGACTTTTCGACCGGTACGGATTTCGTACCTCTCCGATGCCATTGATCACAATTCGGAGAAGCTTAGCTACCGAAAACTCGTTTGGTTGGTTAGATCGTTTTTAATATTATTTTCACGCTCGAAAACATGCTAGGATTTTTTCCAAATGAATCTTTATACTCCCTGTGTGAATTTTTGACTGATACAGATTTTGTACCACTCCGATCCTTTAGATCGCAATTCGCAGAAGCATGGCTTCTGGCAACTCGTTTGAGAAGATGGATAATTTCCAAGAGTTTCTTCTTACCTGACAACATCCTGGGATTTTTCCCAAATGAATCGCAATACTCCTAGTGTGAATTTTTTACCGGTACGGATTTCGTACCACTCCAATGCTTTAGATCGCAATTCGGAGAAGCTTGGCTACCAGCAACTTGTTTGAGCGGTTGGTTCATTTCAAAGAGATTTATCTCACCCGACAACATGCTAGGATTGTTCCCTAATGAATTGAAATATTCCAAAGCTAAAATTTCGACGGGTACAGATTTCGCACCTCTACGATGCTTTAGATCGAGATTCTGAGATGCTTAGCTACCAACAACTAGTTAGTGAGGTTGAATCATTTCTAAGAGATCCTTCACACCCGAAAAGAAGATAGGATTGTTCCCAAAAGAATCGCAATACTCCCTGTGTGACTTTTCGACCGGTACGGATTTCGTACCTCTCCGATGATATAGATCACAATTCGAAGAAGATTGATTACCGACAACTCGTTTGGTTTGTTAGATCATTTTTATGAGTATCTTCTCGCACAAAAACATATTAGGATTGTTTCCAAATTAATCTTTATAATCCCTGTGTGAATTTTCGACCAGTACGGATTTTGGATCTCTCCAAAGCTTTAGATTTCAATTCGGAGAAGCTTTGCTACCGACAACTCGCTTGTGAGGTTAGATCAATTCTAAAATTTTCTTCACTCCCGAGAACATACTATAATTGTTCCCAAATGAATCACAATAATCTCGTTGCAAATTTTAGACCGGTACAGATTTCGTGCCTCTCCGATGAATTATATCGCAATTCAGAGAAGATTGGCCACCGACAACTCGTTTGGTTGGTCAGATCATTTCAAAGAGTATCTTCTATCCCAAAAAAATGCTAGGATTGTTTCCAAATTAATCTCTATACTCCCTGTGTGAATTTTCGACCAGTACGGATTTCGTACCTCTGCGATGCTTTAGATCGCAATTCGGGGAAGCTTTGCCACCGACAAATCGTTTGTGAAGTTTGATCAATTCTAAGTCTTTCTTCTCGCCCGAAAACATGTTTGGATTGTTCCTAAATCAATCACAAAAATCGGTTTGAATTTTAGACTGGTACAAATTTCGTACCTCTCCGATGATTTAGATCGCAATTTGGAGAAGCATGTCTCCCGGCAACTTGATTGGGAGGCTGGATTGCTTCAAAAAGTTTCTTTTCGCCCGAAAACATGCTAGGATTGTCCCCAAATGAATCGCATTAATCCCGGTGTAAAATTTTAATCGGTACGGATTTCGTACCTCTCCGATGCATTAGATCGCAATTCGGAGAAGCTAAGCAACTGGAAGCTCGTTTGAGATGTTGGATCATTTCTAAGAGTCGGACAACATGCTACGATTGTTCCCAAATGAATCGCAATACTCCCGGTATGACTTTTAGAACGGTACGGATTTCGCACCACTCCGATGCTTTAGATCGCAATTCGGAGAAGCATGGCTACCGACAACTCGTTTGAGAGGTTGTATCGTTTATAAAAGTTTCTTCAGAGCTGACATCATGCAAGGATTGTTCCCAAATGAATCGCAATACTCCTGGTGTGAATTTTTGACCGGTACGGCTTTCATACCACTCTGGTACTTTCGATTGCAATACGGAGAAGCTTGGCTACCAGCAACTTGATTGAGAGGTTGGGTCACTTCAAAGAGATTTATCTCGCCCGACAACATTCTAGGATTGTTCCCTAATGAATAGAAATATTCCAAAGCTGAACATTCGACCGGTACGGATTTCGTACCTCTACGATACTTTAGATCGCAATTATGAGATGTTTGGCTACCAACAACTAGTTAGTGAGGTTGGATCATTTCAGCGAGATCCTTCACGCCCGACAGCAAGATAGGATTGTTCTCAAATGAATCGTATTACTCACTGTGTGGCTTTTTGACCGGTACGGATTTCGTACCTCTCCGATGCTATAGATCACAATTCGGAGAACCTTTGCTACCGACAACTCGTTTGGTTGGTTAGATCGTTTCTAAGAGTATTTTCCCGCCCGAAAACATGCTAGGATTGTTTCCAAATGAATCTCTATACTCCCTGTGTGAATTTTTGACCGGTACGGATTTCGTACCTCTCCGGTGCTTTAGATCGCAATTCGGAGAAGCTTGGTTACCGGCAACTCGTTTGAGAGGATAGATCATTTCTAAGAGTTTCTTCTTGCCTGACAACATCCTTGGATTGTTCCCAAATGAATCGCAATACTCTTGGTGTTAATTTTTGACCGGTACGGATTTCGTACCACTCCGATGCTTTAAATCACAATTCGGAGAAGCTTGTCTACCAGCAACTTGTTTGAGAGGTTGGTTCATTTCAAAGAGATTTATCTCGCCTGACAACATGCTAGAATTGTTCCTTAATGAATCGAAATATTCCAAAGCTGAAATTTTGGCCGGTACGGATTTCGTACCTCTACGATACTTTATATTGCAATTCTGAGATGCTTGGCTACCAGCAACTAGTTTGTGAGGTTGGATCGTTTCTAAGAAATCTTTCACGCCCGACAACAAGATAGGATTGTTCCCAAATGAATTGCAATAATCACTGTGCGACATTTCGACCGGTACGGATTTCGTACCTCTCCGATATTATATATCACAATTCGAAGTAGATTGATTACCGACAACTCGTTTGGTTGGTTAGATCGTTTTTATGAGTATCTTCTCACCCGAAAACATATTATGATTGCTTATAAATTAATCCCTGTACTCCCTGTGTTAATTTTCGACCAGTACGGATTTCGTACCTCTCCGATGCTTTAGATCGCAATTCGGAGAAGCTTTGCTACTGACAACTCGCTTGTGAGGTTAGATCAATTCTAAGATTTTCTTCACTCCCGACAACATACTATGATTTTTCCCAAATGAATCACAATAATCTCGGTGCAAAATTTAGACCGGTACAGATTTCTTGCCCCTTCTATGCTTTAAACCGCAATTCGGAGAAGCTTGGTTACATGCAGCTCGTTTGAGAGGTTGGATCGTTTCTAAGAGTATCTTCTCGCCCGACAACATGTTAGGATTGTTCCCAAATAAATTGTAATACTCCCTGTGTGACTTTTCGGCCGGTACGGATTTCGTACCTCAATAGATCACAAATCGAAGAAGCTTGGCTACCGACAACTCGTTTGAGAGGCTGGATCGTTTCGAGGAATTTTGTTTGCCAGACAACATGCCAGGATTGTTCACAAATGAATCGCAATTCTGAGAAGCTTGGCTACCGACAACTTGTTTGTGAGGTTGGATCGTTCCTGAGAGTTCCTTCATGCCTGACAACATGCTAGGATTGTTCCCAAGTGAATCACAATTATCCCTGTGTGACTTTTCGATCGGAACAGATTTCGTACCACTCTGATGCTATAGATCCCAATTTGGAGAAGCCTAGCTACAGACAACTCGTCTGGATGGTTAGATCATTTTTAAGAGTTTCTTCTCGCCCGAAAACATGCTAGGATTGTTCCCAAATCAATCGCAGAACTCGGCGAACATTTTAGACCGGAACAAATTTTGTACCTCTCCGATGCCTTAGATTGCAATTTGGGAAGCATATCTACCGGCAACTTGATTGAGTGGTTGGATTGTTTTTAAAAGTTTCTTCACGCCCGAAAACATGCCGGGATTGTCCCCAATTGAATCGCATTAATCCCGGTGTAAATTTTTAACCGGTACTGATTTCGTATCTCTCTGATGCATTAGATCCTAATTCGGAGAAGCTAAGCAACTGGAAGCTCGTTTGTGAGGTTGGATAATTTCTAAGAGTATCTTCTCGCCGGACAACATGCTACGATTGTTTCCAAATGAATCGCAATACTCCCGGTATGAATTTTAGACCGGTACGGATTTCGCACCTCTCCGATGCCTTAGATCGCAATTCGGAGAAGCTTGGGAACCGGCAACTCGTTTGGGAGGTTGTATCGTTTATAAATGTTTCTTCAGAGCCGACATCATGCTAGGATTCTTCCCAAATGAATCGCAATACTCCCGGTGTAAATTTTCAACAGGTACGGATTCCGTACCTCTCCGGTGCTTTAGATCGCAATTCGGAAAAGTTTGTCTTCCGGCAACTCGTTTGAGAGGATGGATAATTTCTAAGAGTTTCTTCTGCCTGACAACATCCTAGGATTGTTCCCAAATAAATCGCAATACTCTTGGTGTGAATTTTTGACCGGTATGGATTTTGTACCACTCCGATGCTTTAGATCGCAATTAGGAGAAGTTTGGCTACCAGCAACTTGTTTGAGAGGTTGGCTCATTTCAAAGAGATTTATCTCGCCCGACAACATGCTTGGATTGTTCCCTAATGAATCTAAATATTCCAAAGCTGAAATTTTGACCGGTACGAATTTCGTACCTCTACGATATCTTAGATCGCAATTCTGAGATGCTTGGCCTCCAACAACTAGTTAGTGCGGTTGGATCATTTCTAAGATATCCTTCACTCCCGACAACAAGATAGGATTGTTTCCAAATGAATCGCAATGCTCCCTGTGTGACTTTTCGACCGGTTCGGGTTTCGTACCTCTCTGATGCTATTGATCACAATTCGGAAAAGCTTAGCTACCGACAACTCGTTTCGTTTGTTAAATCATTTCTATTATTATTTTCTTGCCCGAAAACATGCTAGGATTGTTTCCAAATGAATCTCTATACTCCCTGTGTGAATTTTTGGCCGGTACGGATTTCGTACCTCTCCGGTGCTTTAGATCGCAATTCGGAGAAGCTTGGCTTCCGGCAACTCGTTTGAGAGGATTGATAATTTCTTCGAGGTTATTCTTGCCTGACAACATCTTAAGATTGTTCCCTAATGAATCGCAATACTCCTGGTGTGAATTTTTTACCGGTACAGATTTCGTACCACTACGATGCTTTAGAGCATAATTCGGAGAAGCTTGGCTGCCAGCAACATGTATGAGAGGTTGGTTCATTTCAAAGAGATTTATCTCGCCCGAAAACATACTAGGATTGTTCCCTAATGAATCGCAATACTCCCTGTGTAACTTTTCGACCGGTATGGATTTCGAACCTCTACGATGCTTTAGATCACAATTCTGGGATGCTTGGCTACCAACCACTAGTTAGTGAGGTTGAATCGTTTCTAAGAGATCCTTCACGCCCGACAACAAGATAGAATTGTTCCCAAAAGAATCACAATACTCCATGTGTAACTATCCGACCGGTACGAATTTCGTACCACTTCGATGCTATAGACCACAATTCGGAGAAGATTGGCTACCGACAAATCGTTTGGTTTGTTAAATCGTTTCTAAGAGTATCTTCTTGCCCGAAAAAATGCCAAGATTGTTTCCAAATTAATCTCTATATTCCCTCTGTGAATTTTTGACCAGTACGGATTTCGTACCTCTCCGATGCTTTAGATCGCAATTCGGAGAAATTTTGCTACCGACAACTCGCTTGTGAGGCTAGATCAATTCTAAGATTTTTTTCACACCTGACAACATATTATGTTTGTTCCCAAATGAATCACAATAATCTCGGTGCAAATTTGAGAGCGGTACAGATTTCGTGCCTCTTTTATGCTTTAGATCGGAATTTAGAGAATCTTGGTTACTGGAAACTCGTTTGAGAGGTTGGATCGTTTCTAAGAGTATCTTCTCGCCCAACAACATGTTAGGATAGTTCCCAAATGAATCGCAATACTTCCTGTGTGACTTGACGACCCGTACGAATTTAGTACCTCTCCGATGCTATAGATCAAAATTCGGAGAAGCTTGGCTACCGAAAACTCGTTTGGGTGGTTAGATCATTTCAAAGTGTATCTTCTCGCCTGTAAACGTGCTTGGATTGTTTTCAAATGAATCTCTATAGGGGTGTGAATTTTCTACCGGTACGAATTTCGTACCTCTCAGATGCTTTAGATCGCAATTCGGTGAAGCTTGGCTTCCAGAAACTCGTTTGTGAAGTCGGATCGCTTCTAATAGCTTCTTCTCGCCCGACAACATGCTTTGATTGTGCCCAAATAAATTGCAATACTCCCGGTGTGAAATTCATGACCAGTTCAGATTTTGTACCTCTTCAATGATTTGGATTGCAATTTTGAGAAGCTTGGCTACCGGCAACTAGTTTGAGAGGTTGGATCGTTTCAACGAGTTTCTTCTCGCCCGATAACTTGCTAGAATTGTTCCCAAATGAATCGCAATACTCCCGGGGTGAATTTTTGACCGGTACGGATTTCGTACCTCTCTGACGCTTTAAAACCCATTTCTAAGATGCTTGCCTACCGGAACTCGTTAGAGAGGTTGGTTCATTTCTAAGTGTTTTTTCTCGCCTGACAACATGCTAGGATTGTTCCCAAATCAATCGCAAAACTCGGTGAGAATTTTAGACTGGTGCAGATTTCGTACTTCTCCGATGATTTTGATCGCAATTTGGAGAAGCTTGTCTACCGGCAACTTGATTGAGAGGTTGGACCGTTTCTAAAAGTTTCTTCTCGCCCGAAAACATACTAGGATTGTCCCCAAATGAATCGCATTAATCCCGGTGTGAATTTTCGACCGGTACGGATTTCGCACCTTTCCGATACTTTAGATCGCAATTCGGAGAAGCTTGGCTTCCGGCATCTCGTTTGAGAGGATGAATCATTTCTAAGAGTTTCTTATTACCTGACAACATCCTAGTATTGTTCCCAAATGTATCGCAATACTCCCGGTGTGAATTTTTGACAGGTAGCTCGTTTGAGAGGTTGGATCATTTCTAAGTGTATCTTCTCGCCCGTGAATATGCTAGGATTGTTCCCAAATGAATCGCAATACTCCCTGTGTGACTTTTCGACCGGTACTGATTTCGTACCTCTTCGATGCTATAGATCTCAATTCAGAGAAGCTTTGATACCGACAACTCGTTTGGTTTGTTATAACGCTTCTAATAGTATCTTCTCGCCCGAAAACATGCTCGGATTGTTTCCAAATGAGTCTCTATACTCCCTGTGTGAATTTTCGACCGGTACGAAATTCGTACCTCTCTGATGCTTTAGATCACAATTCGGAAAAGCATGGCTACCGGCAACTCGTTTGAGAGGTTGGATCGTTTGTAAGAATTTTTTTCGCCAGACAACATGCCAGGATTGTTCACAAATGAATCGCAATTCGGAGAAGCTTTGCTACCGACAACTTGTTTGGGAGGTCGGATCGTTTCTGAGAGTTCCTTCATGCCTGACAACATGCTAGGATTGTTCCCAAATGAATCACAATACTCCTTGGGTGACTTTTCGACCGAAACGGATTTGGTACCACTCTGATGCTATAGATCCCAATTTGGAGAAGCCTTGCTACCGACAACTCGTTTGGATGCTTAGATCGTTTCTGAGAGTTTCTTCTCGCCCGAAAACATGCTAGGAATTTTTCCAAATCAATCTCAAAACTCGGTGTGAATTTTAGACCGGAACAAATTTCGTACCTCTCCGATGCTTTAGATCGCAATTTGGAGAAGCATGTCTACCGACAACTTGGTTGAGAGGTTGGATTGTTTCTATAAGTTTTTTTTTTTTTTTTGTTGGAAAGAGAGCTTGGATTAATTAAAAAAAGAAAAAATACAAACGTGATGCTACTCCTTCCTCAAAACACAAGCGTTAGAGAGCAAGGAATAACATGAGAAATAGTTATTAAAAGCAATTCCCTCATGGTAGGCACGCCAAAAGAGACGAAGCTATAATAAACAATTAACCCTTAAAACAAATCCTATAAGCAAGATGGGACCAGCCCATACCTATGTTAAGCAAGTTCAGAGATAAGTCTTTAAAGACTTTAGAATTAAATGGTCTTCAATTTACTACCAGACAGGTGCGTGGTACAAACCAAAGCCGACTCAGACCCTATGATACACAAATCCCAAGGCATCTAGGGCAACAATCTTTTTTAGTTCTTCGCAGAAGTCTTCAACAGCAATCTCCAGCCAGATTAGACCAGGGTACATACCAGCAAGAAGGTCTGCTGCTTTGTTTGTTTCTCAAAAAATATGAATGATTCAAAACTGTTCGAACAAGGCAATAAGTCTCCAGATGTCTTTCAAGATCCATTTTGCTTCCCAGGGAGGATCAGCAACTTTGTTGATGTACATAATTGCAAGCAGAGAGTCAGATCCAAGGCAAGCTCTTTTAACTTCATTGTTAATAGCTAGTTGCAGACCCATTCTGATCCCTTGTAGCTCATGAACAGGAACTGTGATACCCTTTGAACTACCTGTAGCAGCATACACAGCAAATCCCAAATGAGTTCAAATAATAATACCACAACCTCCAAAATTACCTGACAGAGAACCATTAGTGTTGATCATATGCTCACCTAGTTCAGGTCTTGTCCAAGAGCAATTGATCACAACTTTATGTATGTAGGAAGCTGAGATATTTAAATTGTCCATGAATTTCCTGTTTCTGTCATTATCCTCTACCGAGTTTGTGTTACAAGTCAATTTGCATTTAATCTCAGTAACAATTTCCTGCAGGATTTGATTAGCTTGCTTCTGATTGTTTCTAAAAATTTTGTTGTTCCTTTCAACCCAAACATGGTAATAAAATGCATTAAAGGCAAGTTTTTTTGCAATAGCAATAGGATCACTACCAGCATAATGTGAAACACACCAAGTAATTTCATCATTCCAGTTTGTATAGTTGTGGACCATACCCAAAACATTCAAAATCCCATCCCATATGTGCTTTGAAAAAGGACAGCAAAAGAATAAATGCTCTTCAGATTCACAAGAAGCACTACATAAGAGACAATTAATACTATTAATAGATCCCCATAAGAGGAGCTTGTCTTGAGTTTTAAGAGCCTTTTTTAGAGCTAGCCACGTAATAAAACTGTCTTTTAATAGCCTGAGGGAACCAAACAATTTTAGTCCAATGCAATCTAGGATTTTTATGTCTAAGGAAGTTATGTGTATCCTTAAGTGAGTATTCACCATTACTACTAGCTATCCAAACAACTTCATTAGAGCTCACATTATGTATGTCAACATTTCCCAGTAGACTTGAGAAGTCATCAACAAAGGTTGAGAGACCAGGAGGTATATTCTAATCACCATTATGAATTATATTGCTAACATAAGCATTTCTATTAAGAATAGAGTCATATGTGAAGTGAGATTGGTAAAAGGGTAGGAGGGGGCCCTTTGGATGCCAATGGTCATACCATAATCTAGTCTCCCTCCCATCACCAATAGTGTATAAGGCCATTGTACTAGCAGTTCCCAGCTCTTGGAGTAATTTCCTCCAACACCAGCTACAATCAGCTGTAGGGCTAATGCTCCATAAGTTCCTACCCCTCAAGTAGTTCTTAGTAATCCAGTGGACCCAAATGTTGTCCTTTTGGGCTATAAGAGCCCAAATCTGCCTTATAATAGCTGCTCTATTAGTGGTCTCAATATTCCTGATGTTCAACCCTCCCTCATTACATGGATGACAAGAATCAAGCCAGTTAACATTAGGAGATTTATGATGAAGGTCCACCCCACCCCACAAAAATGTTCTAAAATTTTTATTGATTTCAAAAATTATTCTTTGAGGAGGGATAAAATAGGCACACCAGTAGACACTCATAGAGCTCATAACAGCCTTAATGAGAAGGAGTCTTCCTGCATAAGAGAGGAATCTCCCTTTCCAGGATTGAACTTTGTGGTTGATAGAGTTCATAAGGGGTAGACAGTCATTGTGATTAAGCCTAGTAGAAATAAGGGGCAACCCTAAATATCTAACAGGAAGAAAACCAACATTAAACCCAAGAGTACTCTTAAGGTTATAAATCTCTGCCACATTTAACCCAGAAGTAAGGAACTCACTCTTATGCAGGTTAACCTCTAAACCAGTGTAATTTTTAAAGAGGCTAAGAGCATCTATAAGGGCCTTGGCAGATGAGGTACTCCCATCCATGAAAGCAAGCAAGTCATCAGCAAAGCAAAGATGAGTAGTGACAGGATCACGACACTTAGGATGCAAAATATATTCACCATCATCAACTTTCTTATGTAAGATTTTAGTCAGCAATTCCATAACAAGAACAAATAAATAAGGGGATATGGGATCACCTTGTCTGATTCCTCTTTGACCTTGGAAGTAACCTCTAAAAAATCCATTTCAACCTGGAGGTGAGGATCTTTGTGAAAGTTTTATACACTATATTACAACAAGAAGTTGGTCTGAAATCTCCAAAAGCACAAGCTGTGTCAGTCTTGGGTATTAAAGTAATAGTTGTGGCATTCATTTCACCTAATAATTTGCCAGATCTGAAGAAGTTAGTGATAGCCTTAATGTAGTCCTTTCCAACAATGCTCCAACATTTCTTAAAGAAATGGGAGGTGAATCCATCAGGGCCTGGGGACTTATCATCCCCAATATTAGAAAGGGCTTGGGTGATCTCATCAGGAGAAACAGGAGCTGTCAGCCTAGCATTCATAGTGTCATCAACTTGTTCAAACAACAAATCATTAACAAATTCCAAATTACTAGAGCTGCAGCCTTGAGTGCCCAGGATGTTTTTAAAATACTTAACACTCTCATCTTCAGTTTCTTTAGGCTCTTCCAGCCTCTCTCCATTTTCTTTAATAATGAGCTTGATTTTGTTCCTAGCTCTCCTACTTTTGATAGCATGCTGAAAGAATCTAGTGTTATCATCACCTAGGTTTAGCCATTGAACCCTAGATTTTTGTCTAACAATAGACTCTTCAGCTTTAGCTAGCTTGACATAGCTAGACCTACTTTGTCTCTCATCATAGGATAATAGACTATCCAAAGGACTGCATTGTAGAGCTTCTTGAGCACAATCAAGGTGTTGTTTTGCAACCTGAACTCTCTCTTTTAAATTGTTAAAATTGTTATGGATCCAAGTGATTAAAGCACTTTTAATCAGTTTAAGTTTAGTCACAAGCTGATACATAGGATTACCTTCAACCACAGCATTTTCCCAGGTCTGTTTGATAAGGGGCATGAAATCAGCATTATCTGTCCAGTGATTGAAGAATCTGAATGGTTTAGGACCATTACCTGGATCTTTTTGAATAACTGCAATCATTGGGGAATGATCTGAGATCCCTTGATTCAAGAACTCAACTTCAGTATCTGGCATTTGGTTGATCCACGCAGTATTTATGAGGAGGACTCTATCAATTTTGGTGGCCACTCTATCTTCTCCAATTCTACAATTTGACCAAGTAAGGTAAGCTCCCTTATACCTACAATCAAAGAGCTCAGTCGAATTTAGACAATTAAGCATGTCTACAAAATGTGATGGTCGAAATTCACCACCCCCAACTCTCTCTTGGTTGTTAAGAATACAATTAAAATCTCCAAGAAGGATCCATGGCTTATTATGCAGACTAGAATGATAAGTGATCCTGTCCCATAATTGTAACCTCTCAGTGTAACTGTTACTAACATATACAATAGTAACACAAAATTGTTGGCCATCAGGTAGTGTAGTTCAGCAAAAATAGCCTGATCAAGTTTGTCAATTAATGTAAGAGACACCAATTCTACCAAGCTGAGAGTGCTCATAATTGGTGAACAACCCCCAACCAGGTCTAATATTGTTAAAGATGGAGTCCTTGTGTTTTTCCATAATTTTAGTTTCAACAAGACCAACAATAGGAGTATTAAACCTCTTAATAAGAGCCCTAACTTCCTTTTGTTTTACATAGTCATTAAGACCTCTAGAGTTCCAACACATGGCATTAATCATAATGAAAATGGCTTCTATGGTCACAAGTTTCTAAGGTAGACTTAGTAAGAATAAGGCCCCATATGATGACCACAGAAGCTTTAGCACAAGACAAAATAAGAAAATAGTAAAGCACTCCAATAGTCCAATCCATAACCACTATAAAAATAGTGGCCATAACAGGATTATTAGGCCTATATACCTTCCAACAAGGCTTAAGATGCACCTTCATAGCTCCATAAAGATAACACATCACCAAGAAATTCTTAAGAGTTTCTTATTGCCCGACAACATCCTAGAATTGATTCCAAATGTATCGCAATACTCCCGGTATAAATTTTAGACCGGTACGGATTTCACACCTCTCCGATGCTTTAGATCGCAATTCGGAGAAGCTTGGCTACCGGCAACTCGTTTGAGAGGTTGTACCTTTTATAATAGTTTCTTCAGAGCCGACATCATGCTAGGATTCTTCCCAAATGAATCGTAATACTCCCGGTGTAAATTTTCGACCGGTACGGATTTCGTACCACTCCGGTGCTTTAGATCGCAATTCGGAGAAGCTTGGCTTCCGGCAACACGTTTGAGAGGATGGATCATTACTAAGAGTTTCTTCTTGCCTGACAACATCCTAGGATTGTTCCCTAATGAATCGCAATACTCCGGTGCAAATTTTTGACCGGTACGGATTTCGGACCATTCCGATGCTTTAGATCGCAATTCGGAGAAGCTTGGTTGCCAGCAACTTGTTTGGGAGGTTGGTTCATTTCAAAGAGATTTATCTCACCTGACAACTTGCTAGGATTGTTCCCTAATGAATCGAAATATTCCAAAGCTGAAATTTCGACCGGTACGAACTTCGTACCTCTATGATACTTTAGATCGCAATTCTGAGATGCTTGACTACCAGCAACTAGATAGTGAGGTTGGATCATTTCTAAGAGATCATTCATGCCCGACAACAAGATAGGATTGATTCCAAATGAATCACAATAATCCATGTGTGACTTTTCGACAGGTAGGGATTTCGTACTTCTCCGATGCTTTTGATCACAATTCGGAGAAGCTTAGCTACCGACAACTCGTTTGGTTGGTTAGATCGTTTCTAATATTATTTTCTCACCCAAAAACATGGTAGGATTGTTTCCAAATGAATCTCTATACTCCCTATGTAAATTTTCGACAGGTACGGATTTTGTACCTCTCCGGTGCTTTAGAACGCAATTCGGAGAAGCTTGGCTTCCGGCAACTCGTTTGAGAGGATGGAAAATTTCTATGAGTTTCTTCTTGCCGGAGAACATCCTAGGATTGTTGCCAAATGAATCGCAGTACTTCTGGTGTGAATTTTTGACCAGTACGTATTTCGTACCACTCCGATGCTTTAGATCGCAATTCGGAGAAGCTTGGCTACCAGTAACTTGTTTGAGAGGTTGGTTCATTTCAAAGAGATTTATCTTGCCCGATAACATACTAGGATTGTTCCCTAATGAATCGAAATATTCCAAAGCTGAAATTTTGACCAGTACGGATTTCGTACCTCTACGATTCTTTAGATCGCAATTCTGAGATGCTTGGCTACCAGCAACTAGTTAGTGAGGTTGAATCGTTTCTAAGAGATCCTTCACGCCCGACAACAAGATAGGATTGTTCCCAAAAGAATCGCAATACTCCCTGTGTGACTTTTCGACCGGTACGGATTTTGTAGCTCTCTATTGCTATAGATCACAATTCGGAGAAGATTGGCTACCGACAACTCGTTTGGTAGGTTAGATCGTTTCTAAGAGTATCTTCTAGCCTGAAAAAATGCTAGGATTGTTTCCAAATTAATCTCTATAAATCCTTGTGTGAATTTTTGACCAGTACGGATTTCGTTCCTCTCCGATTCTTTAGATCGCAATTCGGAGAAGCCTTACTACCGATAACTCGCTTCTGAGGTTAGATGAATTCTAAGATTTTCTTCACACCCGACAACATACTATGATTGTTCCCAAATGAATCACAATAATCTCGGTGCAAATATTAGACCGGTACAGATTTCGTGCCTCTTCTATGATTTAGATCGCAATTCGGAGAATCTTTGTTACAGGAAACTCGTTTGAGAGGTTGGATCATTTCTAAGAGTATCTTCTCGCCCGACAACATGCTTGGATTCTTCCCAAATAAATCGTAATACTCCCTGTATGACTTTTCGACCGGTACGGATTTCGTACCTCTCCGATGCTATAGATCGCAATTCAGAAAAGCTTGGCTACCGAGAACTCGTTTGGTTGGTTAGATCATTTCAAAGAATATCTTCTCTCCTGTAAGCATGCTTGGATTGTTTTCAAATTAAACTCTATACTACCTGTATGAATTTTCGACCGGTACGAATTTCATACCTCTCCGAAGCTTTAGATCGCAATTCGGTGAAGCTTGGCGTCCAGCAACTCGTTTGAGAGGTCGGATCACTTCTAATAGCTTATTCTCGCCCGACAACATGCTTGGATTGTACCCAAATATATCCCAATACTCCCGGTGTGAATTTCTGACCGGTAGGGATTTTGTACCTCTCCAATGATTTAGATTGCAATTCTGAGAAGTTTGGCTGCCGGCAAGTGGTTTTAAAGGTTGGATCGTTTCAACGAGTTTATTCTTGCCCGAAACTTGCTTGAATTGTTCCCAAATGAATCACAATACTCCCGGGGTGAATTTTTTACCGGTACGGATTTCGTACCTCTCCGATGCTTTAAAACGCATTTCGTAGAAGCTTGCCTACCGGAACTCGTTTGAGAGGTTGGTTCATTTCCAATAGTTTTTTCTCGACCGACAACATGCTAGGATTGCTCCCAAATCAATCGCAAAACTCGGTGAGAATTTTAGATAGGTACAGATTTCGTACCTCCCCGATGCTTTCGATCACAATTTGGAGAAGCTTGTCTACCAGCAACTTGATTTAGATGTTGGACCGCTTCTAAAAGTTTTGTCTCACCCAAAAACATGCTAGGATTGTCCCCAAATGAATCGCGTTAATCCCGGTGTGAATTTTCGACCGGTACGGATTTCGTACCTCCCTGGTGTTTTAGATCGCAATTCGAAGAAGCTTGGCTACCGGCAACTCGTTTGAGAGGATAAATAATTTCTAAGAGATTCTTATTGCCCGACAACATCCTAGAATTGTTCCCAAATGCATCGCAATACACCCGGTGAGAATTTTTGACCGGTACGGATTTCGTACCACTCCGATGCTTTAGATTGCAATTCGGAGAAGCTTGGCTACCGGCAACTTGTTTGAGAGGTTGGATCATTTCAAAGAGATTTATCTCGTCCGACATCATGCTGGGATTGTTCCCCATTGAATCGAAATATTCCAATGGTGAAATTTCGACCGGTACGGATTTCGTACTTCTATGATGCTTTAGATCGCATTTTTGTGAAGCTTTGCTACCAGCATCTATTTAGTGAGGTTAGATCGTTTCTAAGAGTTCCTTCGCGCCTGACAGCATGCTGGATTCCTCCCAAATTAATCGCAATACTCCCTGTGTGACTTTTCGACCGGCACGGATTTCGTACCTCTCCGATGCTATAGATCATAATTCGGAGAAGCTTGGCCACCGACAACTAGTTTGGTTGGTTAGATCATTTCTAAGAGTATCTTCTCGCCCGAAAACATGCTAGGATTGTTTCCAAATGAATCTCTATACTCCATGTGTGAATTTTCGGTCGGTACGGATTTCGTACCTCTCCGATGCTTTAGATCGCAATTCGGGGAAGCTTTGCTACCGACAACTCGCTTGTGAGGTTAGATCAATTCTGAAATTTTCTTCACCCCCGACAACATACTATGATTGTTCCCAAATGTATCACAATAATCTCGGTGTAAATTTTAGACCGTTGCAGATTTTGTGCCTCTTCTATGCATTAGATCGCAATTCGGAGAAGCTTGGTTACACGCAGTTCGTTTGAGAGGTTGGATTGTTTCTAAGTGTATCTTCCCGCCCAGCAACATGCTAGGATTGTTCCCAAATGAATCGCAATACTCCCTCTGTGACTTTTCGACCGGTACAGATTTCGTACCTCTCCGATTCTATAGATCACAATTCGGAGAAGCTTGCTTGGCTACCGACAAGTCGTTTGGTTGGTTATATCGTTTCTAAGAGAATGTTCTCGCCTGAAAACATGCTAGGATTGTTTCCAAATGAATCTCTTTACACCTTGTGTAAATTTTTGACCGGTACGAATTTCGAATTTCATACATCTCCGATGCTTTAGATCGAATTTCGGTGAAGCCTGGCTTCCAACAACTCGTTTGAGAGGTCGGATCGCTTCTAATAGCTTCTTCTCGCCCGACCACATGCTTGGATTGTACCCAAATAAATCGCAATACTCCTGGTGTGAATTTTTTACCGGTACGGATTTCGAACCTTCCCGATGCTTTAGATCGCAATTCGGAGAAGCATGGCTACCGACAACTCGTTTGAGAGGTTGGATCGTTTCTAAGAATTTTTTTCGCCAAACAACATAATAGGATTGTTCACAAATGAATCGCAATTCGGAGAAGCTTGGCTACCGACAACTTGTTTGTGTGCTTGGATCGTTTCTGAGAGTTCCTTCATGCCTGACAACATGCTAGGATTGTTCCCAAATGAATCACAATAATCCTTGTGTGACCTTCGACCGGAACGGATCTCGTACCACTCCGATTCTTTAGAACGCAATTTAGAGAAGCTTGGCTACCAGGAACTTGTTTGAGAGGTTGGTTCATTACAAAGAGATTTATCTCGCCCGACAACATGCTAGGATTGTTCCTAATGAATCGAAATATTCCAAAGCTAAAATTTCGACGGTACGGATTTCGTACCTCTACGATGCTTTAGATCGAAATTCTGAGATGTTTGGATACCAGCAACTAGTTTGGTTGGTTAGATCATTTCTAAGAGTATTTTCTCGCCCGAAAACATGCTTGCATTGTTTCCAAATTAATCTTTATACTCCCTGTGTGAATTTTTGACCAGTACGGATTTTGTGCCTCTCCGATGCTTTAGATCGAAATTTGGAGAAGCTTTGCTACCGACAACTTGCTTGTGAGGTTAAATCGCAATAATCCCATTGAGAATTATTGACCGGTGCGGATTTCGTACCTCTCCGATGCTATAGATCGCCATTCGGAGATGCTTGGCTACCGACAACTTGTTTGGTTGGTTAGATCGTTTCATAGAGTATCTTCCGCCCGAAAACAAGCTTGGATTCTTTCCAAATGAATCTCTATACTCCCTGTGTGAATTTTCGACCGGTACGAATTTAGCACCTCTCGGATGCTTTAGATCGCAATTCGGTGAAGCTTGGCTTCCAGCAACTCGTTTGAGAGGCTGGATCGCTTCTAATAGCATCTTCTTGCCCGACAACATGCTTGGAATGTACCCAAATAAATTGTAATACTCCCGGTGTGAATTTCTGACTTGTACGGATTTTGTACCTCTCCAATGATTTAGATTGCAATTCTTTGAAGCTTGGCTACCGACAACTAGTTTGAGAGGTTGTATCGTTTCAACGAGTTTCTTCTCGCCCGAGAACTTGCTAGAATTGTTCCCAAATGAATAACAATATTCCTGGGGTGAATTTTTCACCGGTACGGATTTCGTATCACTCTGATGTTTTAAAACCCATTTCGTAGAAACTTGCCTACCGGAACTCGTTTGAGAGGTTTTTCATTTTTAAGAGTTTTTTCTCGCTCGACAGCTTGCAAGGATTGTTCCAAAATCAATCGCAAAACTCGGTGAGAATTTTAGACCGGTACAGATTTCGTACCTCGCCGATGCTTTAGATCGCATTTTGGAGAATCTTGTCTTCCGACAACTTGATTGAGAGGTTGGACCATTTCAAAAGGCTTCTTCTCGCCCGAATACATGCAAGGATTATCCCCAAATGAATCGCATTAATCCCGGTGTGAATTTTCGACCGGTACAGATTTTGTATCTCTCCGGCGCTTTAGATCACAATTCGGAGAAGCTTGGCTACCGGTAACTCGTTTGAGAGGATGAATCAATTCTAAGAGTTTCTTATTGCCCGGCAATATCCTAGGATTGTTCCCAAATATATTACAATACTCCCGGTGTGAAGTTTTTACCGGTACGGATTTCGTACCACTCCGATGCTTTGCATCGCAATTCGGAGAAGCTTGGCTACCGACAACTTGTTTGAGAGGTTATATCATTTCAAAGAGATTTATCTCGCCCGATATCATGATGGGATGGTTTCCTAATGAATCGAAATATTCTAGAGGTGAAATTTCGACCGGTACGGATTTCGTACTTCTACGATGCTTTAGATCGCATTTCTGAGAAGCTTGGCTACCAGCAACTAGTTAGTGAGGTTGGATCGTTTCTAAGAGTTCCATCACGTCCGACAACAGGCTAGGATTCTTCCCAAATGATTCGCAATAATCCCTGTGTGACTTTCCGACCGGCACGGTTTTCGTACCTTTCCGATGCTATAGATCACAATTCGAAGAAGCCCTGCTACCGACAACTCGCTTGGTTGGTTAGATCATTTCTAATAGTATCTTCACGTCTGAAACAAGCCAGGAAAGTTTCCAAATGAATTTCTATACTCCCTGTATGAATTTTCGACCGGTACGGATTTCGTACCTCTCCGATGCTTTAGATCACAATTCGGAGAAGCTTTGCTACCGACAACTCGCTTGTAAGGTTAGATCAATTCTAAGATTTTCTTCACACCCGACAACATACTATGATTGTTCCCAAATGAATCGCAATAATCTCTGTGAAAATTTTAGACCGGTACAGATTTTGTGCCTCTTCTATGCTTTAGAGCGTAATTCGGAGAAACTTGGTTAGAGATAGCTCGTTTGAGAGGTTGGATCGTTTCTAAGAGTATCTTCTCGCCCGACAACATGTTAGGATTATTCCCAAATAAATCGTAATACTCCCAATGTGACTATTCGGCCGGTACGAATTTCGTACCGCTCGATTGCTATAGATCACAATTCGGAGAAGCTTGGCTACCGACAAGTCATTTAGATGGTTATATCATTTCGAAGAGTATCTTTTCGCCCGAAAACATGCTTGGATTGTTTCCAAATAAATCTCTATGCTCCCTGTGTGACTTTTCGACCGGTACGAATTTCGTACCTCTCGGATGCTTTAGATCGCAATTTGGTGAAGCTTGGCTTCCAGCAACTCGTTTGAGAGGTTGGATCGCTTCTAATAGCTTCTTCTCGCCCGACAACATGCTTCGATTTTACCCAAATAAATTGCAATACTCCCGGTGTAAATTTCTGACTGGTACAGATTTTGTACCTCTCCAATGATTTAGATTGCAATTCTGAGAAGCTTGGCTACCGGTACCTAGTTTTAGAGGTTGGATCATTTTAACGAGTTTCTTCTCGCCCGACAGCTTGCAAGAATTGTACCTAAATGAATCGCAATACTTCCGGGGTGAATTTTTGACCGGTACGGATTTCGTACCTCTTTGATGCTTTAAAACGCATTTCGTTGAAGCTTGCCTACCGGAACATATTTGAGAGCTTCGCTCATTTCTAAGAGCTTTTGCTCGCCCGACAACATGCTAAGACTGTTCCCAAATCAATCGCAAAACTCGGTGAGAATTTTAGACCGGTACATATTTCGTACTTCCCCGATGTTTTAGATCGTAATTTGGAGAAGCTTGTCTACCGGCAACTTGATTGAGAGGTTGGACCATTTCTAAAAGTTTCTTCTCGCCCGTAAACATGTTAGGATTGCCCCCAAATGAATCGCATTAATCCCGGTACGAATTTTCGACCGGTGCGGATTTCGTACCTCTCCTGTGCTTTAGATCACAATTCGGAGAAGTTTGGCTACCGGCAACTCGTTTGAGAGGATGAATCATTTCTAAGAGCTTTTTATTGCCCGGTAACATCTTAGGATTGTTCCCAAATGTATCGCAATAGTCCCGGCGTGAATTTTTGACCGGTATGGATTTCGTACAACTCCGATGCTTTAGATCACAATTCGGAGAAGCTTGGCAACCGGCAACTTGTCTGAGAGGCTGGATCATTACAAAGAGATTAATCTCGCCCGACATCATGCTAGGATTGTTCCCTAATGAATAGAAATATTCCAAAAGTGAAATTTCGACCGGTACGGATTTCGTACTTCTACGATGCTTTAGATCGCATTTCCGAGAAGCTTGGCTGCCAGCAACTTGTTAGTGAGTTTGGATTGTTTCTAAGAGTTCCTTCATGCTCGACAGCATACTAGGATTCTTCCAAAATGAATCGCAATACTCCCTGTGTCACTTTTTGACCGGCATAGATTTCGTACCTCTTTGATGCTATAGATCACAATTCGGAGAAGTTTGGCTGCCGACTACACGTTTGGTTGGTTAGATCATTTCTAAGAGTATCTTCTCCCCCGAAAACATGCTAGGATTGTTTCCAAATGAATCTCTATACTCCTTGTGTAAATTTTTGACCGGTACGAATTTCGAATTTCGTACATCTCCGATAGTTTAGATCGCATTTCGGTGAAGCCTGGCTTCCAGCAACTTGTTTGAGAGGTCGGATCACTTCTAATAGCTTCTTCTCGCCCGACCACATGTTTGGATTGTACCAAATAAATCGCAATACTCCCGGTGTGAATTTTTTACCGGTACGGATTTCGAACCACCCCGATGCTTTAGATCGCATTTCGGAGAAGCATGGCTACGGCAACTCGTTTGAGAGGTTGGATCGTTTCTGAGAGTTCCTTCATGCCTGACAACATGCTAGGATTGTTCCCAAATGAATCACAATACTCCTTGTGTGACTTTCGACCGGAACGGATTTCGTACCACTCCGATGCTTTAGATCGCAATTCGGAGAACTTGGCTACCAGGAACTTGTTTGAGAGGTTGGTTAATTACAAAGAGATTTATCTCGCCCGACATCATGCTAGGATTGTTCCTAATGAATTGAAATATTCCAAAGCTGAAATTTCGACCGGTACGGATTTCATAACTCTGCGATGCTTTAGATCGAAATTCTGAGATGTTTGGATACCAGCAACTAGTTAGTGAGGTTGGATCGTTTCGAAGAGATCCTTCACGCCCGACAACATGATTGGATTGTTCCCAAATGAATCGCAATACTTCCTGTGTGACTTTTCGACCGGTAAGGATTTTGTACCTCTCTGATGCTATAGATCACAATTCGAAGAAGTTTGGCTACCGACAACTCGTTTGGTCGATTAGAACATTTCTAAGAGTATTTAATAACCCGAAAATATGCTAGGATTGTTTACAAATGAATGTCTATACTCCCTGTATGAATTTTTGACCGGTACGGATTTCATGCCACACCGATGCTTTAGATCGCAATTCAGAGAAGCTTGGCTAATGGCAATTTGTTTGAGAGGTTGGATCATTTCAAAGTGATTTATCTCGCCCAACAACATGTTAGGATTGTTCCCTAATGAATCAAAATATTCCAAAGGCAAAATTTCGACCGGTACGAATTTCATACCGCTACGATTCTTTAGATCGCAATTCTGAGATGCTTGGCTGCGATCAACTAGTTAGTGAGGATGGATCATTTCTATGAGTTCCTTCACGCCCGACAACATGCTAGGATTATTCCCAAATGAATCGCAATACTCCCTGTGTGAATTTTTGACCGATACGAATTTCGTACCTCTCGGATGCTTTAGATCGCAATTCGGTGAAGCTTGGCTTCCAGCAACTCGTTTGAGAGGTTGGATCGCTTCTAATAGCTTCTTCTCGCCCGACAACATGCTTGGATTGTACCCAAATAAATCGCAATACTCCCGGTGTGAATTTCTGACTTTGACGGATTTTGTACCTCTCCAATGATTTAGATTGCAATTCTGAGAAGCTTGGCTACCGACAACTAGTTTGAGAGTTTGTATCGTTTCAACGAGTTTCTTCTCGCCCGACAACTATAGCACGGAGAGGTATGAAATCCGTACCGGCCGAAAAGCCACACAGGGACTATTGTGATTAATTTGGGAACAATCCAAGCATGTTGTCGGGCGTGAAGGAACTCTTAGAAATGATCCAACCGCACTAACTAGTTGCTGGTATCCAAGCATCTCAGAATTGTGATCTAAAGCATCATAGAGGTACGAAATCCGTACCGTTCGAAATTTTACCTTTGGATTATTTAGATTCTATAGGGAACAATCCTAGCAGGTTGTCGAGCGAGATAAATCTCTTTGAAATGATCCAGCCTCTCAAACAAGTTGCCGGTAGCCATGCTTCTCCGAATTGCGATCTAAAGCATCAGAGTGGTACGAAATCCGTACCGGTCAAAAATTTACTCCGGGAGTATTGCGGTTCATTTGGGAACAATCCTAGAATGTTGTCGGGCAATAAGAAACTCTTAGAAATGATCCATCCCCACAAACGAGTTGTCGGTAGCTAAGCTTCTCCGAATTGCGACCTAAAGCACCGATGAGGTTCGAAATCCGTAACGGAGGAAAATTCACACCGGGAGTATTGCAATTAATTTGGGAAGAAGCCTAGCATGACGTCGGCCCTGAAGAAACTTTTAGAAACGATGCAACCACTTAAACGAGTTGTCGGAAGCCAAGCTTCTCCGAATTGCGATCTAAAGCATCGGAGAGGTACGAAATCCGTAACGGTCGAAAAGTCACACTGGGAGTATTGCGATTCATTTGGGAACAATCCTAGCATGTTGTCGGGCATGAATGAACTGCTAGAAACGATCCAATCTCACTAACTAGTTGCTGGTTGGCAAGCATCTCAGAATTGCGATCTAAAGCATTATTGAGTTACGAAATCCGTACCGGTCGAAATTTCACCTTGGGAATATTTTGATTCATTGGGGAACAATCCAAGCATGTTGTCGGGCGAGATAAATTTCATTGAAATGATCCAACCTCTCAAACAAGTTTCCGGTAGCCAAGCTTCTCTGAATTGTGATCTAAGGCATCGGAGTGGTACGATATCCGTACCTGTCAAAAACTCAGACCGGGATTATTGCGATACATTAGGGAACAATCCTAGGATGTTGTCAGGCAATAAGAATGTCTTAGAAATGATTCATCTTCTTAAACAAGTTGCCGGTAGACAAGCTTCTCCAAATTGCGATATAAAGCACAGGAGAGGTACGAAATCCGTACCGGTAGAAAATTCACACCGGGAGTATGGCGATTTATTTGGGAAGAATCCTATCTGATGTCGGCCGTGAAGAAACTTTAAGAAATGATACATCCTCCCAAACGAGTTGCCGGGTAGCCAAGCTTCTCCGAATTGCGATCTAAAGTATCGGAGAGGTTCGAATTCTGTACCGACCTAAATTTCATACCGGAAGTATTGCGATTCATTTGGGAACAATCGTAGCATGTTGTCGGGAGAGAAGATACTCTTAGAAATGATCCAACCTCACAAACGGGCTTCCAGTTTCTTTGCTTCTCCGAATTGCGATCTAAAGCATCGGAGAGGTACGAAATCCGTACCGGTCGAAATGTCACGCAGTGAGTATTGCGGTTCATTTGGGAACAATCCTAGCATGTTGTCGGGTGTGGAGGAACTCTTAGAAAAGATCCAACCTCACTAACTAGTTGCAGGTTGCCAAGCATTTCAGAATTGCGATCTAAAGCATCGTAGAGTTACGAAATCCGTACCGGTTGGAATTTCACCTTTGGAATATTTCGATTCATTGGGGAACAATCCTGGCATGTTGTCGGGGGAGATAAATTTCTTTGAAATGATCCAACCTCTCAAACAAGTTGCCGGCAGCCAAGCATTTCCGAATTGCGATCTAAAGCATCGGAGTGGTGCGATATCCGTACAGGTGAAAAGCACACACCGGTATTATTGCGATACTTTTGGGAACAATCGTAGGATGTTGTCGGGCAAGAAGAAACTCTTAGAAATGATTCATCTTCACAAACAAGTTGCCGGTAGACAAGCTTCACCGAATTGCGATCTAAAGCACCGGAGAGGTACGAAATCCGTACCGGTCGAAAATTCACATCGGGAGTATTGCGATTCATTTGGGAAGATACATAGCATGATGTCGGCCGTTAAGAAACTTTTAGAAACGATACAACCTCTCAAACAAGTTCCCGGGTAGCCAAGCTTCTCCAAATTGCGAACTAAAGAATCGGAGAGGCTCGAAATCCGTACCGGTCTAAATTTCATACCGGGAATATTGCGATTCATTTGGGACCAATCGTTGCATGTTATCGGGCGAGAAGATACTCTTTGAAATGATCCAACCTCACAAACGGGCATCCGGCTTCTTAGCTTCACCAAATTGCGATCTAAAACATCGGAGAGGTACGAAATCCATGCCGGTCAAAAATTTATTCATGGAGTATAGAGATTCATTTGCAAACAATCCTAGTATGTTTACGGGTGAGAAGATACTCTAAAAAATGATCTAACCAACCAAACGAGTTGTCGGTAGCCAAGCTTCTCCGAATTATGATCTATATAGCAACGGAGACGTACGAAATCCGTACCGGTCTAAATGTCACACAGTGAGTATTGCGGTTCATTTGGGAACAATCCTAGCAAATCGTCGGGCGTGAAAGAACTCTAAGAAACGATCCAACCTCACTAACTAGTTGCTGGTAGCCAAGCATCTTTGAAATGCGATCTAAAGCAACGTAGAGGTACGAAATCCGTACCTGTCTAAATTTTACCTTTGGAATATTTCGATTCTTTAAGGAACAATCCTGCATGTTGTCGGGCGTGATAAATCTCTTTGAAATGATCCAACCTCTCAAACAAGTTGCCGGTAGCCAAGCTTCTCTGAATTGAGATCTAATGCATCGGAGTGGTACGATATCCGTACCTGTCAAAAACTCACACCGGGATTATTGCGATACATTTGGGAACAATCCTAGGATGTTGTCGGGCAATAAGGAACTCTTAGAAATGATTCATTTTCTAAAACAAGTTGCCGATAGACCAGCTTCTCCGAATTACGATCTAAAGCGCCGGAGAGGTTCGAAATCCGTACCGGTCGAAAATTCACACCGGGAGCATTGCGATTCATTTGGGAAGAATCCTATCATGATGTCGGTCGTGAAGAAACTTTAAGAAATGATACATCCTCTCAAACGAGTTTTCGGGCAGCCAAGCTTCTCCAAATTGCGATCTAAAGTATCGGAGAGGTTCGAATTCCGTGCCAGCCTAAATTTCATACCGGGAGTATTGCGATTCATTTGGGAACAATCGTAGCATGTTGTTGGGCGAGAAGATACTCTTAGAAATGATCCAGCCTCGCAAACGGGCTTCCAATTTCTTTGCTTCTCCGAATTGCGATCTAAAGCATCGGGGAGGTACAAAATCCATACCGATCAAAAATTCACCCAGGGAGTATAGTGATTCATTCGGAAACAATCTTAGCATGTTTTCGGGCGAGAAGATACTCTAAGAAACGATCTAGCCGTGCAAATTTATTGTCGGTAGCCAAGCTTCTCCGAATTGTGATCTATAGCATCGGAGAGGTACGAAATCCGTACCGGTCGAAATGTCACACAGTGAGTATTGCGGTTCATTTAGGAACAATCCTAGCATGTTGTCGGGCGTGGAGGAACTCTTTAAAGCGATCTAACCTCACTAATTAGTTGCTGGTAGCCAAGCATCTCTGAATTACGATCTAAAGCATCGTAGAGGTACGAAATCCATACCGGTCTAATTTTTACCTTTGGAATATCTCGATTCTTTAGGGAACAATCCTAGATTGTTGTCGAGTGAGATAAATCTCCTTCAAATGATCCAACCTCTCAAACAAGTTATCGGTAGCCAAGCTTCTCCGAATTGCGATCTAAAGCACCAGAGAGGTATGTAATCCGTACCGATCAAAAATTCACACCGGGATTAATGCGATTTATTTGGGGACAATCCTAGCATGTTTTCGGGCGTGAATTAATATTTAGAAACGGTCCAACCTCTCAATCAAGTTGTCGGTAGACAAGCTTCTCCAAATTGCGATCTTAAGCATCGGGGAGGTACGAAATCTGTAACGGTCTAAAATTCTCACCGAGTTTTGCGATTGATCGGGGAACATTCCTAGCATGTTGTCGGGCGGGAAAAAACTCTTAGAAATGAACCAACCTCTCAATTGAGTTCCGCCGGGAACAATTCATTTGGGAACAATTCTTGCTAGTTGTCGGGAGAGAAGAAACTCGTTGAAAGGATCCAACCTCTCAAACTAGTTGCCGGTAGCCAAGCTTCTCAGAATTACAATCTAAATCATTGGAGAGGTTCAAAATCCGTACCGGTCAGAAATTTCCACCGGGAATATTGCGATTAATTTGGGTACATTCCAAGCATGTTGTCGGGCGAGAAGAAGCTATTAGAAGTGATCCGACCTCTCAAACGAGTTGCTGGAAGCCAAGCTTCACCGAATTGCGATCAAAAGCATCGGAGAGGTACGAAATTCGTACCGGTCGAAAATCCACCCAGTAAGTATAGAGATTCATTTCGTAACAATCCAAGCATTTTTTCGGGTGAGAAGAAACTCTTTGAAATGATCTAACCAACCAAACGAGTTATTGGTAGCCAACCTTTTCCGAATTGTGATCTATAGCATCGGAGTGGTACGAAATCCGTACCGGTCTAAAATCCACTCCGGGAATATTGCAATTCATTTAGGAACAATCCTAGGATGTTGTCGGGCAATGAGAAACTCTTAGAAATGATCCATCCACTCAAACGTGTTGTCGGTAGCCAAGCTTCTCCGAATTGCGATTTAAAGCACCGGAAAGGTACGAAATCCGTACCGGTCAAAAATTCACGCCGGGAGTATTGCGATTCATTTGGGAAGAATCCAAGCATGATGTCGGCCGTGAAGAAATGTTTAGAAATGATACAGCCTCTCAAACGAGTTGTCGGTAGCCAAGCTTTTTCGAATTGCGATCTAAAGCATCGGAGAGAATTCACACAGGTAGTATTGCGACTCATCTGGGAACAAACCTAGCATGATGTCGGTCGAGAAGAGACTTTTAGAAACCGTGCAACCTCTCAAACTAGTTGCCGTTAACCAAGCTTCTTCGAATTGCGATATAAATCCGCGGAGAGGTTCGAAATCCGTACCGGTCGAAAATTTACTCCGGTATTATTGCGATTCATTTGGGAACAATCGTAGCATGTTGTCAGGCGAGAAGATACTCTTAGAAATGATCTAACCTTACAAACGGGCTTCCAGTTTATTTGCTTCTCCGAATTGCGATCAAAAGCATCAGAGAGGTACAAAATCCATACCGGTCAAAAATTCACTCAAGGAGTATAGTGATTCATTTGGAAACAATCTTTGAATGTTTACGGGCGGGAAGATCTATAACATCGGAGAGTTACAAAATCCGTACCGGTCAAAAATTTACACAGCGAGTATTGTGGTTCATTTGGGAACAATCCTAGCATGTTGTCGGGCGTGGAGGAACTCTTAGAAACGATCCAACCTCACAAACTAGTTGCAGGTAGCCAAACATTTCAGAATTGCGATCTATAGCATCGTAGAGGTACGAAATCCGTACCGGTCGAAATTTTACTTATGGAATATTTTGATACATTGGGGAACAATTCTAGCATGTTCTTGGGCGAGATAAATTTCTTTGAAATGACCCAACCGCTCAAACAAGTTGCCGTTAGCCAAGCTTCTCCGAATTGCGATCTAAAGCATCGGAGTGGTACGAAATCTGCACCGTTAAAAAATTCACACCGGGATTATAGCGATACATTTGGGAACAATCCCAGGATATTGTCAGGCGATAAGAAACTCTTAAAAATGATTCATCCTCTCAAACGAGTTTCCTAAAGCCAATCTTCTCCGAATTGCGATCTAAAGAATCGGAGAGGTTCGAATTCCGTACCGGCCTAAATTTCATGCGGGGAGTATTGCGATTCATTTGGGAAAAATCGTCGCATGTTCTCGTGCGAGAAGATACTCTAAAAAATTATCCAACCTCACAAAGGAGCTTCCAGTTTCTTAGCTTCTCTGAATTGTGATCTAAAACATCGGAGAGGTACGAAATCTATACCAGTCAAAAATTCACTCAGGGAGTCTAGAGATTCAGTTGGAAACAATCCTAGCATGTTTTCGGGTGAGAAGATACTCTAAGAAACGATCTAACCAACAAAACGAGCTGTCGGTAGCAAAGCTTCCCCGAATTGTGATCTATAGCATCGGAGAGCAACGAAATCCGTACCGACCGAAAAGTCACACAGTGAGTACTGCGGTTCATTTGGGAACAATTCTAGCATGTTGTCGGGCGTGAAGGAACTCTTAAAAAAGATCTAACCTCACTAACATGTTGTTGGTAGCCAAGCATCTCTGAATTGCGATCTAAAGCATCGTAGAGGTACAAAATCCGTACCGGTCTAAATTTTACCTTTGGAATATTTCAAATCTTTAGGGAACAATCCTAGCATATTGTCGGGCAAGATAAATCAATTTGAAATGATCCAACCACTCAAACAAGTTGTCGGTAGCCAAGCTTCTCTGAATTGCGATTTAAGGAACCGGAGGGGTACGAAATCCGTACCGGTCGAAAATTCACACCGTGATTATTGTGATTCATTTGGGCAGAATCCTAGCATGATGTCGGCCGTGAAGAAACTTTTAGAAATGATACAACCTCTCAAACGAGTTGCCCGTAGCCAAGCATCTCCGAATTGCGATCTAAAGAATCGGAGAGGTTCGAATTCCGTATCGGTCTAAATTTCAAACTGGGATTATTACGATTGATTTGGGTACAATCGTAGCATGTTGTTGGGCAAGAAGATACTCTTAGAAATGATCCATCCTCACAAACGAGCTTCCATTTGCTTAACTTCTTCTAATTGCGATATAAAGCATCGGAGAGGTACGAAATCCATACCGGTCAAAAATTCTCTCAGGGAGTATAGAGATTCATTTGGAAACAATCCTAGCATGTTTTCGGGCAAGAAGATACTCTTAGAAAGGATCAAACCAACCAAACGAGTTGTCGGTAGCCAAGCTTCTCCGAATTGTGATCTAAAGCATCGGAGAGGTACGAAATCCGTAACGGTTGAAAAGCCACACAGGGACTATTGTGATTAATTTGGGAACAATCCAAGCATGTTGTCAGGAGTGATGGAACTCTTAAAAACGATCCAACTTCACTAACTAGTTGCTGGTATCCAAGCATCCCAGAATTGAGATCTAAAGCATCATAAAGTTACGAAATCCGCACCGGTCGAAATTTTTCTTTTGGATTATTTAGATTCTTCAGGGAACAATCCTAGCACGTTGTCGGGCGAGATAAATCTCTTTGAAATGATCCAACCTCGCAAACAAGTTGCCGGTAGCCATGCTTCTCCGAATAGCGATCTAAAACATCGGAGTGGTACGAAATTCGTACCGGTCAAAAATTTACTCCGGATTATTGCGATTCATTTGGGAAAAAACGTAGCATGCTGTCAGGCGAGAAGATACTCTTAGAAATGATCTAACCTTACAAACGGGCTTCCAGTTTCATTGCTTATCCGAATTGCGATCAAAAGCTTCGGAGAGGTACAAAATTCATACCGGTCAAAAATTCACTCAAGGAGTATAGTGATTCATTTGGAAACAATCTTTGAATGTTTACGGGCGGGAAGATCTATAACATCGGAGAGGTACGAAATCCGTAACGGTCGAAAAGTCACACAGTGAGTATTGTGGTTCATTTGGGAACAATCCTAGCATGTTGTCGGGCGTGGAGGAACTCTTAGAAACGATCCAACCTCACAAACTACTTGCAGGTAGCCAAAAATTTCAGAATTGCGATCTAAAGTATCGTAGAGGTACGAAATCCGTACCGGTCAAAATTTTACTTATGGAATATTTTGATACATTGGGGAACAATCCTAGCATGTTCTTGGGCGACATAAATTTCTTTGAAATGATCCAACCGCTCAAACAAGTTGCCGGTAACCAAGCTTTTCCGAATTGCGATCTAAAGCATCGGAGTGGTACGAAATCTGCACCGTTCAAAAATTCTCACCGGGAGTATAGCGATACATTTGGGAACAATCCTAGGATATTGTCGGGCGATAAAAAACTCTTAGAAATGATTCATCCTCTCAAACGAGTTGCCGATAGCCAAGCTTCACCGAATTGCGATCTAAAGAATCGGAGAGGTTCGAATTCCTTACCGGCCTAAATTTCATACCGGGATTATTGCGATTCATTTGGGAACAATCGTAGCATGTTATCGGGGCGAGAAGATACTCTTTGAGCTTATCCAACCTCCCAAACGAGCTTCCAGTTTCTTAGCTTCTCCGAATTGCGATCTAAAGCATCGGAGAGGTACGAAATACATACCAGTCAAAAATTCACTCAGGGAGTATATAGATTCATTTGGAAACAATCCTAGAATGTTTTCGGGCGAGAAGATACTCTAAGAAACGACCTAACCAACCAAACGAGCTGTCGGTAGCAAAGCTTCTCCGAATTGTGATCTATAGCATCGGAGAGGTACGAAATCCGTACCGGTCGAAAAGCCACACAGTGAGTATTGTGATTCATTTGGGAGTAATCCTAGCACGTTGTGGGGCATGAAGGAACTCATAGAAATGATCCAACCTCACTAACTAGTTTATGGTAGACAACCATCTCAGAATTACGATCTAAAGCATCGTAGAGTTACGAAATCCGTACCGGTCGGAATTTCACCTTTGGAATATTTCGATTCATTGGGGAACAATTCTGGCATGTTGTCGGGGGAGATAAAATTTTTTGAAATGATCCAACCTCTCGAACAAGCTGCCGGTAGCCAAGTTTCTCCGAATTGCGATCTATCGGAGTGGTACTAAATCCTTACCGGTCAAAAATTCACACCGGGAGTATTGCGATTCATTTGGGAAGAAACCTAGCATGATGTCGGCCGTGAAGAAACTTTTAAAAATGATACAACCTCTCAAACGAGTTGCCGGGTAGCCAAGCTTCTCCGAATTGCGATCTAAAGTATCGGAGGAGAGGTTCGAATTCCATACCGGCCTAAATTTCATACCGGGAGTATTGCGATTAATATGGGAACAATCGTAGCATGTTATCGAGCGTGATGATACTCTTAGAAATGATCAAACCTCACATACGGACTTCTAGCTTCTTAGCTTCTCCGAATTGCGATCTAAATTATCGGAGAGGTACGAAATCCATACCGGTCAAAAATTTATTCATGGAGTATAGAGATCCATTTGCAAACAATCCACGTATGTTTACGGGCGAGAAGATACTTTAAGAAATGATCTAACCAACCAAACGAGTTGTCGGTAGCCAAGCTTCTCCGAATTGTGATCTATAGCATCGGAGAGGTTCAAAATCCGTACCGGTCGAAACTTACACAGTGAGTATTGCGGTTCATTTGGGAACAATCCTAGCATGTTGTCGGGCGTGAAGGAACTCTAAGAAACGATCAAACCTTACTAACTAGTTGCTGGTAGCCAAGCATCTCTGAATTGCGATCTAAAGCATCGTAGAGGTACAAAATTCGTACCTGTCTAAACTTTACCATTAGAATATTTCGATTCTTTAGGGAACAATCCTAGCATGTTGACGGGCGAGATAAATCTCTTTGAAATGATGTAACCTCTCAAACAAGTTGTCGGAAGCCAAGCTTCCCCAAATTGCGATCTAAAGCACTGAAAAGGTACGAAATCCGTACCGGTCGAAAATTCACACCGGGATTAATGCGATTCATTTGGGTAGATTCCTAGCATGATGTCGGCCGTGAATAAACTTTTAGAAATGATACAACCTCTTAAACGAGTTGCCGGTAGCCAAGCTTCTCCGAATTGCGATCTAAAGAATCGGAGAGGTTCGAATTCCGTATCGGTCTAAATTTCAAACCGGGAGTATTACGATTGATTTGGGAACAATCGTAGCATGTTGTCGGGCGAGAAGATACTCTTTGAAATGATCTATCCTCACAAACGAGCTTCCATATGCTTAGCTTTTTCGAATTGCGATATAAAGCATTGGAGAGGTACAAAATCCATACCGGTCAATAATTCTGTCAGGGATTATAGAGATTCATTTGGAAACAATACTAGCAAGTTTTTGGGCAAGAAGATACTCTTAGAAACGAACAAACCAACCAAACGAGTTGTCGGTAGCCAAGCTTCTCCGAATTGTGATCTATTGCATCGGAGAGGTACGAAATCCGTACCGGTCGAAAAGTCACAAAGGAACTATTGCGATTAATTTGGGAACAATCCAAGCATGTTGTCGAGCGCGAAAGATCTCTTAGAAATGATCCAACTAGTTGCTGGTAGCCAAGCTCCTCAAAATTGCGATCTAAAGCATCGTAGAGGTAAGAAATCCGTTCTGGTCAAAAATTTTCCTTTGGAATATTTCGATGCTTTAGGGAACAATCTTAGCATGTTGTCGGGAGAGATAAATCTCTTTGAAATGATCCAATTTCTCAAACAAGTTGCCGGCAGCCAAGCTTCTCCGAATTGCGATCTATGGTATCGGAGTGGTACGAAATCCGTACCGTTCAAAAATTTACTCCGGGAGTATTGCGGTTAATTTGGGAACAGTCCTAGGATGTTGTCGGGCAATAAGAAACTCTTAGAAATGATCCTTCCTCTCAAACGAGTTGTCGGTAGCTAAACTTCTCCGAATTACGATCTAAAGCACCGGAGAGGTTCGAAATCCATACCGGACGAAAATTCACACCGAGATTATTGCGATTAATTTGGGAAGAAGCCTAGCATAACGTCGGCCATAAAGAAACTTCTAGAAACGATTCAACCTCTTAAACGAGTTGTCGGTAGCCAAGCTTCCCCGAATTGCGATCTAAAGCATCGGAGAGGTACGAAATCCGTACCGGCCGAAAATTCATAGATGGAGAATAGAGATTAATTTGGAAACAATCCAAGCATGTTTTTGGGAGAGAAGATACTCTTAGAAAGGATCTAACCAACCAAATGAGTTTTCGGTAGCAAAGCTTCTCCAAATTGTGATCTATAGCATCGGAGAGGTACGAAATCCGTAACGGTCGGAAACTCACACAGGGAGTTTTGCGATTCATTTGGTAACAATCCTAGCATGTTGTCGGGAATGAATGAACTCTTAGAAACAATCCAACCTCACTAACTAGTTGTTGGTTGCCAAGCATCTCAGAATTGCGATCTAAAGCATCATAGAGTTACGAAATCCGTACCGGTCGAAATTTCACATTTGGAATATTTCGATTCATTGGGGAACAATCCTAACATGTTGTCAGACGAGATAAAATTTTTTGAAATTATCCAACCTCTCAAACAAGTAGCCGGTAGCCAAGCTTCTCTTAATTGCGATCTAATGCTTCGGAGTACTATGATATCCGTACCAGTCAAAAACTCACACCGGGATTATTGCGATGCATTTGGGAACAATCCTAGGATGTTGTCGGGCAATAAGAAACTATTAGAAATGATTTATCTTCTCAAACAAGTTGCCGGTAGACAAGCTTCTCCGAATTCAGATCTAAAGCACCGAAAAGGTACGAAATCTGTACCGGTCGAAAATTCACACCGGGAGTATTGCGATTAATTTGGGAAGAATCCAATCATGATGTCGGCCTTGAAGAAATTTTTAGAAATGATATATTCTCTCAAACGAGTTGCCGGGTAGCCAAGCTTCTCCGAATTGCGATCTAAATTATCGGAGAGGTTCGAATTCCGTACCGGCCTAAATTTCATACCGAAAGTATTGCGATTCAATTGGGAACAATCGTAGCATGTTGTCGGGCGAGAAGATACTCATAGAAATGATCCAACCTCGCAAACGGGCTTCCAGTTTCTTTGCTTCTCCGAATTGCGATCTAAAGCATCGGTGAGGTACAAAATCTATACCGATCAAAAATTCACCCAGGGAGGATAGTGATTCATTTGGAAACAATCTTACCATGTTTACGGGCGAGAAGATACTCTAAGAAACGATCAAACCAACCACACTTGTTGTCGGTAGCCAAACTTCTCCGAATTGTGATCTATAATATCGGAGAGGTACGAAATCCGTACTGGTGGAAAAGTCACACAGTGGGTATTGCGGTTCATTTGGGAACAATTCTAGCATGTTGTCGGGCGTGGAGGAACTCTTTGTAACGATCCAACCTCACTAATTAGTTGCTGGTAGCCGAGCATCTCTGAATTGGGATCTAAAGCATCGTAGAGGTACGAAATCCGTACCGGTCTAAATTTTACCTTTGGAATATTTCGATTCTTTAGGAAACAATCCTAGCATGTTGTCGGGCGAGATAAATCTCTTACAAATGATCCAACCTCTCAAAAAAATTGTCGGTTACCATGCTTCTCCGAATTGCGATCTAAAGTACCGGAGAGGTACGAAATCCGTACCGATTGAAAATTCACACCGGGATTAATGCGATTCATTGGGGGACAATCCTAGCATGTTTTCGGGTGAGAAGTAACATTTAGAAACGGTCCATCCTCTTAATAAAGCTGCCGGTAGACAAGCTTCTCCAAATTGCGATCTTAAGCATCGGGGAGGGACGAAATCTGTACCGTTCTAAAATTCTCACCGAGTTTTGCGATTGATCGGGGAACATTCCTAGCATATTCTCGGGCGGGAAAAAACTCTAAGAAATGAACCAACCACTCAAACGAGTTCCGCTAGGCAAGCTTCTACGAAATGGATTTTAAAGCATCGGAGAGGTACGAAATCCGTACCGGTCAAAAATTCACCACGGGAGTATTGCGATTCATTTGAGAACAATTCCTGCTAGTTGTCGGGAGAGAAGAAACTCGCTGAAAAGATCCAACCTCTCAAACCAGTTGCCGGTAGCCAAGCTTCTCAGAATTACAATCTAAATCATTTGAGAGGATCAAAATCCGTACCGGTCAAAAATTCACACCGGGAGTATTGCGATTTATTTGGGTACAATCCACGCATGTTGTCGGGCGAGAAGAAGCTATTAGATGTGATCCGACCTCTCAAACGAGTTGCTGGAAGCATCGGAGAGGTACAAAATTCGTACCGGTCGAAAATCCACACAGGGAGTATAGAGATTCATTTTGAAAAAATCCAAGAATTTTTTCGGGCGAGAAGATACTCTTTGAAACGATCTAACCAACCAAACGTGTTATTGGTAGCCAACCTCTTCCGAATTGTGATCTATAGCATCGGAGAGGTACGAAATCCCTACCGATCTAAAATTTACTCTGGGAATATTGCAATTCATTTGGGAAAAATCCTAGGATGTTGTCGAGCAATGAGAAACTCTTAGAAATGATCCATCCACTCAAACGAGTTGCCTGTATCCAAGCTTCTCCGAATTGCGATCTAAAGCATCGGAGTGGTACGAAATCCGTACCGGTCGAAAATTCACACAGATAGTACAGAGATTCATTTGGAAACAATCCTAGCATGTTTTCGGGCGAGAAAATACACTTAGAATCGATCAAACCAGCAAACGTGTTGTCGGTGGCCAAGCTTCTCAGAATTGTGATCTATAGCTTCGTAGAGGTACGAAATCCGAATCGGTCGAAAAGTCACACGGGTAGTATTGCGACTCATTTGGGAAACAACCTAGCATGATGTCGGCCGTCAAAAGACTTTTATAAACCGTACAGCCTCTCAAACCAGTTCCCGATAACCAAGCTTCTCCGAATTGCGATCTAAATCCTCGGAGAGGTTCGAAATCCGTACCGGTCAGAAATTCACTCAGGGAGCATAGAGATTCATTTGAAAGCAATCCTAGCATGTTTTCGGGCAAGAAAATACTCTAAGAAACGATCTAACCACCAAACGAGTTGTCGGTAGCCAAGCTTCTCCGAATTGTGATCAATAGCATCGTAGAGGTACGAAATCCGTACCGGTCGAAAAGTCCCTCAGGGAGTATTGCGATTCATTTGGGAACAATCCCAGCTTGTTGTCGGGCGTGAAGGAACTTTTAGAAACGCCCCAACCTCACTAACTAGTTGCTAGGAGCCAAGCATCTCAGAATTGCGATCAAAAGCATCGTTGAAGTATGAAATCCGTACTGTTCGATATTTCAGTTTTGGATTATTTTAATTCATTGGGGAACAATCCTAGCATGTGGTCGTGCGAAATAAATTTCTTTGAAATGATGCAACCTCTCCAAAAAGTTGTCGGTAGCCAAGCTTCTCCGAATTGCGATCTAAAGCATATGAATGGTACGATATCCGTATCGGTCAAAAACTCACACCGGGAGTATTGCGATACATTTGGGAACAATCCATGGATATTGTCGGGCAATAAGAAACTCTAAGAAATGATTCATACTCTGAAACGAGTTGCCAGTAGACAAGCTTCTCCGAATTGCGATTTAAAGCAACAGAGAGGTACAAAATCCGCACCGGTCGAAAATTCACGCCGGGTGTATTGCGATTCATTTGGGAAGAATCCTAGCATGATGTCTGCCGTGAAGAAACTTTTAGAAATGATGCAACCTCTCAAACGAGTTGCCGGTAGCCAAGCTTCTCCGAATTGCGATCTAAATCATCGGAGAGGTACGAAATCCATACCGGTCAAAAATTCACCCAGGAAGTATAGAGATTCATTTGGAAACAATCCTAGTATTTTTTCGGGCGAGAAGATACTCTAAGAAACAATCTAACCGTCCGAACGAGTTGTCGGTCGCCAAGCTTCTCCGAATTGTGATCTATAGCATCGGAGAGGTACGAAATCCGTACCGGTCGAAAAGTCACACAATGAGTATTGTGATTTATTTGGGAACAATTCTAGCATGTTGTCGGGCGTAAAGGAACTCTTAGAAACGATCCAACCTCACTAACTAGTTGCGGGTAGCCAAGAATCTCATAATTGCGATCTAAAGGATCGTAGAGGTACGAAATCTGTACCGGTCAAAATTTTACCATTGGAATATTTCTATACTTTAGGGAACAATCCTAGCATGTTGATAGATCTCTTTAAAATGATCCAGCCTCTCAAACAAGTTGCCGGTAGCCAAGCTTCTCCGAATTGCTATCTAAAGCATCGGAGTGTTATGAAATCCGTACCTCTCAAAAATTCACTCCGGGAGTATTGCGATTCATTTGGGAACAATCCTTGGATTTTTTCGGGCAATAAGAAACTCTTAGAAGTGATCCATCCTCTCAAAGGTTTGCCGGAAGAAAAGCTTCTCCGAATTGCGATCTAAAGCACCGGAGAGGTACGAAATTCGCACCGGTCGAAAATTTACACCGGGAGTATTGCGATTCATTTGGGAAGAATTCTAGCATGATGTCCGCCGTGAAGAAACTTTTAGAAACATTACAACCTGTCAAACGAGTTGTCGGTAGCCAAGCTTCTCGGAATTGTATCTAAAGCATCGAAGAGGTACGAAATCCGTACCGGTCGAAAAGTCACACATGGAGTATAGAGATTCATTTGAAAACAATCCTAGCATGTTTTCGGGCGAGAAGATACTCTAAGAAACGATCTATCCAACCAAACGATTTGTCGGTAGCCAAGCTTCTCCAAATTGCGATATATAGCATCGAAAATGTACGAAATCCGTACCGGCCGAAAAGTCAGACAGGGAGTATTACGATTCATTTGGGAACAATCCTAGCATGTTGTAGGGAATGAAGGAACTCTTAGAAATGATCCAACCTCACTAACTAGTTGCAGGTAGCCAAGCATTTCATAATTGCGATCTAAAGCATCATGAGGTACGATATCCGTACCGATCGAAATTTTACTTTTGGAATATTTTAATACATTTGGGAACAATCCTAGCATGTTTTTGGGAGAGATAAATTTCATTGAAATGTTCCAACCACTTAAACAAGTTGCCGGAAGCCAAGCTTCTCCGAATTGTGATTTAAAGCATCGGAGTGGTACGAAATCCGTACCGGTCAAAAATTCACACCGGGAGTATTTCGATACATTTGGGAACAATCCTTGGATGTTGTCGGGCAATAAGAAACTCTTAGAAATGATTCATCCTCTCAAAAGAGTTGCAGGTAGCCAAGCTTATCCGAATTGTGATCTAAGCAGCGGAGGGGTATGAAATCCGTACCGGTCGAAAATTTACACCAGGAGTATTGCGATTCATTTGGGAGAAATCCTGACATGATGTCAGCCGTGAAGAACCATTTAGCAATGATACAACCTCCCAAACGAGTTGCCGAAAGCCAAGCTTCTCCGAATTGCGATCTAAAGAATCGGAGAGGTTCAAATTTTGTATCGGTCTAAATTTCATAACGGGAGTATTGCGATTAATTTGGGAACAATCGTAGCATGTTGTCGGACAAGAAGATAATCTTAGAAAAGATCCTACCTTACAAGCGAGCTTCCAGTTGCTTAGATTCTCCAAATTACGATATAAGCATCGGAGAGGTACGAAATCCATACCGGTCAGAAATTCACTCAGGGAGTATACAGATTAATTTGGAAACAATAATAGCATGTTTTCGGGCGAGGTTAGAAATTCGTACCAGCCTAAATTTAATACCGGGAGTATTGCGATTCATTTCAGAACAATCGTAGCATGTTGTCGTGAGGCAAGATACTCTTAGAAATGATCCAACCTCAAAAATGAGCTTCCAATCTCTTAGCTTCTTTGAATTGCGATCTAAAGCATTGGAGAGTGACAAAATCCATACCGGTCAAAAATTCACTCAAAGAGTATAGTGATTCATTTGGAAACAATCCTTGCATGTTTAAGGGCGAGAAGATACTCTAAGAAATGATCTAACCAACCAAACGAGTTGTCGGCAGCCAACCTTCTCCGAATTGTGATCTATAGCATCGAAGAGGTATGAAATCTGTACCGGTCGAAAAGTCACACAGGGAGTATTACGATTCATTTGGGAACAATCCTAACATGTTGTCGGGCTAGAAGATACTCTTAGAAACGATCCAACCTCTCAAACGAGCCGCCTGTAGCCAAGCTTCTCCGAATTGCGATCTAAAGCATAGATGAGGCTCGAAGTCTATACCGGTTTGAAATTTGCACCGAGATTATTGTGATTCATTTGGGAATAATCATAGTATGTTGTCGGGTGGGAAGAAAATGTTAGAATTGATCTAACCTCTCAAGCGAGTTGCCGACAACCAAGTTTCACTGAATTGCGATCTAAAGCATCAGAAAGGTACGTAATCCGTACTCGTCGAAAATTCACATAGGGAGTATAGAGATTAATTTAGAAAAACAATCCTAGCATGTTTTCGGGCGAGAAGATACTCTTAGAAACGATCTAACCAACCAAACGAGTTGTCGGTAGCCAAACTTCTCAGAATTGTGATCTACAGCATCGGAGAGGTACGAAATCCGTACCGGTCGAAAAGTCACACAGGGAGTATTACAATTCATTTGGGAAGAATCCTATCATTATATCGGCCTTGATGAAACTTTTAGAAATGATACAACCTCTCAAACAAGTTGCCAGTAGCCAAGCTTCTCCGAATTGCGATCTAAAGAATTTGAAAGGTTCGAATTCTCTACAGGTCTAAATTTCATACCGGGACTATTGTGACTCATTTGGGAACAATGGTAGTATGTTGAGAGGCGAGAAGAAACTTTTAGAAATGATCGAACCTCACAAACGAGTTTCCAGTTTCTTAACTTCTCCGAATTGCGATCTAAAGCATCGGAGTGGTATGAAATCCATACCGGTCAAAAATTCACTCAGGGAGTATAGAGATTCATTGGAAAACAATCCTAGCAAGTTTTCGGGCGAGAAGATACTCTAAGAAATGATCCTACCAACCAAACGAGTTGTCGGTAGCCAAGCTTCTCCGAATTGTGATCTATAGCATCGGAGAGGTACGAAATCCGTACCGGCCGAAAAGTCACACAGGGAGTATTGCGATTCATTTGGGAACAATCAAAGCATGTTGTTGGGCGTGAAGGAACTCTTAGAAACGTCCCAACCTCAATAACTAGTTCCTGGTAGCCAAACATCTCGAAATTGCGATCTAAAGCATCGTATAGGTACGAAATCCGTACTGGTCGATATTTCACCTTTGGAATATTTTGATTCATTGGGGAACAATCCTTGCAGGAGGTCGTACGAAATAAATTTCTTTGAAATGATCCAACCTCTCCAAAAAGTTGCCGGTGGCCAAGCTTCTCCGAATTGCGATCTAAAGCATAAGAGTGGTACGATATCCGTACCGGTCAAAAACTCACACCGGGAGTATTGCGATACAATTGGGAACAATCCATGGATATTGTCGGGAAATAAGAAACTCTTAGAAATGATTCATCCTCTAAAACGAGTTGCCGGTAGACAAGCTTCTCCGAATTGCGATCTAAAGCACCAGAGAGGTACGAAATCCTCACCGGTCGAAAATTCACGCCGGGAGTATTGCGATTCATTTGGAAAGAATCCTAGCACGATGTCGGCCGCGAAGAACTTTTTAAAACGATACAACCTCTCAAACGAGTTGCCGGTAGCCAAACTTCTCCGAATTGTGATCAAAATCATCGGAGAGGTACGAAATCCATACCGGTCAAAAATTCGCCCAGGAAGTATAGAGATTCATTTGGAAACAATCCTAGCATGTTTTCAGGCGAGAAGATAATCTAAGAAGCGATCTAACCGACCAAACGAGTTGTCGGTAGTCAAGCTTCTTCGAATTGTGATCAATAGCATTGGTGAGGTACGAAATCCGTACCAGTCGAAAAGTCACACAGTGAGTATTGCGAATCATTTGGGAACAATCCTAGCAGGTTGTCAGGCGTGAATGAACTCTTAAAACCGATCCAACCTTACTACCTAGTTGCTGGTAGCCAAAAATCTCATAATTGCGATCTAAAGCATCGTAGAGGTACGAAATTCGTACCGGTCGAAATTTTACCATTGGAATATTTCGATACTTTAGGGAACAATCCAAGCATGTTATCGGGTGAGATAGATCTCTTTGAAATTATCCAACTTCTTAAACAAGTTGCCAGTAGCCAAGCTTCTTCGAATTGCTATCTAAAGCATCGGAGTGTTAAGAGACCCGTACCTGTCAAAAATTCACTTCGGGAATATTGCGATTCATTTGGGAACATTCCTTGGATTTTGTCGGGCAATAAGAAACTCTTAGAAATTATCCATCCTCTCAATGGAGTTGTCGGAAGCCAAGCTTCACCGAATTGCGATCTAAAGCACCGGAGAGGTACGAAATCCGTGCCGGTCAAAAATTCACACTGGGAGTATTGCGATTCATTTGGGAAGAATCCTTGCATGATGTCGGCCGTGAAGAAACTTTTAGAAACATTACAACCTCTCAAACGAGTTGCCGGTAGCCAAGCTTCTCAGAATTGCATCTAAAGCATCGAAGAGGTACAAAATCCGTAACGGTCGAAAAGTCACACATGGAGTATAGAAATTCATTTGGAAACAATCCTTGCATGTTTTCGGGCGAGAAGAAACTCTAAGAAACGATCTTTCCAGCCAAACGATTTGTCGGCAGCAAAGCTTCTCCAAATTGTGATATATAGCATCGGAAAGGTACGAAATCTGTACCGGTCAAAAAGTCAGACAGGGAGTATTGCGATTCATTTGGGAACAATCCAAGCATGTTGCCGGGCATGAAAGAACACTTAGAAATGATCCAACCTCACTAACTAGTTGCAGGTAGCCAAACATTTTTGATTTGCGATCTAAAGCATCGTAGAGGTACGAAATCCGTACCGTTCGAAATTTTACTTTTGGAATATTTCGATACATTAGGGAACAATCCTAGCATGTTGTTGGGCGAGATAAATTTCATTGAAATGATCCAACCTCTCAAACAACTTTCCGGGAGCCAAGCTTTTCCGAATTGCGATCTAAAGCATCGTAGTGGTTCGAATTCCTTACCGGTCAAAAATTCACACCGGAAGTATTTCGATACATTTGAGAACACTCCTAGGATGTTGTCGGGCAATAAGAACCTCTTAGAAAGGATTCATCCTCTCAAAGGAGTTGCTGGTAGCCAAGCTTATCCGAAAATTCACACCAGAAGTATTGCGATTCATTTGGCAAAATTCTTAGCATGTTGTCGGCCGTGAAGAAACTTTTAGCAATGAAACAACTTCTCAAACGAGTTGCCGGAAGCCAAGCTTCTCCGAATTGCGATCTAAAAATCGGAGAGGTTTGAATTCCATACCGGTCTAAATTTCATAACAGGAGTATTCCGATTAATTTGGGAACAATCGTAGCATGCTGTCGGACGAGAAGATTATCTTAGAAATGATCCCACCTTACAAACGAGCTTCTTGTTGGTTAGCTTCTCCAAATTGCGATCTAAAGCATCGGAGAGGTACGAAATCCATACCGGTCAAAAATTTACTCAGGGAGTATACAGATTCATTTGGAAACAATCATAGCATGTTTTCGGGCGTGTGGATACTCTTAGAAACGATCTAACCAACCAAACGAGTTGTCGGTATCCAAGCTTCTCCGAATTGTGATCTATAGCATCGGAGAGGTCCGAAATCCGTGCCGATCTAAAAGTTACACAGGGAGAATTGCGATTCATTAGGGAACAATCCTAGCATGTTTTCAGGCGAGATAAATCTCTTTGAAATGATCCAACCTCTCAAACAAGTTGCCGGTTGCCATGCTTCTCCGAATTGCGACCTAAAGCATCGTAGTGATACGAAATACGTACCGGTCAAAAACTTAGTCCAGGATTATTGCGATTCATTTGGGAACGATCCTAGGATGCTGTCGGGCAATGAGAAACTTTTAGAAATGATCCATCCACTCAAACGAGTTGCCAGTAGCCAAGCTTCTCCGAATTGCGATCTAAAGCACCGAAGAGGTATGAAATCCGTACCGGTCAAAAATTTACACCGGGAGTATTGCGATTCATTTGGGAAGAATCCTAGCATGACTTCGGGCGAGAAAATAATCTTAGAAATGATCTAGCCAACCAAACGTGTTGTCGGTAGCCAAGCTTCTCCGTATTGAGATATATAGCATCGGAGAGGTACGAAATCCGTACCAGTCGAAAAGTCACTCAGGTAATAATGCGACTCATTTGGGAACAATCCTAGCATGATGTCAGCCGTGAAGAGACTTTTAGAAATGATACAAACTCTCAAACGAGTTGCCGGTAACCAAGCTTCTCCGAATTGCGATCTAAATCATCCGAGAGGTACGAAATCCGTACCGGTCGAAAATTCACACAGGGAGTATAGAGATTCATTTGGAAATAATCCTAGCATGTTTTAGGACGAGAAAATACTGTTCGAAACTATCTAACCAGCCAAACGAGTTGTCGGTAGCCAAGCTTCTCAGAATTGTGATCTATAGCATCGGTGGGGTACAAAATTCTTACCGACCGAAAAGTCACACAGTGAGTATTGCGGTTCATTTGGGAACAATCCTAGCATGTTGTCGGGCTTGAAGGACCTCTTAGAAAAGATCCAACCACACAACTAGTTGCTGGTAGCCAAGCATCTCTGAATTGCGATCTAAAGCATCGTAGAGGTACAAAATCCATTCTGGTTTAAATTTTACCTTTGGAATATTTCGATTATTTAAGGATCAATCCTAGTATGTTGTCGGTAGCCAAGCTTCTCCGAATTGCGATCTATAGCACCGTAGGGGTACGGCATCCGTACCGGTCAAAAATTCACTCCGGGATTAATGTGATTCATTTGGGCTGAAACATAGCATGATGTCGGCCGTGAAGAAACTTTTAGAAATGATACAACCTCTCAAACGAGTTGCCGGTAGCCAAGCTTCTTCGAATTGCGATCTAAAGAATCGGAGAGGTTCGAATTCCGTACCGGTCAAAATTTCAAACCGGGAGTATTGCGATTGATTTGGGAACAATCGTAGCATGTTGTCGGGCGAGAAGATACTCTTAGAAATGATCCAACCTCATAAACGAGCTTCCAGTTTCATAGATTCTCCGAATTGCGATCTAAAGCATCAGAGAGGTACGAAATCCGTACCGGCCATAAATTCACTCAGGGAGTATAGAGATTCATTTGGAAACAATCCTAGTATGTTTGCGGGCGAGAAGATACTCTAAGAAACGATATAACCAACCAAACGAGTTGTCGGTAGCCAAGCTTCTCCGAATTGTGATCTATAGCATCGGAGAGGTACGAAATTCGTACCGGTCGAAAAGTCAGACTGTGAGTATTGTGGTTCATTTGGGAACAATCCTAGCATGTTTTCGAGCGTGAAGGAACTCTTAGAAACGATCTAACCTCACTAACTAGTTTCTGGTAGCCAAGCATCTCTGAATTGCAATCTAAAGTATCGTAGATGTACGAAATCCGTACCGGTCTAAATTTTACCTTTGGAATATTTCAATTCATTAGGGAACAATCCTAGCATGTGTCGGGCGCGATAAATCTCTTTGAAATGTGCCAACCTCTCAAACCTGTTGTCGGTTTTCAAGCTTCCCCGAATTGCGATCTTAAGCACCGGATAGGTACGAAATCCGTACCGGTCGGAAATTATCACCGGGATTAATGCGATTCATTTGGGAAGAATCCTTGCATGATGTTGGCCGTGAATTTTTTTTAAGAAATGATACAACCTCTCAAACGAGTTGCCGGTAGCCAATCTTCTCCGAATTGCGATCTAAAGCAGCGGAGAGCTAAGAAATCCGTACCGGCCTTAAATTCACACCGGGAGTATTGCGATTCATTTAGGAAGAATCCTAGCATGATGTCGGTCGTGAAGAAACTTTTAGAAACGATACAACCTCTCAAACGAGTTGCCGAAAGCCAAGCTTCTCCGAATTGCGATCTAAAGAATCGGTGAGGTTCGAATTCCGTACCGGCCTAAATTTCTTGCGGGGAGTATTGCGATTCATTTGGGAAAAATCGTCGCATGTTATCGTGCGAGAAGATAATCAAAAAAATGATCCAACCTCACAAAGGAGCTTCCAGTTTCTTAGCTTCTCTGAATTCGGATCTAAATCATCAGAGAGGTACGAAATCTATACCAGTCATAAATTCACTCAGGGAGCCTAGAGATTCAGTTGGAAATAATCCTAGCATGTTTTCGGGCGAGAAGATACTCTAAGAAACGATCTAACCAACCAAATGAGCTGTCGGTTGCAAAACTTCCCCGAATTGTGTTTTATAGAATCGGAGAGCTACGAAATCCGCACCGACCGAAAATTCATACAGGGAGTACTGCGGTTCATTTGGGAACAATCCTAGCATGTTGTCGGGCGTGAAGGAACTCTAAGAAATGATCAAACCTCACTAACTAGTTGCTGGTAGCCAAACATCTCTGAATTGCGATCTAAAGCAATGTAGAGGTACGAAATCCGTACCGGTCAAAATTTCACCTTTGAAATATTTAGAATCTTTAGGGAACAATCCTAGCATGTTGTCGGGCAAGATAAATCTCTTTGAAATGATCCAACCTCTCAAACAAGTTGTCGGTAGCAAAGCTTCTCCGAATTGCGATTTAAGGAACCGGAGGGGTACGAAATTCGTACCGGTCGAAAATTCACACCGTGATTAATGTGATTCATTTGGGCAGAATCCTAGCATGATGTCGGCCGTGAAGAATCTTTTAGAAATGATACAACCTCTCAAACGAGTTGCCCGTAGCCAAGCTTTTTCGAATTGCGATCTAAAGAATCGGAGAGGTTCGAATTCCGTATCGGTCTAAATTTCAAACTGGGATTATTACGATTGATTTGGGTACAATCGTAGCATGTTGTCGGGTGAGAAGATACTCTTAGAAATGATCCATCCTCACAAACGAGCTTCCATTTGCTTTAGCTTCTCCGAATTGTGGTATAAAGCATCGGAGAAGTACGAAATCCATACCGGTCAAAAATTCTCTCAGGGAGTATAGAGATTCATTTGGAAACAATCCTAGCATGTTTTCGGGCAAGAAGATACTCTCTGAAAGGTTCAAACCAACCAAACGAGTTGTCGGTAGCCAAGCTTCTCCGAATTGTGATCTAAAGCATCGGAGAGGTACGAAATCCGTAACGGTCAAAAAGCCACACAGGGACTATTGTGATTAATTTGGGAACAATTCAAGCATGTTGTCAGGAGTAAAGGAACTCTTAGAAACGATCCAACTTCACTAACTAGTTGCTGGTATCCAAACATCTCAGAATTGTGATCTAAAGCATCATAAAGTTACGAAATCCGTATCGGTCAAAATTTTTCTTTTGGATTATTTAGATTCTTTAGGGAACAATCCTAGCACGTTGTCGGGAGAGATAAATCTCTCTGAAATGATCCAACCTCTCAAACAAGTTGCCGGTAGCCATGCTTCTCCGAATAGCGATCTAAAGCATCGGAGTGGTACGAAATCCGTACCTGTCAATAATTTCTCCGGGATTATTGTGATTCATTTGGGAACAATCGTAGCATGATGTCAGGCGAGAAGATACTCTTAGAAATGATCTAACCTTACAAACGGGCTTCCAGTTTCTTTGCTTCTCCGAATTGCGATCAAAAGCATCGGAGAGGTACAAAATCCATACCGGTCAAAAATTCACTCAAGGAGTATAGTGATTCATTTGAAAACAATCTTTGAATGTTTGCGGGCGGGAAGATCTATAACATCGGAGAGGTACGAAATCCGTACCGGTCGAAAAGTCACACAGTGAGTATTGCGGTTCATTTGGGAACAATCCTAGCATGTTGTCGGGCGTGGAGGAGCTCTTAGAAACGATCCAACCTCACAAACTAGTTGCAGGTAGCCAAACATTTCAGAATTGCGATTTAAAGCATCGTAGAGGTACGAAATCCGTACCGGTCGAAATTTTACTTATGGAATATTTTGATACATTGGGGAACAATCCTAGCATGTTCTTGGGCGAGATAAATTTCTTTGAAATGATCCAACCGCTCAAACAAGTTGCCGGTAGCCAAACTACTCCGAATTGCGATCTAAAGCATCGGAGTGGTTCGAAATCTGCACCGTTCAAAAATTCACACCGGGAGTATAGCGATACATTTGGGAACAATCCTAGGATGTTATCGGGAATAAGAAACTCTTAGAAATGATTTATCTTCTCAAACGAGTTGCCGATAGCCAAGCTTCTCCGAATTGTGATCTAAAGAATCGGAGAGGTTCGAATTCCGTACCGGCCTAAATTTCATACCGGGAATATTGCGATTCATTTGGGAACAATCGTAGCATGTTATCGGGCGAGAAGATACTCTTTGAAATTATCCAACCTCACAAACGAGCTTGCAGTTTCTTAGCTTCTCCGAATTGCGATCTAAAGCATCGGAGAGGTACGAAATCCATACCTGTCAAAAATTCACTCAGGGAGTATAGAGATTCATTTGGAAACAATCCTAGAATGCTTTCGGGCGAGATGATACTCTAAGAAACGTCCTAACCAACCAAACGAGTTGTCGGTAGCAAAGCTTATCCGAATTGTGATCTATAGCATCGGAGAGGTACGAAATCCGTACCGGTCGAAAAGCCACACAGTGAGTATTGTTATTCATTTGGGAACAATCCTAGCATGCTGTGGGGCATGAAGGAACTCTTAGAAATGATCCAACCTCACTAACTAGTTTATGGTAGACAACCATCTCAGAATTGCGATCTAAAGCATCGTAGAGTTACGAAATCCATACCGGTCGGAATTTCACCTTTGGAATATTTCGATTCATTGGGGAACAATCCTGGCATGTTGTCGGGGGAGATAAATTTTTTTGAAATGATCCAACCTCTCAAACAACCTGCCGGTAGCCAAGTTTCTCCGAATTGCGATCTAAAGCATCGGAGTGGTACGATATCCGTACCGGTCAAAAACTCACACCGGGATTATTGCGATACATTTGGGAACAACCCTAAGATGTTGTCGGGCAAGAAGAAACTCTTAAAAATGATTCATCTTCACAAACAAGTTGCCGGTAGACAAGCTTCTCCGAATTACGATCTAAAGCACCGGAGAGGTACGAGATCCGTACCGGTCGAAAATTCACACCGGGAGTATTGCGATTCATTTGGGAAGAAACCTAGCATGATGTCGGCCGTGAAGAAACTTTTAGAAATGATACAACCTCTCAAACGAGTTGCCGGGTAGTCAAGCTTCTCCGAATTGCGATCTAAAGTATCGGAGGAGAGGTTCGAATTCTGTACCGGGAGTATTGCGATTAATATGGGAACAATTGTAGCATGTTATCGAGCGAGAAGATACTCTTAGAAATGATCCAACCTCACAAACGGGCTTCTAGCTTCTTAGGTTCTCCGAATTGTGATCTAAAGCATCGGAGAGGTACGAAATCCATACCGGTTAAAAATTTATTCATGGAGTATAGAGATCCATTTGAAAACAATCCTAGTATGTTTACGGGCGAGAAGATACTCTAAGAAATGATCTAACCAACCAAACGAGTTGTCGGCTGCCAAGCTTCTCCGAATTGTGATCTATAGCATCGGAGAGGTTCGAAATCCTTACCGGTCGAAAGTCACACAGTGAGTATTGCGGTTCATTTGGGAATAATCCTAGCATGTTGTCGGGCGTGAAGGAACTCTAAGAAACGATCCAACCTCACTAACTAATTGCTGGTAGCCAAGCATCTCTGAATTGCGATCTAAAGCATCGAAGAGGTACAAAATTCGTACCTGTCTAAAGTTTACCATTGGAATATTTTGATTCTTTAGGGAGCAATCCTAGCATGTTGTCGGGCGAGATAAATCTCTTTGAAATGATGCAACCTCTCAAACAAGTTATCGGAAGCCAAGCTTCCCCGAATTGCGATCTAAAGCACCGAAGAGGTACGAAATCCGTACCGGTCGAAAATTCACACCGAGATTAATGCGATTCATTTGGGTAGATTCCTAGCATGATGTCGGCTGTGAAGAAACTTTTAGAAATGATACAACCTCTCAAACGAGTTGCCGGTAGCCAAGCTTCTCCGAATTGCGATCTATAGAATCGGAGAGGCTCAAATTCCGACCGGTCTAAATTTTAAACCGGGAGTATTACGATTGATTTGGGAACAATCGTAGCATGTTGTCGGGCGAGAAGATACTCTTTGAAATGATCCATCCTCACAAACGAGCTTCTATATGCTTAGCTTTTTTGAATTGCGATATAAAGCATCGGAGAGGTACGAAATCCATACCGGTCAATAATTTTCTCAGGGAGTATAGAGATTTATTTGGAAACAATCCTAGCAAGTTCTTGGGCAAGAAGATACTCTTAGAAACGAACAAACCAACCAAACGTGTTGTCGGTAGCGAAGCTTCTCCGAATTGTGATCTATAGCATCGGAGAGGTACGAAATCCGTACCGGTCGAAAAGTCACAAAGGGACTATTACGATTAATTTGGGAACAATCCAAGCATGTTGTCGAGCGCGAAAGATCTCTTAGAAACGATCCAACATCACTAACTAGTTGCTGGTAGCCAAGCTCCTCAGAATTGCGATCTAAAGCATCGTAGAGGTAAGAAATCCGTACCGTTCGAAATTTTTCCTTTGGAATATTTCGATGCTTTAGGGAATAATCCTAGCATGTTGTCGGGAGAGATAAATCTTTTTGAAATGATCCAACTTCTCAAACAAGTTGCCGGCAGCCAAGCTTCTCCGAATTGCGAACTAAGGCATCGGAGTGGTACGAAATTCGTGCCGCTCAAAAATTCACTCCGGAAGTATTGCGGTTCATTTGGGAATAGTCCTAGGATGTTGTCGGGCAATAAGAAACTCTTAGAAATGATCCTTCCTCTCAAACGAGTTGTCGGTAGCTAAACTTCTCCGAATTACGATCTAAAGCACCGGGGAGGTTCGAAATCCATACCGGACGAAAATTGACACCGGGATTATTGCGGTTAATTTGGGAAGAAGCCTAGCATGACGTCGGCCATAAAGAAACTTCTAGAAACGATTCAACCTCTTAAAACGAGTTGCCGGTAGCCAAATTTCTCCGAATTGCGATCTAAAGCATCGGAGAGGTACGAAATCCGTACCGGCCTAAAATTCATAGAGGGAGAATAGAGATTAATTTGGAAACAATCCAAGCATGTTTTTGGGCGAGAAGATACTCTTAGAAACGATCTAACCAACCAAACGAGTTGTCGGTAGCCAAGCTTCTCCAAATTGTGATCTATAGCATAGGAGAGGTACGAAATCCGTAACGGTCGGAAACTCACACAGGGAGTTTTGCGATTCATTTGGGAACAATCCTAGCATGTTGTCGGGAATGAATGAACTCTTAGAAACGATCTAACCTCACTAACTAGTTGTTGGTTGCCAAGCATCTCAGAATTGCGATCTAAAGCATCATAGAGTTGCGAAATCCGTACCGGTCGAAATTTCACCTTTGGAATATTTTGATTCATTGGGGAACAATCCTAACATGTTGTCAGGCGAGATAAATTTCTTTGAAATGATCCAACCTCTCAAACAAGTTGCCGGTAGTCAAGCTTCTCTTAATTGCGATCTAATGCTTCGGAGTGGTACGATATCCGTACCCGTCAAAAACTCACACCGGGATTATTGCGATACATTTGGGAACAATACTAGGATGTTGTCGGGCAATAAGAAACTATTAGAAATGATTTATCTTCTCAAACTAGTTGCCGGTAGACAAGCTTCTCCGAATTGCGATCTAAAGCAAGGGAGAGGTGCGAAATTCGTACCGGTCTAAAATTCATATCGGGAGTATTGCGATTCATTTTGGAACAATCGTAGCATGTGTTGTCCGGCGAGATGAAACTCAAAGAAACGATCTGACCTCTCAAACGAGTTACCGGTAACCAAGCTTCTCCCAATTGCAATCTAATGCATCGGAGAGCTACGAAATCCGTACCGGTTAAAAATTTACACCGGGATTAATGCGATTCATTTGGGGACAATCCTAGCTTGTTTTTGGTCGAGTTGAAATTTTTAGAAACAATCCAACCTCTCAATCAAGTTTCTGGTAGACATGCTTCTCCAAATTGCGATCTTAAGCATCGGAGAGGTACGAAATTTGTACCGGTCTAAAATAAACGAGTTTTGCAATTGATTTGGGAACAATCCTAGCATGTTCTCGGGTGCGAAGAAACTCTTAGAAACGATCTAAGCATCCAAACGAGTTGACGGTAGCAAGGCTTCACAAAATTTGGATCTATAGCATCAGAGTGGAACGAAATCCGAACCGGCCAAAAATTCTCAATGGGTTTATTGCGATATATTTGGGGACAATCCTTGCATGTTGTCTGGCGATATAATTGGGGACGATCCAACTTCTCAAACGAGTTGGTGGCAGCCAAGCTTCTCCGAATTGCGATCTAAAGCTTTGGTGAGTTATGAAATCCGTACCGGTCAAAAATTCTCAATGAGATTATTGCGATATATTTGGGAACAATCCTAGCATGTTGTCGGCAGAGAAGAAAGTCTAAGAAATGATCCGACCTCTCAAACGAGTTGTTGGTTGCCAAGCTTCTCGAAATTGCGATCTAAAGCATCGGGGAGGTACGAAATACGTACTTGTAAAAAATTCACAATGGGATTATTGCGATATATTTGGGAACAATCTTAGCATAATGTCGGGCGAGAAGAAACTTTTTGAAACGATCCAACTTCTCAAACGATTTGGCGGTAGCCAAGCTTCCCCGAATTGCGATCTAAAGCATCGGAGAGGTACGAAATCCGTACCAGTCGAAAAGTTACACAAGTAGTATTGTGACTCATTTGGGAATAATCCTAGCATGATGTCAGCCGTGAAGAGACTTATAGAAACGATAAAAACTCTCAAACGAGTTGTCGGTAACAAAGCTTCTCCGAATTGCGATCTAAATCATCGGAGAGGTACGAAATCCGTACCGGTCGAAAATTCACGCAGGGAGTATAGAGATTGATTTGGAAACAATCCTAGCATGTTTTCGGACAAGAAAATACTCTTAGAAACGATCTAACCAGCAAAACGAGTTATCGGCAGCCAAGCTTCTCAGAATTATGATCTATTGCATCGGAGAGGTACGAAATCCGCACGAAAATTCATACAGGGAGTAATGCGATTCATTAGGGAACAATCCTATCTTGTTGTCGGGCGTGAAGGATCTCTTAGAGGCGATCCAACCTCACTAACTAGTTGCTGGTAGCCAAGCATCTCTGAATTGCGATCTAAGGCATCGTAGAGGTACGAAATCCGTACCGGTCGAAATTTCACCTTTGGAATATTTCGATTCATTAGGGAACAATCCTAGCATGTTGAGGGCGAGATAAATCTCATTGAAATGAACCAGGCTCTCAAAAAAATTGCTGGAAGCCAAGCTTCTCCGAATTGCGATCTAAAGCATCGGAGTGGTACGAAATCCTTATCGGTTAAAAATTCTCCCCAGGAGTATTGCGATACATTTGGAAACAATCCTAGGATGCTGTCAGGCAAGAAGAAACTCTTAGAAGTGATCCATCATCTCAAACGAGTTGCCGGAGGCCAAGCTTCTCCAAATGGCGATATAAAGCACCGGAGAGGTGCGAAATCCGTACCGGTCAAAAATTTACACCGAGAGTATTGCGATTCATTTGGGAAGAATCCTAGCATGATATCGGCTCAGAAGAAACATTTATAAGCGATACAACCTCTGAAACGAGTTGCCGGTAGCCAAGCTTATCCGAATTGCGATCTAAAGCAAGGGAGAGGTGCGAAATTCGTACCGGTCTAAAATTCATATCGGGAGTATTGCGATTCATTTTGGAACAATCGTAGCATGTGTTGTCTGGCGAGATGAAACTCATAGAAATGATCCGACCTCTTAAACGAGTTACCGGTAACCAAGCTTCTCCCAATTACAATCTAATGCATCGGAGAGCTACGAAATCCGTACCGGTTAAAAATTTACACCGGGATTAATGCGATTCATTTGAGGACAATCCTAGCTTGTTTTCGGTCGAGTTGAAACTTTTAGAAACAATCCAACCTCTCAATCAAGTTTCTGGTAGACATGCTTCTCCAAATTGCGATCTTAAGCATCAGAGAGGTACGAAATTTGTACCGGTCTAAAATTAACACCGAGTTTTGCAATTGATTTGGGAACAATCCTAGCATGTTCTCGGGTGCGAAGAAACTCTTAGAAACAATCTAAGCATCCAAACGAGTTATCGGTAGCAAGGCTACACAAAATTGGGATCTATAGCATCAGAGTGGTACGAAATCCGAACTGGCCAAAAATTCTCAATGGGTTTATTGCGATATATTTGGGGACAATCCTTGCATGTTGTCTGGCGATATATTTGGGGACGATCCAACTTCTCAAACGAGTTGGTGGTAGCCAAGCTTCTCCAAATTGCGATCTAAAGCTTCGGCGAGGTATGAAATCCGTACCGGTCAAAAATTCTCAATGGGATTATTGCGATATATTTGGGAACAATCCTAGCATGCTGTCGGCAGAGAAGAAAGTCTAAGAAATGATCTGACCTCTCAAACGAGTTGTTGGTTGCCAAGCTTCTCGAAATTGCGATCTAAAGCATCGGGGAGGTACGAAATCCGTACTTGTAAAAAATTCTCAATGGGATTATTCCGATATATTTGGGAACAATCCTAGCATAATGTCGGGCAAAAAGAAACTTTTTGAAACGATCCAACTTCTCAAATGAGTTGGCGGTAGCCAAGCTTCCCCAAATTGCGATCTAAAGCATCGGAGAGGTACGAAATCCGTACCCGTAAAAAATTCACAATGGGATTGTTGCAATATATTTCGGAACAATCCTAGCCTGTTGTCGGGTGAGAAAAAAATCTTTGAAATGATCCAACTTCTCAAACGAGTTGCTGGTTGCCAAGTTTCACTGAATTGCGATCTTATGGATCAAAGAGGTACGAAATCCGTACCGGTCAAAAATTCACACAGGGAGTATTGCGATTTATTTGTGAAAAATCCTGGCATGTTTTCGGGTTCAAAGTAACTCTTAGGGACGATCTAACCTCCCAAACGAGTTGTCGGGAACCAAGCTCCTCCGATTTGCGATCTATAGCATCGGAGAGTTACGAAATTCGTACGATCAAAAATTTACACAGGGAGTATTGCGATTTATTTGTGAAAAATCTAGGCATATTTTTGGGTTTATAGTAACTCTTAGGGACGATCTAACCTCCCAAACGAGTTGTCGGGATCCAAGCTCCTCCGATTTGCGATCTAAGGCCTCGGGGTTATTGTTTTTAATTTGGGAACAATCCTAGCATGTTGTCGGGCGGGATAAAACTATTAGAAACGATCCAACCCCTCAAACGAGTTGCCGGTAGCCAAGCTTCCCCGAATTGCGATTTATAGCATCGGAGTGGTACGAAATCCGTATCGGTCAAAAAGTCACACTGGGAGTATTGCGATTCATTAGGGAACAGCCCTAGCATTTTGGCGGGGGAGATGAAGCTTTTTGAAACGATCCAACTTCCCAAACGAGTTGGCGGTAGCCAAGTTTCTCCGAATTGCGATCTAAAGCATCAGAGTGGTATGAAATCCGTACCGGTCAAAAATTCTAAATGGGATTATTGCGATATATTTGGGAACAATCCTAGCAAGTTGTCGGGTGAGAAGAAACTCTTAGAAATGATCCAACTTCTCAAACTAGTTGGTGGTAGCCCAGCTTCTCCGAATTGCGATCTAAACCATCAGAGATGTACAAAATCTGTACCGGTCAAAAATTCACACAGGAAGTATTGCGATTCATTTGGGAAAAATCCAGGCATGTTGTCGGGTGTAAAGTAACTCTTTGGGACGATCTAACTCCCAAACGAGTTGTCGGGAGCCAAGCTCCTCCGATTTGCGATCTACAGCATCGGAGAGGTACGAATTCCATACCGGTCGAAAAGTCACACTTGGAGGATTGCGATTTATTTGGGATCAACCCTAGCATGTTGTCGGGCAAGAAGATACCCATTGAAATTATCCAACCTCCCTAACGAGTTGTCGATTTCCAAGCTTCTTCGAATTGCGCCCTAAAGCATCGGAGAGGTTCGAAATCCGTAACGGTCAAAAATTTACCTCGGGAGTATTGCGATTCATATGTGACCAATCCTAGCATGTTGTTGGGCGAGATGAAGATATTAGAAACGATCCAACCTCTCAAACGAGATACCGGTAGCCAAGCTTCTAAAAATTGCGATCTAAAGCTTCGGAGAGGTACGAAATCTGTACCGGCCTAATATTCACACCGAGAGTATTGTGAATGATTTGGGAAGAATCCTGGCATGATGTCGGGCGAGATCAAACTCATAGATACGATCCGACCTCTCAAACGAGTTACCGGTAGCTAAGCTTCTTCGAATTGTGATCTAAGGCATCGGAGTGGTACGAAATCCGTACCGGCCAATAATTCTCAATAGGATTATTGCCATATATTTGGGAACAATCCTCGCATGTGGTCGGGCGAGAAGAAACTCTTAGAAGCGATCCAACGTCTCAAACGAATTGCTGGTTGCCAAGTTTATCTGAATTGCGATCTAAAGCATCGGAGAGGTTCGAAATCCGTACCGGTCAAAAATTCATGCAGGGAGTATTGCGATTAATTTGGGAAAAATCCATGCATGTTGTCGGGTGTGAAGTAACTCTTTGGTACGATATAACTTCCCAAACGAGTTGTCGGTAGCCATGCATCTCTGAATTGTGATCTAAGGCATCGAAGAGGTACGGGTACGAAATCCGTACCGGTCAAAAATCTACAATGATATTATTGCGATATATTTGTGAACAATCCTAACATGTTGTCGGGAGAGAAGAAACTCTTAGATGCAATCCAACTTAACAAACGAGTTGCTGGTTGCCAAGTTTTTCCGAAATGCGATCTAAAGCATCGGAGAGGTACGAAATCTTTACCGGTCTAAAATTTACGCCGAGAGTATTACAAATGATTTGGGAACTATCCTAGCATGTTGACGGGCGAGATGAAACTCATTGATACGATCCAACCTCTCGAACGAGTTGCCGGTAGCCAAGCTTCTCATAATTGAGATCTAAAGCATCGGTGAGGTACGAAATCCGTACCGGTTAAAAATTAACACAGGGAATATTGTGATTCATTTGGGAACATCCTAGCATGCTGTTGGGCGAGATGAAGCTCATAGATACAATACAACCTCCCAAATGAGTTCCCGGTAGCCATGCTTCTTCAAATTGCGATATAAAGCATCGGAATGGTACAAAATCTGTACCGGTCTAAAATTCACACCAAGTATTGTGATTGATTTGGGAACAATCCTAGCATGTTGTCGGGTGAGAATATACTCTTAGAAACGATCCGACCTCTTAAATGAGTTGCAGGTAGCCAAGCTTCTCCGATTTGCGATCCATAGCATCGGAGAGGTACGAAATCCGTATCGGTCGAAAAGTCACACAGGGTTTATTGCGATTCATTAGGGAGCAGCTCTAGCATGTTTTCAGGAGAGATGATACTCTTAGAAAGGATCTGACCTCTCAAACGAGTTGCCGGTAGCCAAGCTTCTCCAAATTGCGATCTAAAGCATCGGGGAGGTACGAAATCCGTACTGGTCAAAAATTCTAAATGTGATTATTGCAATATATTAGGGAACAATCCTAGCATGTATTTGGGCGAGAAGAAACTTTTTGAAACGATCCAACATCTCAAACTAGTTGGTGGTGGCCAAGCTTCTCCGAATTGCGATCTAAAGCATAGGAGAGGTACGAAATCCGTACCGGTCAAAAATTCACAATGGGATTATTGCGATATATTTGGTAACAATCCTAGCATGATAACGGGTGATAAGAAAATTTTAGAAGCGATCCAGCTTCTCAAACGAGTTGCTGGTTGCCAAGTTTCACTGAATTGCAATCTAAAGCATCTGAGAGGTACGAAATCCGTACCGGTCAAAAATTCACAAAGGGAGTACGCGATTTATTTGGAAAAAATCCTAGCATGTCGTCGGGTGTAAAGTAACTCTTAGGGACAATCTAGCCTCCCAAACGAGTTTTCGGTAGCCAAGCTTCTCCGATTTGCGATCTATAGCATCGGAGAGGTACGAAATCCGTACCGGTCGAAAATATACCCAGGGAGTATTACGATTCATTTGGGAACAACCCTAGTATGTTGTCGGGGGAGAAGATACTCTTAGAAACGATCCAACCTCTCAAACGAGTTGTCCGCATCCAAGCTTCTCCGAATTGTGCCTTAAAAGCATCCGAGTGGTGCAAAATCCGTACCAGTCGAAAATTCACCCCGGGAGTATTGCGATCCATATGTGAACAATCTTAGCATGTAGTTGGGCGATAAAAAACTTTTAGAAGCGATCTAACCTCCCAAACGAGATGTCAGGTGCAAAGCTTCCCCGATTTGCGATCTATAGCATCGGAGAGGTACGAATTCCGTACCGGTCGAAAAGTCACACAGAGAGTATTGCGATTCATTTAGAAACAACCCTAGCATGTTGTCGGGCAAGAAAATACTCCTGGAAATTATCCAACCTCTCAAACGAGTTGTTGGTTTCAGAGCTTCCCCGAATTGCACCCTAAAGCATCGAAGAGGTGCGAAATCTATACCGGTCCAAAATTCCCCCCTGGAGTATTGCGATTCATATGTGAACAATCTTAGAATGTTGTTTGGCGAGAAGAAACTTTTTGAAACGATCCAACCTCTCAAACAAGTTACCGGTAGCCAAGCTTCTCCAAATTGCTATCTAAGGCATCGGAGAGTTACAAAATCTGTACCGGTCTAAAATTAAAACCGAGAGTATTGAGAATCCTAGCATGTTGTCGGGCGAGATGAAACTCATAGATACGATCCGACTACTCAAACGAGTAACCGGTAACCAAGCTTCTCCGAATTGTGATCTAAGGCATCGGAGAGGTACGAAATCCGTACCGGTCAAAAATTCTCAATGGGATAATTGCGAAATATTTTGGAACAATCCTAGCATGTTGCCGGGCGAGAAGAAGCTTTTTGAAATGATCCAACTTCCCAAACGAGTTGGTGGTAGCCTAGTTTCTTCGAATTGCGATCTAAAGCATCGGAGAGGTATAAAATCCGTACCGGTCAAAAATTCCCAATGGGATTATTGCGATATATTTGGGAACAATACTAGCATGTTTTCGGGGGAGAAGAAACTCTTAGAAATGATCCAACTTCTCAAACTAGTTGGTGGTAGCCAAGCTTCTCCGAATTGCGATCTAAACCATCAGAGATCTACAAAATCTGTACCGGTCAAAAATTCACACAGGGAGTATTGCGATTCATTTGGGAAAAATCCAGGCATGTTGTCGGGTGTAAAGTAACTCTTTGGGACGATCTAACTCCCAAACGAGTTGTCGGGAGCCAAGCTCCTCCGATTTGCGATCTATAGCATCGGAGAGGTACGAATTCCATACCGGTCGAAAAGTCACATTTGGAGTATTGCGATTTATTTGGGATCAACCCTAGCATGTTGTCGGGCAAGAAGATACCCTTTGAAATTATCCAACCTCCCCAACGAGTTACCGATAGCTAAGCTTCTCCAAATTGCGATCTAAAGCTTCGGAGAGGTACGAAATCTGTACCGGCCTAATATTCACACCGAGAGTATTGTGAATGATTTGGGAAGAATCCTGGCATGATGTCGGGCGAGATCAAATTCATAGATACGATCCGACCTCTCAAACGAGTTACCGGTAGCCAAGCATCTTCGAATTGTGATCTAAGGCATCGGAGTGGTACGAAATCCGTACCGGCCAATAATTCTCAATGGGATTATTGCCATATATTTGGGAACAATCCTCGCATGTGGTCGGGCGAGAAGAAACTCTTAGAAACGATCCAACGTCTCAAACGAATTGCTGGTTGCCAAGTTTCTCCGAATTGCGATCTAAAGCATCGGAGAGGTTCGAAATCTGTACCGGTCAAAAATTCACGCAGTGAGTATTGCGATTAATTTGGGAAAAATATTAGCATGTTGTCGGGTGTGAAGTAACTCTTTGGGACGATCTAACCTCCCAAACGAGTTGTCGGTAGCCTTGCTTCTCTGAATCGTGATCTAAGACATCGAAGGGGTGCGAAATCCGTACCGGTCAAAAATCCACAATGATATTATTGCGATATATTTGGGAACAATCCTAACATGTGGTCGGGAGAGATGAAGCTCATAGATATATTGCGATATATTTGGGATCAAATGATTTGGGAACTATCCTAGCATGTTGACGGGCGAGATGAAGCTCATAGATATGATCCAACCTCACAAACGAGTTGTCGGTAGCCAACCTTCGCCGAATTAAGATTTAAAGCATCGGAGAGGTACGAAATCCGTACCGGTTAAAAAGTCTCACAGGGAGTATTGCGATTCATTTGGGAGCAATCCTTGCATGTTGTCGGGCGTGAAGGAACTTTTAGAAACGCCCCAACCTCATTAACTAGATGCTGGTAGCCAATCATCTCAGAATTGCGATCTAAAGCATCGTAGAGGTACGAAAACCGTACTGGTCGATATTTTACTTTTGGAATATCTTGATTCATTGGGGAACAATCCTAGCATGTGGTCGTGCGAAATAAATTTCTTTGAAATGATCCAACCTCTCCAACAAGTTGTCGTTAGCCAAGCTTCACCGAATTGCGATCTAAAGTATAAGAGTTGTACGATATCCGTACTGGTCAAAAACTCACACCGGGAATATTGCGATACATTTGGGAACAATCCATGGATTTTTTCGAGAAATAAGAAACTCTTAGAAATGATTCATCCTCTAAAACGAGTTGCCGGTAGACAAGCTTCTCCGAATTGCGATCTAAAGCACCTGAGAGATAAGAAATCCGTACCGGCCGAAAATTCACGCCGGGAGTATTGCGATTCATTTGGGAAGAATCCTAGCATGATGTCAGCCGTGAATAAACTCTTAGAAACGATGCAACCTCTCAAACGAGTTGCCGGTAGCCAAGCTTCTCCGAATTGCGATCTAAATCACCGGAGAGGTACGAAATCCATACCGGTCAAAAATTCACTCAGGAAGCATAGAGAGTCATTTGGAAACAATCCTAGTATTTTCTTGGGCGAGAAGATACTCTAAGAAACGATCTAACCGACCAAACGAGTTGTCGGTAGCCAAACTTCTCCGAATTGTGATTTATAGCATCCGAGAGGTACGAAATCCATACCGGTCGAAAAGTCACACAATGAGTATTGTGATTCATTTGGGAACAATCCTAGCATGTTGTCGGGCGTGAATGAACTCTTAGAAACGATCCAACCTCACTAACTAGTTGATGGTAGCCAAGAATCTCATAATTGCAATTTAAAGAATCATAGAGGTACGAAATCCGTACCGGTCGAAATTTTACCATTGGAATATTTCGATACTTTAAGAAACAATACTACCATGTTGTCGGGCGAGATAGATCTCTTTGAAATGATACAACCTCTTAAACAAGTTGCCGGTAGCCAAGCTTCTCCGAATTGCTATCTAAAGCATCGGAGTGTTACGAAATCCGTACCTCTCAAAAATTCACTCCGGGAGTATTGCGATTCATTTGGGAACAATCCTTGGATTTTTTCGGGCAATAAGAAACTCTTAGAAATGATCCATCCTCTCAAAGGAGTTGCCAGATGAAAAGCTTCTCCGAATTGCGATCGAAAGCACCGGAGAGGTACGAAATCCGTACCGGTCGAAAATTCACACCGGGAGTATTGCGATTCATTTGGGAAGAATCCTTGCATAATGTCGGCCGTGAAGAAACTTTTAGAAACATTACAACCTCTCAAACGAGTTGTCGGTAGCCAAGCTTCTTGGAATTGCATCTAAAGCATCGTAGAGGTACGAAATCCGTACCGGTCGAAAAGTCACGCATAGAGCATGGAGATTCATTTGGAAACAATCCTAGCATGTTTCCGGGCGAGAAGATACTCTAAGAAACGATCTATCCAACCAAACGATTTTTCGGTAGCCCAGCTTCTCCAAATTGCGATATATAGCATCGAAAAGGTACGAAATCCGAACCGGTCGAAAAGTCAGACAGGGAGTATTACGATTCATTTGGGAACAATCCAAGCATGTTGTCGGGCATGAAGGAACTCTTAGAAATGATCCAACCTCACTAACTAGTTGCAGGTAGCCAAGCATTTCATAATTGCGTTCTAAAGCATCGTAGAGGTACGAAATCCGTACCGGTCAAAATTTTACTTTTGGAATATTATAATACATTAGGGAACAATCCTAGCATGTTGTTGGGTGAGATAAATTTCATTGAAATGATCCAACCTCTCAAAAAATTTGCCGGAAGCCAAGTTTCTCCGAATTGCGATCTAAAGCATCGGAGTGGTACGAAATCCGTACCGGACAAAAATTCACGCCGGGAGTATTTCGATACATTTGGGAACAGCCATAGGATGTTGTCGGGCAATAAGATTCTCTTAGAAATGATTCATCATCTCAAAACGAGTTGCATGTAGCCAAGCTTATCCGAATTGTGATCTAAGCAGCGGAGAGGTACGAAATCCGTACCGGTCGAAAATTCACACCTGGAGTATTGCGATTTATTTGGGAGAAATCCTAGCATGATGTCGGCCGTGAAGAAACTTTTAGCAATATTGCAACCTCTCAAACGAGTTGCCGGAAGCCAAGCTTCTCCAAATTGCGATCTAAAGAATCGGAGAGGTTCGAATTCTGTACCGGTCTAAATTTCATAACGGGAGTATTGCGATTAATTTGGGAACAATCGTAGCATGTTGTCGGACGAGAAAATAATCTTAGAAATGATCCTACAAACTAGCTTCCAGTTGCTTGGATTCTCCGAATTGCGATCTAATGCATCGGAGAGGTACGAAATCCATACCGGTCAAAAATTCAATCAGGGAGTATACAGATTCATTTGGAAACAATTATGGCATGTTTTCGGGCGAGAGTATACTCTTAGAAACGATCTAATCAACCAAACGAGTTATCGGTATCCAAGCTTCTCCGAATTGCGATCTAAAGCACCGGAGAGGTACGAAATCCGTACCGGTCAAAAATTTACGCTGGGAGTATTGCGATTCATTTGGAATGAATCCTAGCACGATCTCGGCCGCGAAGAACTTTTGAAGTGATACAACCTCTCAAACGAGTTGCCGGTAGCCAAGCTTTCCCGAATTGCGATCTAAATCATCGGAGAAGTACGAAATCCATACCGGCCAAAAATTCCCTCTGGAAGTATAGAGTTTAATTTGGAAACAATCCTAGCATGCTTTCAGGCGAGAAGATACTCTAAGAAGTGATCTAACCGACCAAACGAGTTGTCGGTAGCCAAGCTTCTACGAATTGTGATCTATAGCATCGGAGAGGTACGAAATCCGTACCTGTCGAAAAGTTACACAGTGAGTATTGCAAATCATTTGGGAACAATCCTTGCAGTTTGTCAGGCGCGAAGAAACTCTTACATCCGATCCAACCTCACTACCTAGTTGCTGCTAGCCAAAAATCTCATAATTGCGATCTAAAGCATCGTAGAGGCACGAAATTCGTACCGGTCGAAATTTTACCATTGGAATATTTCGATACATTTGGGAACAATCCTAGCATGTTATCGGGCGAGATAGATCTCTTTGAAATTATCCAACTTCTTAAACAAGTTGCCGGTAGCCAAGCTTCTCCGAATTGCTATATAAAGCATCGGAGTGTTACGAAACCCGTACCTGTCAAAAATTCACTTCGGGAATATTGCGATTCATTTGGGAACAATCCATGGATTTTGTCGGGCAAAAAGAAACTCTTAGAAATGATCCATCCTCTCAAAGGAGTTACCGGAAGCCAAGCTTCTCCGAATTGCGATCTATAGCACCAGAGAGGTACGAAATCCGTGCCGGTCAAAAATTCACACCGGGAGTATTGCGATTCATTTGGGTAGAATCCTTGCATGATGCCGGCCGTGAAGAAACTTTTAGAAACATTACAACAACCTCTCAAACGAGTTGCCGGTAGTCAAGTTTCTCAGAATTGCATCTAAGCATCGAAGAGATACGAAATCCGTAACGGTCGAAAAGTCACACATGGAGTATAGAGATTCATTTGGAAACAATCATTGCATGCTTTCAGGCGAGAAGAAACTCTAAGAAACGATCTATCCACCCAAACGATTTGTCGGCAGCAAAGCTTCTCCAAATTGTGATATATAGCATCGGAAAGGTACAAATTCCGTACAGGTCGAAAAGTCGGACAGGGAGTATTGCGATTCATTTGGGAACAATCCTAGCATGTTGTCGGGCATGAAAGAACTCTTAGAAATGATCCAACCTCACTAACTTGTTGCAGGTAGCCAAACATTTCTGAATTGCGATCTAAAGCATCGTAGAGGTACGAAATCCGTACCGTTCAAAATTTTACTTTGGGAATATTTCGATACATTAGGGAACAATTCTTGCATGTTGTTGGGCGAGATAAATTTTATTGAAATGATCCAACCTCTCAAGCAAGTTTCCGAGAGCCAAGCTTCTCCGAATTGCGATCTAAAGCATCGGAGTGGTTCGAAATCCGTACCGGTCAAAAATTCACACCTGAAGTATTTCGATACATTTGAGAATAATCCTAGGATGTTGTCGGGCAATAAGAACCTCTTAGAAAGGATTCATCCTCGCAAACGAGTTGCTGGTAGCCAAGCTTATCCGAATTGCGATCTAAGCAGCGGAGAGGTACGAAATCCGTACCGGTCGAAAATTCACACCATGAGTATTCCGATTCATTTGGCAAAAATCCTAGCAAGTTGTCGGCCGTGAAGAAACTTTTAGCAATGATACAACTTCTCAAACGAGTTGCCGGAAGCCAAGCTTCTCCGAATTGCGATCTAAAGAATCGGAGAGGTTTGAATTCTGTACCTGTCTAAATTTCATAACAGGAGTATTGCGATTAATTTGGAAACAATCGTAGCATGTTGTCGGACGAGAAGATAATCTAAGAAATGATCCTACAAACGAGCTTCCAGTTGCTTAGATTCTACGAATTGCGATCTAATGCATCGGAGAGGTACGAAATCCATACCGGTCAAAAATTCAATCAGGGAGCATACAGATTCATTTGGAAACAATTATAGCATGTTTTCGGGCGAGAGTATACTCTTAGAAACGATCTAATCAACCAAACGAGTTATTGGTATCCAAGCTTCTCCGATTTGCGATCTATAGCATCAGAGAGGTACGAAATCCGTGCCGGTCTAAAAGTCACACTGGGAGTATTGCGATTCATTTGGGAAGAATCCTAGCATGTTGTCGGGCATGAAGGAACTCTTAGAAACGATCCAACCTCAATAAGTAGTTGCTGGCAGCCAAGCATATCAGAATTGCAATCTAAAGCATCGTAGATGTACAAAATTCGTACAGGTCAAAATTTTGCCTTTAGAATATTTTGATTCATTAGGGAACAATCCTAGCATGTTGTCAGGCGAGATAAATCTTTTTGAAATGATCTAACCTCTCAAACAAGTTGCCGGTAGCCAAGCTTCTCCGAATTGCGATCTAAAGCATCGTAGTGGTACGAAATACGTACCGGTCAAAAATTTACTCCGGGAGTATTGCTATTCATTTGGGAGCAATCCAAGGATGTTGTCAGGCAATGAGAAACTCTTAGAAATGAATCATCCACTCAAACGAGTTACCGGTAGCCAAGCTATTCCGAATTGCGATCTAATGCACCGGAGAGGTATGAAATCCGTACCGGCCGAAAATTTACACCGGGAGTATTGCGATTCATTTGGGAAGAATCCTAGCATGATTTCGGGCTAGAAAATACTCTTGGAAACGATCTAACCAACCAAACGAGTTGTAGGTAGCCAAGCTTCTCCGTATTGTGATCTATAGCATCGGAGAGGTACGAAATCTGTACCAGTCGAAAAGTCACACAGGTAGAATTGTGACTCATTTGGGAACAATCCTAGCATGATGTCATCAGCCATGAAGAGACTTTTAGAAGCGATACAAACTCTCAAACGAGTTGCGGTAACCAAGCTTTTCCGAATTGCAATATAAATCATCGGAGAGGTACGAAATCCGTACCGGTCGAAAATTTACGCAGGAATATAGAGATTGATTTGGAAACAATCCTAGCATGTTTTCGAACGAGAAAATACTCTCAGAAACGATCTAACCAACCAAACGAGTTGTCGGTAGCCAAGCTTCTCAGAATTGTGATCTATAGCATCGGAGAGGTACAAAATCCGTACGAAAATTCATGAAGGGAGTATTGCGATTCATTTGGGAACAATCCTATCATGTTGTCGGGCGTGAAGGATCTCTTAGAAGCGATCCAACCTCACTAACTAGTTGCTGGAAGCCAAGCATCTCTGAATTGCGATCTAAAGCATCGTAGAGGTACGAAATCCGTACCAGTCGAAATTACACATTTGGAATATTTCGATTCATTAGGGAACAATCCTAGCATGTTGTCGGGAGAGATAAATTTCTTTGAAATGAAACAGCCTTTCAAATAAATTGCTGGAAGCCAAGCTTCTCCAAATTGCGATCTAAAGCATCGGAGTGGTGCGAAATCCGTACCGATCAAAATTTCTCCCCAGGAGTATTGCGATACATTTGGGAACAATCCTAGGATGCTGTCAGGCAAGAAGAAACTCTTTGAAATGATCCATCATCTCAAACGAGTTGCCGGAGGCCAAGCTTTTGCGAATGGCGATATAAAGAACCGGAGTGGTACGAAATCCGTACCGGTCAAAAATTTACAACGAGAGTATTGCGGTTCATTTGGGAAGAATCCTGGCATGATATCGGCTCTGAAGAAACTTTTATAAATGATTCAACCTCTCAAACGAGTTGCCGGTAGCCAAGCTTCTCCGAATTGCAATCTAAAGCAACGGAGATGTGCGAAATTCGTACCGGTCTAAAATTCATATCGGGAGTATTGCGATTCATTTGGGAACAATCGTAGCATGTGTTGTCCGGCGAGATGAAACTCATAGAAACGATCCAACCTCTCAAGCGAGTTACCGGTAACCAAGCTTCTCCGAATTGCAATCTAATGCATCGGAGAGCTACGAAAACTGTACCAGTTAAAAATTTACACCAGGATTAATGCGATTCATTTAGGGACAATCCTAGCGTGTTTTCGGTCGAGTTGAAACTTTTAGAAACAATCCAACCTCTCAATCATGTTTCCGGTAGACATGCTTCTCCAAATTGCGATCTTAAGCATCAGAGAGGTACGAAATTTGTACCGGTCTAAAATTAACACCGAGTTTTGCAATTGATTTGGAAACAATCCTAGCACGTTCTCGGGCGCGAAGAAACTCTTAGAAACGATCGAAGCATCCAAACGAGTTGTCGAAAGCAAGGCTTCACAAAATTGGGATCTATAGCATCAGAGTGGTACGAAATCCGTACCGGTCAAAAATTCTCAATGGGTTTATTGCGATATATTTGGGGACAATCCTTGCATGTTGTCTGGCGATATATTTGGGGACGATTGAACTTCTCAAACGAGTTGGTGGTAGCCAAGCATCTCCGAATTTCGATCTAAAGCTTCGGCGAGGTATGAAATCCGTACCGGTCAAAAATTCTCAATGGGATTATTGCGATATATTTGGGAACAATCCTAGCATGTTGTCGGTAGAGAAGAAAGTCTAAGAAATGATCCGACCTCTCAAACGAGTTGTTGGTTGCCAGCCAAGCTTCTCGAAATTGCGATATTAAGCATCGGGGAGGTACGAAATCCGTACTTGAAAAAATTCTCAATGGGATTATTGCGATATATTTTGGAACAATCCTAGCATAATGTCGTGCGAGAAGAAACTTTTTGAAACGATCCAATTTCTCAAACGAGTTGGCGGTAGCCAAGCTTCCTCGAATTACGATCTAAAGCATCGGAGAGGTACGAAATCCGTACCCGTAAAAAATTCTCAATGGGATTGTTGCAATATATTTCGAAACAATCCTAGCCTGTTGTCGGGTGAGAAAAAAATCTTAGAAACGTTCCAACAACTCAAACGAGTTGCTGGTTGACAAGTTTCTCTGAATTGCGATCTTATGCATCAAAGAGGTACAAAATTCGTACCGGTCAAAAATTTACACAGGGAGTATTGCGATTTATTTGCGAAAAATCCTGGCATGTTTTTGGGTTCAAAGTAACTCTTTGGATCGTTTCTAAGAATTTCATCTCGCCCGGACAACATGCTTGGATTGTTCCCAAATATATCGCAAGGATCTCATTGAGAATTTTTGACCGGTACGGATTTCGTACCTCCCCGATGCTTTAGATCGCAATACGGAGAAGCTTGGCTACCGGCATCTTGTTTGTGAGGTCAGATCGTTTCTAAGAGATTCTTCTAGCCCGAAAGCATGCTTGGATTATACCCAAGTCAATCGCAATTCTCAAGGTGTGAACTTTTCGCCGGCATGGATTTTGTACCTCTCCGATGCTTTAGATCGTTATTCGGAGTAGCTTGGCTACATGCAACACGTTTGAGTGGTCGGCTCATTTCTAAGAGTTTATTCTCGCCCGACAATATGCTAGGATTGTTCCCAAATCAATCGCAATAATCGGTGTGAATTTTAGACCGGTACAGATTTTGTACCTCTCCGATGCTTTAGATCGTAATTTGGAGAAACATGGCTGCCGGTAACTCGTTTGAAGGTTTGGATCGTTTCTAAGAGTTTCATCTCTCCCCACAACATGCTACGATTGTTCCCAAAAAAATTGTAATATTCCCTGGGTGAATTATGGCCGGTACGGATTTCGTACCTCTCCGATGCCTTAGATCTCAATTCCGGGAAGCTTTGCTACCGGCAACTCGTTTGAGAGGTCGGATCGTATCTATGAGTTTCATCTCGCCCGACAACATGCTAGGATTGTTCCCAAATCATCCGCAATACTCTTGGGGTGAATTTTAGACCGGTACAAATTTCGTACCTCTTCGATGTTTTAAATCGCAATTTGAAGAAGCTTGGCTACCGGAAACTCCCTTGAGAAGTTAGAACATTTCTAAGAGTGTCTTCTCGCCCGACAACATACTAGGATTGTTGAGATATGAATCGCAATACTCCTGGGATAAATTTTCGATCGGTACGGATTTCGCACCTCTCCGATGCTTTAGGGCGCAATTTGGGGAAGCTTGGAAACCAACAACTCGTATTAAAGTTTGGTTCGCTTCTAAGAGTATCTTCTCCCCCGACAACATGCTACGGTTGTTCCCAAATGAATCCCAATACTCCCTGTGTGACTTTTCGATCGGTACGAATTTTGTACCTCTCCGATGCTATAGATCGCAAATCGGAGAAGCTTGGCTACCGGCGACTCGTTTGGGCGGGGTTAGATCGTCCCTAAGAGTTACTTCTCACCCGACAACATTCTAGGATTTTTTCCAAATGAATCGCAATACTCCCTGTGTAAATTTTTGACCGGTACGGAATTCGTACCTCTCCGATGCTTTTGATCACAATTCGGAAAAAATTGGCAAGTTTATGAAGTTTGATCATTTCTAAGAGTTTCTTCCCGCCCGAATACATGCTGGGATTGTTCCCAATTATATTGCAATAATCACATTGAGAATTTTTGACCAGTACGGATTTCGTACCTCCCCGATGCTTTAGATCGCAATTCGGAGAAGCTTGGCTACCGACAACTCGTTTGAGAGGTCAGATCATTTCTAAGTGATTCTTCTCGCCCGACAACATGCTCGGATTGTTCCCAAATCAATCGCAATACTCTCGGTGTGAATTTTTGACTTGTACGGATTTCGTACCTCTCTGATGCTTTAGATCGCAATTCGAAGAAACTTGGCTACCGGCAACTCGTTTGAGAGGTTGGATTGTTTCCAATAATTTTTTCTCGCCTAACAACATGCTTGGATTATTTCCAAATATATCGCAATAATCCCATTGAGAATTTTTGACCGGTACGGATTTCGAACCTCCACGATGCTTTAGATCGTAATTCGGAGAAGCTTTGCAATCGGCATCTCGTTTGTGAGGTCAGATAATTTCTAAGAGATTCTTCTCACCCGAAAACATGCCTGGATTGTTCCCAAATCAATCGCAATACTCACGGTGTGAATTTTTCACCGGCACGGATTTCGTACCTCTACGATTCTTTTGATCGTAATTCGGAGAGACTTGGCTACGTGCAACACGTTTGAGAGGACGGATCATTTCTAAGAGTTTTTTCTCGCCCGACAAAATTCTAGGATTGCTCCCAAATCAATCGCAATACTCGCTGTGAATTTTAGACCGTAACAGATTTCGTACCTCTCCGATGCTTTAGATCGTAATTTGGAGAAGCATGGTTACCGGCAACTCATTTGAAGGGTTAGATCGTTTCTAAGAGTTTCATCTCGCCCCACAACATGCCACGATTGTTCCCAAATAAATTGCAATATTGCCATTGTGAATTATGGCCGATACGGATTTCGTACCTCTCCGATGCCTTAGATCTCAATTCGAAGAAGCTTGGCTACCGGCAACTCGTTTGAGAGGTCGGATCGTATCTTTTAGATTCATCTCGCCCGACAACATGCTAGGATTGTTCCCAAATCATTCGCAATACTCTCGGTGTGAATTTTAGACCGGTACAGATTTCCTACCTCTTCGATGTTTTAAATCGCAATTTGAAACAGCTTGGCTACTGGTAACTCGTTTGAGAGGTTGGAACATTTCTAAGAGTTTCTTCTCGCCCGACAACTTGCTAGGATTGTTGAGATATGAATCGCAAAGCTCCCAGGGTGAATTTTCGACCGGAACGGATTTCGCACCACTCCGATGCTTTAGGGCACAATTCGGAGAAGCTTGGAAACCGACAACTCGAATGAAACTTAGGATCGCTTCTAAGAGTATCTTCTTGCCCGACATGATGCTAAGGCTGTTCCCAAATGAATCGCAATACTCCCTGCGTGAGTTTTTGACCGGTACGAATTTCGAACCTCTCCGATGCTATAGATCAAAAATCGTAGAAGCTTGTCTACCGACAACTCGATTGGGTGGTTAGATCGTCCCTAAGAGTTACTTCTCACCATACAACATGCAAGGATTTTTCCCAAATGAATCACAATACTCCCGTGTGAATTTTAAACCGGTATGAAATTCGTACCTCTCCGATGCTTTTGATCTCAATTCGGTGAAACTTGGCAACCAGCAACTCGTTTGTGAAGTTGGATCGTTTCTTAGAGTTTCTTCACGCCCGACAACATGCTAGGATTGTTCCCAAATCATTCGCAATACTCTCGGTGTGAATTTTAGACCGGTACAAATTTCGTACCTCTTCAATGTTTTAAATCGCAATTTGAAGAAGCTTGGCTACCGGTAACTCGTTAGAGAGGTTGGAACATTTCTAAGAATTTCCTCTTGCCCGACAACATACTAGAATTGTTGAGATATGAATCGCAATACTCCCAGGGTGAATTTTTGCCGTTACGGATTTCGCACCTCTCCGATGGTTTAGGGCGCAATTCAGAGAAGCTTGGAAACCGACAACTCGTATGATAGTTTGGATCGCCTCAAAAAGTAACTTATCGCCCGTCAACATGCCAAGGTTGTTCCCAAATGAATTGCAATACTCTCTGTGTGACTTTTCGACCGGCACGGATTTTGTACCTCTCCTATGCTATGGATCGCAAATCGAAGAAGCTTGGCTACCGACAACTCGCTTGGGTGGTTAGATCGTCCCTAAGAGTTACTTCTCACCCGACAACATGCTTGGATTTTTCCCAAATGAATCACAATACTACATGTGTGAATTTTTGACCGGTACGGATTTCGTTGGGAACAATCGTAGCATGTTGTCGGGCGAGAAGATACTCTTAGAAATGATCCATCCTCACAAACGAGCTTCCATTTGCTTAGCTTCTCCGAATTGCGATATAAAGCATCGGAGAGGTACGAAAACCATACCGATCAAAAATTCCCTCAGGGAGTATAGAGATTCATTTGGAAATAATCCTAGCATGTTTCCGGGCAAGAAGATACTCATAGAAACGATCAAACCAACCGGGCGAGTTGTCGGTAGCAAAGCTTCACCGAATTGTGATCAATAGCATCGGAGAGGTACGAAATCCGTACCGGCCGAAAAGCCACACAGGGACTATTGTGATTAATTTGGGAACAATCCAAGCATGTTGTCGGGCGTGAAGGAACTCTTAGAAATGATCCAACCACACTAACAAGTTGCTGGTATCCAAGCATCTCCGAATTGTGATCTAAAGCATCATAGAGGTACGAAATCCGTACCGTTCGAAATTTTACCTTTGGATTATTTAGTTTCTTTAGGGAACAATCCTAGCATGTTGTCGGGCGAGATAAATCTCTTTGAAATGATCCAACCTCTCAAACAAGTTGCCGGTAGCCATGCTTCTCCGAATTGCGATCTAAAGCATCAGAGTGGTACGAAATCCGTACCGGTCAAAAATTTACTCCGGGAGTATTGCGGTTCATTTGGGAACAATCCTAGGATGTTGTCGGGCAATAAGAAACTCTTAGAAATGATCCATCCTCACAAACGAGTTGTCGGTAGCTAAGCTTCTCCGAATTATGACCTAAAGCACCGGAGAGGTTCGAAATCCGTAACGGAGGAAAATTGACACCGGGAGTATTGCGATTAATTTGGGAAAAAGCCTAGCATGACGTCGGCCCTGAAGAAACTTTTAGAAACGATGCAACCACTTAAACGAGTTGCCGGAAGCCAAGCTTCTCCGAATTCTAATCTAAAGCATCGGAGAGGTACGAAATCCGTAATGGTCGAAAAGTCACACTGAGAGTATTGCGATTCATTTGGGAACAATCCTAGCATGTTGTCGGGCATGAATGAACTGTTACAAACGATCCAATCTCACTAACTAGTTGTTGGTTGGCAAGCATCTCGGAATTGCGATCTAAAGCATCATAGAGTTACGATATCCGTACCGGTCGAAATTTTACCTTTGGAATGTCTCGATTCATTGGGGAACAATCCTAGCATGTTGTCGGGCGAGATAAATTTCATTGAAATGATCCAACCTCTCAAACATGTTTTCGGTAGCCAAGCTTCTCTGAATTGCGATCTAAAGCATCGGAGTGGTACGATATCCGTACATGTCAAAAACTCACACCGGGATTATTGCGATACATTAGGGAACAATCCTAGGATGTTGTTGGGCAATAAGAATGTCTTAAAAATGATTCATCTTCTTAAACAAGTTGCCGGTAGACAAGCTTCTCCAAATTGCTATGTAAAGCACAGGAGAGGTACGAAATCAGTACCGGTAGAAAATTCACACCGGGAGTATGTCGATTTATTTGGGAAGAATCCTATCAGATGTCGGCCGTGAAGAAACTTTAAGAAATGATACATCCTCTCAAACGAGTTTCCGGGTAGCCAAGCTTCTCTGAATTGCGATCTAAAGTATCGGAGTGGTTCGAATTCCGTACCGACCTAAATTTCATACCAGAAGTATTGCGATTCATTTGGGAACAATCGTAGCATGCTGTCGGGAGAGAAGATACTCTTAGAAATGATTCAACCTCACAAACGGGCTTCCAGTTTCTTTGCTTCCCCGAATTGCGATCTAAAGCATCGGAGAGGTACGAAATCCGTACCGGTCGAAATGTCACGCAGTGAGTATTGCGGTTCATTTGGGAACAATCCTAGCATGTTGTCGGGTGTGGAGGAAATCTTAGAAATGATCCAACCTCACTAACTAGTTGCAGGTTGCCAAGCACTTCAGAATTGCGATCTAAAGCATCGTAGAGGTACAAAATCCTTACCGGTAAAAAAATCACACCGGGAGTATAACGATACATTTGGGAACAATCCTTGGATGTTGTCGGGTAATAAGAAACTCTTAGAAAGGATTCATCCTCTCAAACGAGTTGCAGGCAGCAAAGCTTCTCCGAATTGCGATCTAAAGCAGCGGAGAGGTACAAAATCTGTACCGGTTGAAAATTCACACCGGGAGTATTGCGATTCATTTGGGAAGAATCCTAGTATGATATCGGCTGTGAAGAAACTTTTAGAAACGATACAACCTCACAAACGAGTTGCCGGTAGCCAAGCTTCTCCGAATTGCGATCTATAGAATCAGAGAGGTTCGAATTCCGTACCGGCCTAAATTTCATACCGGGAATATTGCAATTCATTTGGGAAAATTCGTAGCATGTTATCGGGCGAGAAGATACTCTTTGAAATGATCCAACCTCACAAACGAGCATCCAGTTTTTTAGCTTCTCCGAATTGCGATCTAAAGAATCGGAGAGGTACGAAATCCATACCAGTCAAAAATATACTCGGGGTAGAGATATCTCATTTGGAAACAATCCTAAAATGTTTTCAGGCGAGAAAATACTCTAAGAAACGATCTAAACAACCAAACGAGCTGTCGGTAGCAAAGCATCTCCGAATTGCGATCTATAGCATCGGAGAGGTACGAAATCCGTACCGGTCGAAATGTAACATAGTGAGTATTGTAATTCATTTGGGAACAATCCTAGCATGTTGTGGGGCGTGAAGGAACTCTTAGAAATGATCCAACCTCACTAACTAGTTTTTGGTCGCCAAGCATCTCAGAATTGCGATCTAAAGCATCGTAGAGTTACAAAATCCGTACCGGTTGGAATTTCACCTTTGGAATATTTCGATTCATTGAGGAACAATCCTGGCATGTTGTCGGGGGAGAAAAATTTCTTTGAAATGATCCAACTTCTCAAACAAGTTTCTGGTAGACAAGCTTCTCCGAATTACGATCTAAAGCACCGGAGAGGTACGAAATCCGTACCGGTCGAAAATTCACACCGGGAGTATTGCGATTCATTTGGGAAGATACCTAGCATGATGTCGGCCGTTAAGAATCTTTAAGAAATGATATATCCTCTCAAACGAGTTTCCGGGTAGCCAAGCTTTTCCGAATTGCGATATAAATTATCAGAGAGGTTCGAATTCTGTGCCGGCCTAAATTTCATGCCGGGAGTATTGCAATTCATTTGGGAACAATCGTAGCATGTTGTCGGGCGAGAAGATACTCTTAGAAATGATCCAACCTCGCAAACGGGCTTCCAGTTTCTTTGCTTCTCCGAATTGCGATCTAAAGCATCGGGGAGGTACAAAATCCATACCGATCAAAAATTCACCCAGGGAGTATAGTGATTCATTTGGAAACAATCTTAGCATGTTTACGGGCGAGAAGATACTCTAAGAAACGATCTAACCGTGCAATCTTATTGTCGGTAGCCAAGCTTCTCCAAATTGTGATCTATAGCATCGGAGAGGTACGAAATCCGTACCGGTCGAAATGTCACACAGTGAGTATTGCGGTTCATTTATGAACAATCCTATCATGTTGTCGGGCGTGGAGGAACTCTTTAAAACGATCCAACCTCACTAATTAGTTGCTGGTAGCCAAACATCTCTGAATTACGATCTAAAGCATCGTAGAGGTACGAAATCCATACCGGTCTAATTTTTACCTTTGGAATATCTCGATTCTTTAGGGAACAATCCTAGATTGTTGTCGAGTGAGATAAATCTCCTTCAAATGATCCAACCTCTCAAACAAGTTATCGATAGCCAAGCTTCTTCGAATTGCGATCTAAAGCACCAGAGAGGTATGTAATCCGTACCGATCAAAAATTCACACCGGGATTAATGCGATTTATTTGGGGACAATCCTAGCATGTTTTCGGGCGTGAATTAATATTTAGAAACGGTCCAACCTCTCAATCAAGTTGCCGGTAGACAAGCTTCTCCAAATTGCGATCTTAAGCATCGGGGAGGTACGAAATCTGTAACGGTCTAAAATTCTCACCGAGTTTTGCGATTGATCGGGGAACATTCCTAGCATGTTGTCGGGCGGGAAAAAACTCTTAGAAATGAACCAACCTCTCAAGCGAGTTCCGCTAGGCAAGCTTCTACAAAAATGCATTTTAAAGCATCAGAGAGGTACGAAATCTGTACCGGTCAAAAATTCACCCCGGGAGTATTGCGATTCATTTGGGAACAATTCTTGCTAGTTGTCGGGAGAGAAGAAACTCGTTGAAAGGATCCAACCTCTCAAACTAGTTGGTGGTAGCCAAGCTTCTCAGAATTACAATCTAAATCATTGGAGAGGTTCAAAATCCGTACCGGTCAGAAATTTCCACCGGGAGTATTGCGATTGATTTGGGTACATTCCAAGCATGTTGTCGGGCGAGAAGAAGCTATTAGAAGTGATCCGACCTCTCAAACGAGTTGCTGGAAGCCAAGCTTCACCGAATTGCGATCGAAAGCATCGGAGAGGTACGAAATTCGTACCGGTCGAAAATCCACCCAGTAAGTATAGAGATTCATTTTGAAACAATCCAAGCATTTTTTCGGGTGAGAAGAAACTCTTTGAAATGATCTAACCAACCAAACGAGTTATTGGTAGCCAACTTTCTCCGAATTGTGATCTATAGCATCGGAGTGGTACGAAATCCGTACCGGTCTAAAATTCACTCCGGGAATATTGCAATTCATTTGGGAACAATCCTAGGATGTTGTCGGGCAATGAAAAACTCTTAGAAATGATCCATCCACCCAAACGTGTTGCCGGTATCCAAGCTTCTCCGAATTGTGATTTAAAGCACCGGAGAGGTACGAAATCCGTACCGGTCAAAAATTCACGCCGGGAGTATTACAATTCATTTGGGAAGAATCCAAGCATGATGTCGGCCGTGAAGTAATGTTTAGAAACGATACAGCCTCTCAAACGAGTTGCCGGTAGCCAAGCTTTTTCGAATTGCGATCTAAAGCATCGGAGAGAATTCACACAGGTAGTATTGCGACTCATTTGGGAACAAACCTAGCATGATGTCGATCGTGAAGAAACTTTTAGAAACCGTACAACCTCTCAATCTAGTTGCCGATAACCAAGCTTCTCCGATTTGTGATATAAATCCTCGGAGAGGTTCGAAATCCGTACCGGTCAAAAATTCACGCAGGGAGTATTGAGATTCATTTGGAAACAATCCTAGCATGCTTTCGGAGGAGAAAATGCTCTTAGAAATGATTTAACCAACCAAATGGGTTGTCGGTAGCCAAGCTTCCCAGAATTGTGATCAATAGCATCAGAGAGGTACGAAATCTGTACCAGTCGAAAAGTCACACAGGGAGTGTTGCGATTCATTTGAGAAGAATCCTATCATTATATCGGCCATGAAGAAACTTTTGGAAATGATACAACCTCTCAAACGATTTGCCGGTAGCCAAGCTTTTCCGAATTGCGATCTAAAGAATCAGAGAGGTTCAAATTCTCTACAGGTCTAAATTTCATACCGGGACTATTGCGATTCATTTGGATACAATGGTAGCATGTTGTGGGGCGAGAAGACACTCTTAGAAATGATCGAACCTCACAAACGAGTTTTCAGTTTCTTAGCTTCGCCAAATTGCGATCTAAAGCATCGGAGAGGTATGAAATCCATACCGGTCAATAATTCACTCAGGGAGTATAGAGATTCATTTGAATACAATCCTAGCATGTTTTCGGGCGAGAAGATACTCAAAGAAACGATCTAACCAACCAAACGAGTTGTCGGTAGCCAAGCTTCTCCGAATTGTGATCTACAGTATCGGAGAGGTACGAAATCCGTAACGGTCGAAAAGTCTCACAGAGAGTATTGCGATTCATTTGGGAACAATCCTAGCATGTTGTCGGGCGTGAATGAAGTCCTAGAAACGTCCCAACCTCACTAACTAGTTGCTGGTAGCCAAGCATCTCTTAATTGCGATCTAAAGGATCGTATAGGTACGAAATTCGTATAGGCCGATATTTCACCTTTGGAATATTTTGATTCATTGGGGAACAATCCTAGCATGTGGTTGTGCGAAATAAATTTCTTTGAAATGATCAAACCTCTCCAAAGAGTTGCCGGTAGCCAAGCTTCTCCGAAATGCAATCTATAGCACAAGAGTGGTACGATATCCGTACCGGTCAAAAACTCACACCGGGAGTATTGCGATACATTTGGGAACAATCCATGGATATTGTCGGACAATAAGAAACTCTTAGAAATGATTCATCCTCTATGACGAGTTAGCGGTATACAAGCTTCTCCGAATTGCGATCTAAAGCACCGGAGAGGTACGAAATCCGTACCGGTCAAAAATTCACGTTGGGAGAATTGCGATTCATTTGGGAAAAATCCTATCATTATGTCGGCCGCAAAGAAACTTTTAGAAACGATACAACCTCTCAAACGAGTTTCCGGCAGCCAAGCTTCTCCGAATTGAGATCTAAATCATCGGATAGGTAAGAAATCCATGCCGGTCAAAAATTCACTCTGGAAGTATAGAGATTCATTTGGAAACAATCCTAGCATGTTTTCGGGCGAGAAGATACTCTAAGAAACGATCTAACAGACCAAACGAGTTGTCGGTAGCAGCTTCTTCGAATTATGATCTATAGCATCGGAGAGGTACGAAATCCGTATCGGTCGAAAAGTCATACAGAGATTATTGCGATTCATAAGGGAACAGCTCTAGCATGTTTTTGGGAGAGATAATACTCTTAGAAACGATCCGACCTCTCAAACGAGTTGCCGGTAGCCAAGCTTCTCCAAATTACGATCTAAAGCATCGGGGAGGTACGAAATCCGTACTGGTCAAAAATCTCAATGGGATTATTGCAATATATTTACGAACAATCCTAGCATGTATTCGGGCGAGAAGAAACATTTGAAACGATCCAACATCTCAAACGAGTTGGTGGCAGCCAAGCTTCTCCGAATTGCGATCTAAAGCATCGGAGAGGTACGAAATCCGTACCGGTCAAAAATTCTCAATAGGATTATTGCGATATATTTGGGAACAATCCAAGCATGATGTCGGGTGATAAGAAACTCTTAGAGGCGATCCTACTTCTCGAGCGAGTTGCTGGCTGCCAAGTTTCTCTGAATTGCAATCTAAAGCATCGTAGAGGTACGAAATCCGTACCGGTCAAAAATTCACACAGAGAGTATGCGATTCATTTGGAAAAAATCCTAGCATGCTGTCGGGTGTAAAGTAACTCTTAGGGACAATCTAGCCTCCCAAACGACTTTTCGGTAGCCAAGCTTCTCCAATTTGCGATCTAAAGAATCGGAGAGGTACGATATCCGTACCGGTATAAAACTCACACAGGGAGTATTGCGATTCATTTGGGAAAAATCCTTGCATGTTGTCGGGTGTAAAGTAACTCTTAGGGACAATCTAGCCACTTAAACGAATTTTCGGTAGCAAAGCTTCTCCTATTTGCAATCTATAGCATCGGAGAGGTACAAAATCCGTACCGGTCAAAAAGTTACCCAGGGAGTATTACGATTCATCTGGGAACAACCCTAGCATGTTGTCGGGCGAGAAGATACTCCTAGAAAATATCCAACCTCTCAAACGAGTTGTCGGTTTCCAAGCTTCCCCGAATTGCGCCTTAAAGCATCCGAGAGGTGCAAAATCCGTACCGGTCGAAAATTCACCCCGGGAGTATTGCGGTTCATATGTGACAATCTTAGCATGTAGTCGGGCGAGAAAAAACTTTTAGAAGCGATCTAACCTCCCAAACGAGTTGTCAGGAGCAAAACTTCCCCGATTTGCGATCTATAGCATCGGAGAGGTACGAATTTCGTACCGGTCGAAAAGTCTCACAGGGAGTATTGCGATTCATTTGGAAACAACCCTGGCATGTTGTCGGGCAAGAAGATACTCCGGGAAATTATCCAACCTCTCAAGCGAGTTGTCGGTTTCAGAGCTTCTCCGAATTGCACCCTAAAGCATCGGAGAGGTGCGAAATCCGTACCGGTCAAAAATTCCCCCCTGAAGTATTGCGATTCATATGTGAACAATCCTTGTCTGTTGTTTGGCGAGAAGAAACTTTTAGAAACGATCCGACCTCTCAAACAAGTTACCGGTAGCCAAGCTTTTCCAAATTGCGATCTAAAGCATCGGAGAGTTTCGAAATCTGTACCGGTCTAAAATTAAAACCGAGAGTATTGCGAATAATTTGGGAAGAATCCTAGCACGTTGTCGGGCGAGATGAAACTCATAGATACGATCCGACCACTCAAACGAGTTACCGGTACCAAGCTTCATCGAATTGTGATCTAAGGCATCGGAGAGGTACGAAATCCGTACCGGTCAAAAATTCTCAATGGGATAATTGTGAAATATTTTGGAACAGCCCTAGCATGTTGCCGGGCGAGAAGAAGCTTTTTGAAACGATCGAACTCCCAAACGAGTTGGTGGTAGCCAAGTTTCTCCGAATTGCGATCTAAAGCATCGGAGAGGTATGAAATCCGTACCGGTCAAAAATTCTCAATGGGATTATTCCGATATATTTGGGAACAATACTAGCATGTTTTCGGGGGAGAAGAAACACTTAGAAATGATCCAACTTCTCAAACTAGTTGGTGGTAGCCAAGCTTCTCCGAATTGCGATCTAAACCATCAGAGATGTACAAAATCTGTACCGGTCAAAAATTCACACAGGGAGTATTGCGATTCATTTGGGAAAAATCTAGGCATGTTGTCGGGTGTAAAGTAACTCTTTGGGATGATCTAACTCCCAAACGTGTCGTCGGGAGCCAAACTTCTCCGATTTGCGATCTATAGCATCGGAGAGGTACGAATTCCATACCGGTCGAAAAGTCACATTTGGAGTATTGCGATTTATTTGGGATCAACCCTAGCATGTTGCCGGGCAAGAAGATACCCTTTGAAATTATCCAACCTCCCCAACGAGTTACCGATAGCTAAGCTTCTCCAAATTGCGATCTAAAGCTTCGGAGAGGTACGAAATTTGTACCGGCCTAATATTCACACCGAGAGTATTGTGAATGATTTGGGAAGAATCCTGGCATGATGTCGGGCGAGATCAAACTCATTGATACGATCCGACCTCTCAAACGAGTTACCGGTAGCCAAGCTTCTTCGAATTGTGATCTAAGGCATCGGAGTGGTACGAAATCCGTACCGGCCCATAATTCTCAATGGGATTATTGCCATATATTTTGGAACAATCCTCGCATGTGGTCGGGCGAGAAGAAACTCTTAGAAACGATCCAACGTCTCAAACGAATTGCGGGTTGCCAAGTTTCTCCGAATTGCGATCTAAAGCATCAGAGAGGTTCGAAATCCGTACCGGTCAAAAATTCACGCAGGGAGTATTGCGATTAATTTTGGAAAAATCCTAGCATGTTGTCGGGTGTGAAGTAACTCTTTGGGACGATCTAACCTCCCAAACGAGTTGTCGGTAGCCATGCTTCTCTGAATTGTGATCTAAGGCATCGAAGAGGTACGAAATCCGTACCGGTCCAAAATCCACAATGATATTATTGCGATATATTTGGGAACAATCCTAACATGTTGTCGGGAGAGAAGAAACTCTTTGGAACAATCCAACTTATCAAACGAGTTGCTGGTTGCCAAGTTTCTCCGAAATGCGATCTAAAGCCTCGGAGAGGTACGAAATCTTTACCGGTCTAAAATTTACACCGAGAGTATTGCAAATGATTTGGGAACTATCCTAGGATGTTGGCGGGCGAGATGAAACTCATAGATACGATCCAACCTCTAAAACGAGTTGTCGGTAGCCAAGCTTCTCCGAATTGAGATCTAAAGCATCGGAGAGGTACGAAATCCGTACCGGTAAAAAATTAACACAGGGAATATTGTGATTCTTTTGGGAACATCCTAGCATGTTGTCGGGCGAGATGAAGCTCATAGATACGATATAACCTCTCAAACGAGTTCCCGGTAGCCATGCTTCTTCAAATTGCGATATAAAGCATCGGAATGGTACGAAATCTGCACCGGTCTAAAATTCACACCGAGTATTGAAATTGATTTGGGAACAATCCGAGCATGTTGTCGGGCGAGAATATACTCTTAGAGACGATCCGACCTCTTAAAGGAGTTGCAGGTAGCCAAGTTTCTCCGATTTGCGATCCATTGCATCGGAGAGGTACGAAATCCGTATCGGTCAAAAAATCACACAGGTATTATTGTGATTCATTAGGGAATAGCTCTTGCATGTTTTTGGGAGAGATGAAACTCTTAGAAATGATCTGACCTCCCAAACGAGTTGCCGGTAGCCAAGCTTCTCCAAATTGTGATCTAAAGCATCGGGGAGGTACAAAATCGGTACTGGTCAAAATTCTCAATGTGATTATTGCAATAGATTTAGGAACTATCCTAGCATGTATTCGGGCGAGAAGAAACTTTTTGAAACGATCCAACATCTCAAACGAGTTGGTGGTAGCCAAGCTTCTCCGAATTGCGATCTAAAGCATCGGAGAGGTACGAAATCCGTACCGGTCAAAAATTCTCAATGGGATTATTGCGATATATTTGGGAACAATCCTAGCATGATGTCGGGTGATAAGAAACTCTTAGAAGCGATCCAACTTCACAAACGAGTTACTGGTTGCCAAGTTACTCTGAATTGCAATCTAATGCATCGGAGAGGTACAAAATCCGTACCGGTCAAAAATTATCACAGGGAGTATGTGATTCATTTGGAAAAAAATCCTAGCATGTTGTCGGGTGTAAAGTAACTCTTGGGAACAATCTAGCCTCCCAAACGAGTTTTCGGTAGCCAAGCTTCTCCGATTTGCGATCTAAAGCATCGGGGAGTATTGCGATTCATTTGGGACAAATCTTTTCATGTTGTCGGGTGTAAAGTAACTCTTAGGGACAATCTAGCCTCCCAAACGAATTTTTGGTCGCAAAGCTTCTCCGATTTGCGATCTATAGCATCGGAGAAGTACGAAATCCGTACCGGTCGAAAAGTTATCCAAGGAGTATTACGATTCATTTGGTAACAACCCTAGCATGTTGTCGGGCGAGAAGATACTCTTAGAAACGATCCAACCTCTCAAACGAGTTGTCGGTTTCCAAGCTTCTCCAATTTGCACCTTAAAGCATCCGAGAGGCGTAAAATCCGTGCCGGTCAAAAATTCACCCCGGGAGTATTGAGATTCATATGTGAACAATCTTAGCATGTAGTCGGGCGAGAAAAAACTTTTAAAAGCGATCTAACCTCCCAAACGAGTTGTTAGGAGCAAAGCTTCCCCGATTTGCGATCTATAGCATCGGAGAGGAACGAATTCCGTACCGGTCGAAAAGTCACACAGGGAGTATTGCGATTCATTTGGAAACAACCCAAGCATGTTGTCGGGCAAGAAGATACTCCTACAAATTATCCAACCTCTCAAACGAGTTGTCGGTTTCAAAGCTTCTCCGAGTTGCACCCAAAAGCATCGGAGAGGTGCGAAATCCGTACCGGTCGAAAATTCCCCCCTGATTATTGCGATTCATATGTGAACAATCCTAGCATGTTCTCTGGCGAGAAGAAACTTTAAGAAACGATCCAACCTCAAACAAGCTAGCGGTAGCCAAGCTTCTCCTAATTGCGATCTAAAGCATCGGAGAGTTACGAAATCTATACCGGTCTAAAATTCACACTGAGAGTATTGTGAATGATTATGAAAGAATCCTAGCATGTTGTCGGGCGAGAATAAACTATTAGAAATGATCCGACCTCTTAAGCGAGTTACAGGTAGCCAAGTTTCTCCGAATTGCGATTTATAGCATCGGAGAGGTGCGAAATCCGTATCGGTCATAAAGTCACAGTGGGAGTATTGCGATTCATTAGGGAACAGCCCTAGCATTTTGCTGGGCGAGAAGAAGCTTTTTGAAACGATCCAACTTCCCAAACGAGTTGGTGGAAGCCAAGTTTCTCCGAATTGTGATCTAAAACATCGGAGAGGTATGAAATCCGTACCGGTCAAAAATTCTCAATGGGATTATTGCGATATATTTGGGAACAATCCTAGCATATTGTCGGGTGAGAAGAAACTCTTAGAAATGATCCAACTTCTCAAACTAGTTGGTGGTAGCCAAGTTTCTCCGAATTGCGATCTAAACCATCAGAGATGTACGAATTCCGTACCGGTCGAAAAGTCACACAGGGAGTATTGCGATTCATTTGGAAACAACCCTAGCATGTTGTCGGGCAAGAAGATACTCCAAGAAATTATCCAACCTCCCAAACGAGTTGTCGGTTTCAGAGCTTCTCCGAATTGAACCCTAAAGCATCGGAGTGGTGCGAAATCCGTACCGGTCGAAAATTCCCCCCTGGAGTATTGCAATTCATATGTGAACAATCCTAGCATGTTTTCTGGCGAGAAGAAACTTTTTGAAATGATCCAACCTCTCAAATAAGTTACCGGTAGCCAAGATTCTCCAAATTGCGATCTAAAGCATCGGAGAGTTACGAAATCTGTACCGGTCTAAAATTCACACCGAGAGTATTGCGAATGATTTGGGAAGAATCCTCGAATGTTGTCGGGCGAGATGAAACTCATAGATACGATCTGACCACTGAAACGAGTTACTGGTAACCAAGCTTCTCCGAATTGTGATCTAAGGCATCGGAGAGGTACGAAATCCGTACCGGTCAAAAATTCTCAATGGGATTATTGCGATATATTTTGGAACAATCCTAGCATGTTGCCGGGCGAGAAGAAACTTTTAGAAGCGATCCAATTTCTCAAGCGAGTTGCTGGTTGCAAAGTTTATCTCAATTAAGATCTAAAGCATCGGAGAGGTAATAAATCCGTACCGGTCAAAAATTCACACAGGGAGTATTGTGATTCATTTAGGAAAAATCCTAGCATCTTGTCGGGTGTGAAGTAACTCATAGGGACGATCTAACCTCCCAAGCGAGTTATCGGTAGCCAAGCTTCTCCGAATTGTGATCTAAAGCATCGGAGAGGTACGAAATCCGTACCGGTCTAAAATTCACAATAGGATTATTGCGATATATTTGGGAACAATCCTAGCATGTTGTTCCCAAATATGGGAATTTCCTCGAATTAATGAGAAATTTGCTCGAATTAATGATTGGGAAGAAAACAATCGAAGTAGGATCGCGATCGAAGCCGAGCGCAAGAGTATGGAATCGAAGTAAAGGCAACAGATTTTAGAAGCTGAGTATAAGATTGACAATCAAAAGGCTAAAGTTCAGATTAGTGCAAGCAAGTTGGGTTTATCACCCATAGTTATTAATCGTGGAGCTCTAGCAGTGGCTAATTTACAGGGTAAAGTGAATGATGAAAAGGCTTACCCTCCAATTCTTAATGAGAGAGAGATACTAAACCAAATTATAGGTTTGTACAAATTGAAGATGAAGGCGATATGACAGAAGAGGAAGTGAGTGCTATGACAGAAGAGGAAGAGAAATTGTGGAATCACAAAAGAGGAGAGCCCTTGCTCTCTTAAGTCCTCCAATCCCTACTCTAAGCAGCAGCATGGAGTCCCAGACAACTTATGAAAAGAGAATGGAATCCGTCAAACCTGAAGATTTAAAGGTGTGCTCTAACTATAATTTTGCTAGTTGTGTGGTTGTATGTGTCAATCCAACTACAAAGTGGGGTTACTGCCATAAATTATGCCATTCCACTGATGAAGTTGGTAATGGAGTAAGTATTGATACTTTTGAGTGCCCTAATAAGTGCATAAATTGTTCTTATAAATGTGGTGTTGCTAGTGCTAACATTAAAGACCATGAGGAGTGTATCTGTGGATGCAAGACTGACACTAAGGGTGTGCAAAAGGATATAAGGGAGGAGTCTTTAATGTGCCTGAAGAATTGCTTGAATAAGGGTGAGACATGTGGGGTTGAATGCTTTGTGTTAAGTCGAACAATTAAAGATCATGATCAATGTATGTGTGATTGTCCTTGTGAGGAAGTCACTACTCAATTTGACTGTATGAAGCAGTGTATTGCTGAGGTTGGTTGTGGGACTAAGTGTGGTATCATTAGTAGAAACAGGAATCTTTACTCCAGCTGCCAGTATTACACATGCCCTTCCTCTTCTAGTGGGAGTAGAGCATCTACTTATGCGGAGATGATAGGTGCCCCATCAAAGGTGAGAAGCAACACAAAATTGACTTATATACCACCTTCCATAATCGATGGGAACCCGGTGGTTCAGATTAACACATCGGATTTTGCTGATGAAACTAAAGAGTGTGAAAGTATGTTAGTGGGGAACTTTATTGGGAGAAGGCTCACTTATTTGTTCGTTAAATTGACACTGTTGAAATTATGGGACCTGAAAGGTGATCTTGAGATGTCTACAAAAGGCAAGAATCTCTTCTTCTTTAAATTTTCTTGTGAAGAGGATAGGCAACGAGTTTTGGATATGGGGCATCAACATGTGGCTAGCAGAATATTCTTCATTAGAACATGGAGACCTTTTATCGAATTTGAACCAGTGGAGATGAAGTCCATTCCTATCTGGGTTATGTTGCATGAGTTACCTGACCAATTTTGGAATGCTGAGGGTATCACTAGAGTTGCAAGCGCCTTGGGAGTGCCTTTGTTTCTTGATAAAGGCTACTGAAGATAGGAAGAGGAGCAAAAACTTTGCTAGGGTCTGTGTTGATATGGGTATTGAGAGCAACTTCCCTAAGATAATCAAAGTGGAGATGGATGGATCCTACACTATAGAAATCCAGGTTGAGTATAATTGGATCCCTGTCAAATGCAGTCATTACAATATCTTTGGACATACTCTTAAGTTATGCTCTGCTAAGGGGGTGGAAAATGATGTGGAAAATGCAGTGAGTAGCACTAATATGAGATGGATGCCAAAACAATCTAATTTGGTGGGGAGTGGTGCTATGGGGAAATATACTAGAACTTTAGATCAGAAGGGTAAAGGTAAACTGAAGGAGGATGAGGATGGGTTTATCACACCTAAACATACTGTGAAGCAAAGAGATGGGATAAAACAAAGCAGTGGGGTCAGTACTAGTACCACCTTTAAAGCTTTGAATAAAGAGCAAGAGGACATTAGTGAGAAGGTGGAAAAAGAAAATGATAAGATAGGAGGTACTGTTACAAGCACAGCTACTGCTATCAACCAAGAGATAAGTGGGAAATCAACTTCTAAAAGAGCCCTTAAGAGGGCTAGAAAGAAAGCAAGGGAAGATGAAAAAAAGAGCCCTTAAGAGGGTTTGAAAGAAAGCAAGGGAAGATGAAAAAATTGCAAAACACCTGGCTAATGAACAAGTTCCTTCTGTGGAGAAATATATGAAAGAATCTGAGGATCCTAGAAAAAAAAAGAGGGATACCAATCCTCCCTCTACGAGTAACAACTATAGTTTGAATGATGTCTAGCCTTTTTCTAGAAGGTGGGACCTTGAGGGGTGAGGGAGTGAGTAAGGCAGTCCAAATTTTTCCACAAATGGAGTTATTTTCATATGAGATGAAGGGAGTTTGCCTTTACTTATGAGTTCTCTACTTGTGTAGGAGTATGCTTTCGAAACATTGTTGAAGACCACCCCTTGGATGCCATTTCCAAGGGGAAATTTAGAGTGAGATATGAGTGTATGAGCACACACAGCTACACGGGAACTATATACAATTTAGTAGCTTACTGGCTTTGGTTTAAGTTTGCTACTAAATGGTATGTTGGTTCTGGTAGCTCCTTGTCAAGAAAGAATGAGTTTTATACTAATGAGTTCTATTTTACAGGGTTTCTTAGGGACCAGACTAGAACTAATAGCATCTTATAGGTCAAGCAGGGCTTTTTTAATGAGGGACTTGGGCATTTGAGGAAGCACAATACTTGTGTTGAGAGAGGGATCTTTGACAACTGTAAGTCGATTACTAGGATGGACAGATACATAATCTGTGTTACGCATAATTAAAGAGCTTAATGACTATAAGTAAAAAAAAATTTGGTTGTTGGAATATCAGAGGTTTAAATGACCCCATTAAACAGCATGAGGTTAAACATTGGATTAGATCAAGTAAAATTATGCTAGTTGGGCTAATTGAGTCTAAGATTAAGCAGTGTAATAAGGACAAAATAATCAGAGCTATGTGTCCCAACTGGGAAGGGGTCCACAATTATGAATTCTCTCTAACTGGGAGAATTTGGATGTGTTGGGACCCTAACTCAATTAAGGCACAAAACTTTGTTATTTCTGAACAAATGATAACTGTTGATTGTACTCTCAATGATGGCTCCCTTTTGACTGTTGCTATTGTCTATGGTAGTAACTCTAGACTTACTAGAAGGAACCTTTGGACTGATATTGTTAATCTGGCTAATAGTAGTTCTACCCCTCTTGTTTTGCTTGGAGATTTTAACTCAATATTGTCATCTCAGGAAAAAGTGGGTGGTAGACCTGTTAGGCCTTTCCATATTATTGACTTTTTGCAGTGTATGCAAAGCACTGACCTGGTTGATTGTGGATATAGAGGTAATTATCTCACTTGGAATAACAAAAACTCTTGGGGAAAAAGAATAGCTTGTAAGCTTGATAGGGTTTTGGTGAATTCACACTGGATTAATCAATTTAGTACTAGTGGAGTTCTGCAACCAAGGTATTTTCTGACCACTCTTCTTCAGTATTAACTATCTCAGATGGAGTCAAGCATGGTCCCATTCCTTTTAAATTCTTTAATAGTTGGACTGATAATGTTAACTTTGTAAAGATTGTGAATGATGTGTGGAACTGCAAAAAGAAAGGTAATGCTGCCTTTAGAATATGTTCTATGCTGAGAGATTTGAAGCCCGTTCTTAAAGAGAAATTTGCACTTAATAAAATTGATTCCCACATAGCCAATGCTAGACATACTCTTGATGTACTTCAGGAAAATTTTCAGGTTAACCCTTTATGCACAACTACTGCTGTTCATGAGAGAGAAGCACTGTACAAGTTCACTAGTCTAATCAGAATCGATGAATCGCAAAAAAGACAAAAAGCAAGGGTACAATGGCTAGCCTTGGGAGACAATAACAATGCTTTTTTCCACAGATCCATCCAAACTAGAAGGGCAAGAAACAAAATATCAACTATTCACACTTCTGAAGGTACACTGCTTGACCAAGAAGATGATATTGCTACTGAAAGTATTATTTACTTTAAGAGAATTATTGGATCAGCCCATTCTGAAGATATGTCTCATGATTTTCTTAATAATCTTCATCTCCATCAGATTAGTCTAATTGATAAAAGTGATATGGTTGGGGAGGACTTTATCAAAGCTGTCATGAATTTTTTTAGGTCCTCAAAAATGTTGAGAGAGCTTAATGCTACTTCTATAACTCTCATTCCTAAAACCATGGTACCTAGTACTTTCAATGACTTTAGACCTATAGCTTGTAGCAATGTTATATATAAATGCATTTCTAAAGTTATTACTAACAGGATTAAAAAAGTCATTGATAAACTTGTTAGCCCCAATCAGTCTGCCATTATTCAAGGGAGGAATATCCAGGATAATATTTTTATTACTCATGAGATTATTAGAAATTACCATTGCAACAAGGGTAAAGGTAGATGCACTGCCAAGATTGACCTTCGAAAGGCCTATGATATGGTTAGATGGGAGGCTGTGATGGAATCCCTTAAGTTGTTTAACTTTCCTGATAATATGATAAGATGGCTCTTTGAATGTATATCTACTCCCACCTATTCTATTACCATTAATGGCACTCCTAGGGGGTATTTTAAGGGTAAAAGGGGTCTGAGACAAGGGGATCCAATGTCCCCTTACTTATTTGTTTTGCTTATGGAGACCTTTAATAAGAAAATGGAAAAATGTGTGGATGATGGCTCCTTTGAGCTGCACCCTAAATGTTTTAACCCTCAGATTTCTCATCTTAGTTTTGCGGATGACCTGATTGTATTTATGAAAGGAACACCTTCTAATGCTGTAACCCTTACCAATGTGCTCCTTGAATTTAACAAATTTGCTGGTCTAGATATCAATACCAATAAAAGTCAACTATTTTGCTATGCTATGACTGATTCTGATAGTAATTTGATGTGCTCTATGCTAGGGTTTGAGAAAGGAATCTTGCCTATAAAATATTTGGGGCTGCACCTTGTTACTACTAGACTTAAAGCTGCTGATTGCATGCCAATTATTGATGCCTTATGTAGTAGAATCCAAAGATGGAAGTGCAGGTTCCTTAGTTATGCAGGGAGGCTTGTTATGATTACTTCTGTTCTTAATAGCTTACATATTTATTGGACTACTTATTTCACCTTACCCGTGTCCATTACTAAAATGATTAGTGGTCTTTGCAGGAATTTCTTATGGACTGGAACTGAACATAACACGAGATCTACTCCTATCAGTTGGGAAAGATGTTGTACACCTAAGCTGGAGGGAGGCCTTGCCATTAAAGACATTGTTACTGTTAATAAGGCTGCAACCCTTAGACATACGTGGAACTTAGTATCCCATTGCAAGAACCTTTGGGTGGATTGGATCTACGACAATCTCATCAAGCAGAAAGATTTTTGGTCCCTCAAAACTCCACGAGATGCCTCTTGGTCATGGAGAAACATTCTTCATAGCAGAGAGGTGGCATTTGGGGTTGTTATTCACTTACTTGGTAATGACAGGGGTACCAAATTTTGGTTGGACCCTTGGCACCCAATTGGGATTCTCAAACATAAGTATTCTCAAGAATTCAGTTTTGACACTACTTTAAACATTAATGCTCTTGTGAGCAATGTCATCATTGATGGAGAATGGGTCATTCCTGATAATACTGAATACTTGTTAACTGATGTTTGGGAAGGGGCCAAAGAGGTTAATATTGATAGATTTTCTGATGATGAAATTGTCTGGTCTATCTCTACTTCTGGTAAGTATGACTTGAAATCTGCATATAAGCATCATAGATGGGTACAACCTGAACTTGTGTGGACTAAAATTGTCTGGTTTAATGGTAATATTCCTAAGCACAGTTTCATAACCTGGATGGCTTTACATAATGTGTTAAAAACTCAAGATAAGCTCATGAATTGGGGAGTTGTTGACATTTCCATTTGTGTTCTTTGCTACACTGAGTGTGAGAATGAAAACCATATTTTCTGTGAATGTAGCTTCTCTAAGAGTATTTGGAATAAATTGCTTACTAAACTAGGTTTTAATCATCAGGTTACTACTTGGGATGAGGAGATTCTTTGGTGCATTGATCACCTGCAGGGCAAAGGTGCTATTTCAACCATGAGAAAGCTAGTGTTCAATAGCTTTGTGTATCATATCTGGAAAGAAAGGAACACAAGAATGCATGAGAGCCAAGATTCTACTGCTGAAGCAATTTTGCACAAGATTATTGACGATACAAGACTAAAGTTTGACGACTTCTGCCTCTACTTAGAAGATAATGACTTTAATAAATCCTTTTGTCATACATGGAATGTTAGTCCTGCCTTTACCCATCCTTCATTTCTTACTTGCTCTTGGGAGAAGACTGAAGTTGGTACTTGCTGTGTGAATACTGATGGATCCTTAACAGAATGAGGGAACTTTGGTGCTATATTAAGAGAATGGGATGGAATCCCCATTATTGCTTGTACAGGAAGAACATTGCCCCAATCAGTCCTCATCCATGAACTTCAGGGGGTCTTGAGTGGGTTTCAGTTAGCAATCAATGCAAGAAGAAAAAAGGTGATGCTTAGAGCTGATTCTCAAATAGCCGTGGACTTAGTTATGAGTAAGTATGAGCCACCTTGGGAACCAAGATCTTTGGTAAGGACTATTCTTAGAACAGTTATGTATTTTGATGAATGGAATATCAAGCATACATTTAGAGAAGCCAATCGAGCTCCTGATAATATTGCTACTATAGCAACGGAGATTGGGTTGTTTACTGTGGAGGTTTCCTCCTTCAGTAATAAGTTGAAGCAAATTATTGATGAAGATGGTAGTGGAAAGATTTACCTCAGGAAGGTATAGGGGTCTGTATCTTCTTTTGTTACTTATTATCCTGTTTATCAGCCTTCCTCATGTGGATTGAGCTCGTCTAGGCTATGCCTTGGTCTGTATTGTTACATTTTTCTTTATATATCATGGGGGTTAGTCCCCTAGCTTGCTTCCAAAAAAAAAACAAACAATTCGATTGAGAAGTTGAATGGTTTCAAAGATTTCTTCTCGCCTGACAACATGCTAGGATTGTTCCCAAATATATCGCAATAATTCCATTGAGAATTTTTGAGCGGTACAGATTTCGTACCTCCCCGATGCTTTAGATCGCAATTCGGAGAAGCTTGGCTATCGCCATCTCATTTGAGAGGTCGGATCATTTCTAAGAGATTCTTCTATCCCGACAACATGCTTGGATTGTTCCCAAATCAATCGCAATACTCTTAGTGTGAATTTTTGAACGGCATGGATTTCGTACCTCTTCGATGCTTTATATCGCAATTCGGAGAAGCTTGGCTACCTGCAACACGTTTGAGAGGTCGGATCGCTTTAAGATTTTATTCTCGCCAGACAACATGCTAGGATTGTTCCCAAATCAATCCCAATACTCTCGGTGCAAATTTTTGACCGGAATGGATTTCGTACCTCTCTGATGCTTTAGATCGCAATTTAGGGAAGCTTGGCTACCTGCAACACGTTTGTGAGGTCAGATCGTTTCTAAGAGTTTATTCTCGCCCGACAACATGCTGGGATTATTCCCAAATCAATCGCAATACTCGGTGTGAATTTTAGACCGGTACAGATTTTTTACATCTCCGATGCTTTAGATCGCAATTTGGATAAGCATGGCTGCTGGCAACTCGGCTGACGGGTTGGATCGTTTCTAAGAGTTTCATTTCGCCCGACAACATGCAACGATTTTTCCCAAATGAATCACAATATTCCCTTTGTGAATTTTTTACCGGTACGGATTTCGTACCTCTCTGATTCCTTAGATCACAATTCGGAGAAGCTTGGCTACCGGCAACTCGTTTGAGAGATCGGATCATATCTTTGAGTTTCATCTCGCCTGACAACATGCTATGATTGATCCCAAATCATTCGCAATACTCTCGGTGTGAATTTTTTACCGGTGCAGATTTCGTACCCCTCGGATGCTTTAAATTGTAATTTGAAGAAGCATGGTTACCGGTAACTCGTTTGAGAGGTTGGATCATTTCTAAGAGTTTTTTCTCACCCGACAACTTGATAGGATTGTTGACATATGAATCACTATACTCCCGGGGTGAATTTTCGACCGGTACGGACTTCGCACCTCTCTGATGCTTTAGGGCGCAATTCGGAAAAGCTTGAAAACTGACAACTTGTATGAAAGTTTGGATCACTTCTAAGAGTATTTTCTCGCCCGACAACATACAAGGGTTGTTCCCTAATAAATCGCTGTACTCCCAGTGTGACTTTTCGAACGGTACGGATTTAGTATGTCTCCAACGCTATATATCGCAAATCGGAGAAGCTTGGCTACCGACAACTGGTTTGAGAGATTGGATCGTTTCAAATAGTTTTTTTCTCACCTGACAACATGCAAGAATTGTTCCCAAATGAATCACAATACTCCCGGGGTGAATTTTCTATCAGTACAGATTGCGCACCTTTCCGATGCTTTAGAGCGCAATTTGGAGAAGCTTGGAACCCGACAACTCGTTTGAGAGGTTGGATCGCTTCAATAATTTTTTCTCGCTCAACAACTAGCTAAGATTGTTCACATATGAATCGCAATACTCCCGGGGTGAATTTTTGACTGGTACGGATTTCGCACCTCTCCGATGCTTTAGGTCCGAATTCGGAGAAGCTTGGAAACCGATAACTCGTTTGAGAGGCTGTATCGTTTGCAAGAGTATCATCTTGCCCGATAACATGCTAGGGTTGTTCCCAATTAAATCGCAATACTCCCTGTGTGACTTTTAGACCGGTACGGATATTGTAGCTCTCCGATGCTAAAGATCGCAAATCGGTTAACCTTAGCTACCGACAACTCGTTTGGGAGGTTAGATCATCCCTAATTGTTACTTCTCACCCGACAACATGCTAGGATTTTTCCCAAATTAATTGCAATACTCCCTGTGTGAATTTTTGACCGGTACGGAACTCGAACCTCTCCGATGCTTTAGATCGCATTTCGGAGAAATTTTACAACCAACATCTCGTTTGAAAAATTGGATCGTTCCTAAGAATTTCATCTCGCCCGGACAACATGCTTGGATTGTTCCCAAATATATCACAAGGATCTCATTGAGAATTTTTGACCGGTACGGATTTTGTACCTCCCCGATGCTTTAGATCGCAATACGGAGAAGCTTGGCTACCGGCATCTTGTTTGTGAGGTCAGATCGTTTCTAAGAGATTCTTCTAGCCCGAAAGCATGCTTGGATTGTACCCAAGTCAATCGCAATACTCTAGGTGTGAACTTTTCGCCGGCATGGATTTTGTACCTCTCCGATGCTTTAGATCGTTATTCGGAGTAGCTTGGCTACATGCAACACGTTTGAGAGGTCGGCTCATTTCTAAGAGTTTATTCTCGCCCGACAATATGCTGGGATTGTTCCCAAATCAATCGCAATAATCGGTGTGAATTTTAGACCGGTACAGATTTCGTACCTCTCCGATGCTTTAGATCGTAATTTGGAGAAGCATGGCTGCCGGCAACTCGTTTGAAGGTTTGGATCGTTTCTAAGAGTTTCATCTCGCCCCACAACATGCTACGATTGTTCCCAAAAAAATTGCAATATTCCCTGGGTGAATTATGGCCGGTACGGATTTCGTACCTCTCCGATGCCTTAGATCTCAATTCCGAGATGCTTGGCACGGATTTCGTACCTCTACGATGCTTTTGATCGTAATTCGGAGAGACTTGGCTACGTGCATCACGTTTGAGAGGACGGATCATTTCTAAGAGTTTTTTCTCGCCCGACAAAATTCTAGGATTGCCCCCAAATCAATCGCAATACTCGCTGTGAATTTTAGACCGTAACAGATTTCGTACCTCTCCGATGCTTTAGATCGCAATTTGGAGAAGCATGGATACCGGCAACTCATTTGAAGGGTTGGATCGTTTCTAAGAGTTTCATCTCGCCCCACAACATGCTGCGATTGTTCCCAAATAAATTACAATATTGCCATTGTGAATTATGGCCGATACGGATTTCGTACCTCTCCGATGCCTTAGATCACAATTCGAAGAAGCTTGGCTGCCGGCAATTCGTTTGAGAGGTCGGATCGTATCTTTGAGTTTCATCTCGCCCGACAACATGCTAGGATTGTTCCCAAATCATCCGCAATACTCTTGGGGTGAATTTTAGACCGGTACAAATTTCGTACCTCTTCGATGTTTTAAATCGCAATTTGAAGAAGCTTGACTACCGGAAACTCGCTTGAGAAGTTAGAACATTTCTAAGAGTGTCTTCTCGCCGGACAACATACTAGGATTGTTGAGATATGAATCGCAATACTCATGGGATAAATTTTCGATCGGTACGGATTTCGCACCTCTCCGATGCTTTAGGGCGCAATTTGGAGAAGCTTGGAAACCAACAACTCGTATTAAAGTTTGGATCACTTCAAAGAGTATCTTCTCCCCTGACAACATGCTACAGTTGTTCCCAAATGAATACCAATACTCCCTGTGTGACTTTTCGATCAGTACGGATTTCGTACCTCTCCGATGCTATAGATCGCAAATCGGGGAAGCTTTGCTACCGACGACTCGTTTGGGTGGTTAGATCGTCCCTAAGAGTTACTTCTCACCCGACAACATGCTAGGATTTTTCCCAAATAAATCGCAATACTCCCTGTGTAAATTTTTGACCGGTACGGAATTCGTACCTCTCCGATGCTTTTGATCACAATTCGGTAAAACTTGGCAAGTTTATGAAGTTGGATCATTTCTAAGAGTTTCTTCCCGCCCGAATACATGCTGGGATTGTTCCCAAATATATTGCAATAATCACATTGAGAATTTTTGACCAGTACGGATTTCGTACCTCCCCGATGCTTTAGATCGCAATTCGGAGAAGCTTGGCTACCGGCAACTCGTTTGAGAGGTCGGATCATTTCTAAGTGATTCTTCTCGCCCGACAACATACTCGGATTGTTCCCAAATCAATCGCAATACTCTCGGTGTAACTTCTCGGCCGCTACGGATTTCGTACCTCTCTGATGCTTTAGATCGCAATTCGAAGAAACTTGGTTACCGGCAACTCGTTTGAGAGGTTGGATTGTTTCAAATAATTTTTTCTCGCCTGACAACATGCTTGGATTATTCCCAAATATATCGCAATAATCCCATTGAGAATTTTTGACCGGTACGGATTTCGAACCTCCACGATGCTTTAGATCGTAATTCGGATAAGCTTTGCTATCGGCATCTCGTTTGTGAGGTCAGATCATTTCTAAGAGATTCTTCTCGCCCGAAATCATACCTGGATTGTTCCCAAATCAATCGCAATACTCACGGTGTGAATTTTTGACCGGCACGGATTTCGTACCTCTACGATTCTTTTGATCGTAATTCGGAGAGACTTGGCTTCGTGCAACACGTTTAAGAGGACGGATCATTTCTAAGAGTTTTTTCCCGCCCGACAAAATTCAAGGATTGCCCCCAAATCAATCGCAATACTCGCTGTGAATTTTAGACCGTAACAGATTTCGTACCTCTCCGATGCTTTAGATCGTAATTTGGAGAAGCATGGATACCGGCAACTCATTTAAAGGGTTGGATCGTTTCTAAGAGTTTCATCTTGCCCCACAACATGCTACGATTGTTCCCAAATAAATTGCAATATTGTCATTGTGAATTATGGCCGATACGGATTTCGTACCTCTCCGATGCCTTAGATCTCAATTCGAAGAAGCTTGGCTACCGGCAACTCGTTTGAGAGGTCGAATCCTATCTTTGAGTTTCATCTCGCCCGACAACATGCTAGGATTGTTCCCAAATCATTCGCAATACTCTCGGTGTGAATTTTAGACCGGTACAGATTTCCTACCTCTTCGATGTTTTAAATCGTAATTTGAAACAGCTTGGCTACTGGTAACTTGTTTGAGAGGTTGGAACATTTCGAAGAGTTTCTTCTCGCCCGACAACATGCTAGGATTGTTCCCAAATCATTCGCAATACTCTCGGTGTGAATTTTAGACCGGTACAAATTTCGTACCTCTTCAATGTTTTAAATCGTAATTTGAAGAAGCTTGGCTACCGGTAACTCGTTAGAGAGGTTGGAACATTTCTAAGAATTTCCTCTTGTCCGACAACATGCTAGGATTGTTGAGATATGAATCGCAATACTCCCGGGGTGAATTTTCGCCGTTACGGATTTTGCACCTCTCCGATGGTTTAGGGCGCAATTCAGAGAAGCTTGGAAACCGACAACTCGTATGATAGTTTGGATCGCCTCAAAAAGTAACTTATCGCCCGTCAACATGCCAAGGTTGTTCCCAAATGAATTGCAATACTCTTGGTGTGACTTTTCGACCGGCACGGATTTCGTACCTCTCCGATGCTATGGATCGCAAATCGAAGAAGCTTGGCTACCGACAACTTGCTTGGGTGGTTAGATCGTCCCTATGAGTTACTTCTCACCCGACAACATGCATGGATTTTTCCCAAATGAATCACAATACTACCTGTGTGAATTTTTGACCGGTACAGATTTCGTTGGGAACAATCGTAGCATGTTGTCGGGCGAGAAGATGCTCTTAGAAATGATCCATCCTCACAAACGAGCTTCCATTTGCATAGCTTCTCCGAATTGCGATATAAAGCATCAGAGAGGTACGAAATCCATACCGATCAAAAATTCTCTCAGGGAGTATAGAGATTCATTTGGAAATAATCCTAGCATGTTTCCGGGCAAGAAGATACTCATAGAAACGATCAGACCAACCAAACGAGTTGTCGGTAGCAAAGCTTCTCCGAATTGCGATCTATAGCACGAAGAGGTATGAAATCCGTACCGGCCGAAAAGCCACACAGGGACTATTGTGATTAATTTGGGAACAATCCAAGCATGTTGTCGGGCGTGAAGGAACTCTTAGAAATGATCCAACCACACTAACTAGTTGCTGGTATCCAAGCATCTCAGAATTGTGATCTAAAGCATCATAGAGGTACGAAATCCGTACCGTTCGAAATTTTACCTTTGGATTATTTAGATTCTATAGGGAACAATCCTAGCAGGTTGTCGAGCGAGATAAATCTCTTTGAAATGATCCAGCCTCTCAAACAAGTTGCCGGTAGCCATGCTTCTCCGAATTGCGATCTAAAGCATCAGAGTGGTACAAAATCCGTACCGGTCAAAAATTTACACCGGGAGTATTGCGGTTCATTTGGGAACAATCCTAGAATGTTGTCGGGCAATAAGAAACTCTTAGAAATGATCCATCCCCACAAACGAGTTGTCGGTAGCTAAGTTTCTCCGAATTGCGACCTAAAGCACCGATGAGGTTCGAAATCCGTAACGGAGGAAAATTCACACCGGGAGTATTGCGATTAATTTGGGAAGAAGCCTAGCATGACGTCGGCCCTGAAGAAACTTTTAGAAACGATGCAACCACTTAAACGAGTTGTCGGAAGCCAAGCTTCTCCGAATTGCGATCTAAAGCATCGGAGAGGTACGAAATCCGTAACGGTCGAAAAGTCACACTGGGAGTATTGCGATTCATTTGGGAACAATCCTAGCATGTTGTCGGGCATGAATGATCTGTTAGAAACGATCCAATCTCACTAACTAGTTGCAGGTTGGCAAGCATCTCAGAATTGCGATCTAAAGCATTATAGAGTTACGAAATCCGTACCGGTCGAAATTTCACCTTGGGAATATTTTGATTCATTGGGGAACAATCCAAGCATGTTGTCGGGCGAGATAAATTTCATTGAAATGATCCAACCTCTCAAACAAGTTTCCGGTAGCCAAGCTTCTCTGAATTGCGATCTAAGGCATCGGAGTGGTACGATATCCGTACCTGTCAAAAACTCAGACCGGGATTATTGCGATACATTAGGGAACAATCCTAGGATGTTGTCAGGCAATAAGAATGTCTTAGAAATGATTCATCTTCTTAAACAAGTTGCCGGTAGACAAGCTTCTCCAAATTGCGATATAAAGCACAGGAGAGGTACGAAATCCGTACCGGTAGAAAATTCACACCGAGAGTATGGCGATTTATTTGGGAAGAATCCTATCAGATGTCGGCCGTGAAGAAACTTTAAGAAATGGTACATCCTCCCAAACGAGTTGCCGGGTAGCCAAGCTTCTCCGAATTGCGATCTAAAGTATCGGAGAGGTTCGAATTCCGTACCGACCTAAATTTCATACCGGAAGTATTGCGATTCATTTGGGAACAATCGTAGCATGTTGTCGGGAAGGAAGATACTCTTAGAAATGATCCAACCTCACAAACGGGCTTCCAGTTTCTTTGCTTCTCCGAATTGCGATCTAAAGCATCGGAGAGGTACGAAATCCGTACCGGTCGAAATGTCACGCAGTGAGTATTGCGGTTCATTTGGGAACAATCCTAGCATGTTGTCGGGTGTGGAGGAACTCTTAGAAAAGATCCAACCTCACTAACTAGTTGCAGGTTGCCAAGCATTTCAGAATTGCGATATAAAGCATCGTAGAGTTACGAAATCCGTACCGGTTGGAATTTCACCTTTGGAATATTTCGATTCATTGGGGAACAATCCTGGCATGTTGTCGGGGGAGATAAATTTCTTTGAAATGATCCAACCTCTCAAACAAGTTGCCGGTAGCCAAGCATTTCCGAATTGCGATCTAAAGCATCGGAGTGGTGCGATATCCGTACCGGTGAAAAGCACACACCGGTATTATTGCGATACTTTTGGGAACAATCGTAGGATGTTGTCGGGCAAGAAGAAACTCTTAGAAATGATTCATCTTCACAAACAAGTTGCCGGTAGACAAGCTTCACCGAATTGCGATCTAAAGCACCGGAGGGGTACGAAATCCGTACCGGTCGAAAATTCACATCGGGAGTATTGCGATTCATTTGGGAAGATACATAGCATGATGTCGGCCGTTAAGAAACTTTTAGAAACGATACAACCTCTCAAACAAGTTCCCGGGTAGCCAAGCTCCTCCAAATTGCGAACTAAGGAATCAGAGAGGCTCGAAATCCGTACCGGTCTAAATTTCATACCGGGAATATTGCGATTCATTTGGGACCAATCGTTGCATGTTATCGGGCGAGAAGATACTCTTTGAAATGATCCAACCTCACAAACGGGCATCCGGCTTCTTAGCTTCACCAAATTGCGATCTAAAGCATCGGAGAGGTACGAAATCCATGCCGGTCAAAAATTTATTCATGGAGTATAGAGATTCATTTGCAAACAATCCTAGTATGTTTACGGGTGAGAAGATACTCTAAAAAATGATCTAACCAACCAAACGAGTTGTCGGTAGCCAAGCTTCTCCGAATTATGATCTATATAGCAACGGAGACGTACGAAATCCGTACCGGTCTAAAAGTCACACAGTGAGTATTGCGGTTCATTTGGGAACAATCCTAGCAAATCGTCGGGCGTGAAAGAACTCTAAGAAACGATCCAACCTCACTAACTAGTTGCTGGTAGCCAAGCATCTTTAAAATGCGATCTAAAGCAACGTAGAGGTACGAAATCCGTACCTGTCTAAATTTTACCTTTGGAATATTTCGATTCTTTAAGGAACAATCCTGCATGTTGTCGGGCATGATAAATCTCTTTGAAATGATCCAACCTCTCAAACAAGTTGCCGGTAGCCAAGCTTCTCTGAATTGAGATCTAATGCATCGGAGTGGTACGATATCCGTACCTGTCAAAAACTCACACCGGGATTATTGCGATACATTTGGGAACAATCTTAGGATGTTGTCGGGCAATAAGGAACTCTTAGAAATGATTCATTTTCTAAAACAAGTTGCCGATAGACCAGCTTCTCCGAATTACGATCTAAAGCGCCGGAGAGGTTCGAAATCCGTACCGGTCGAAAATTCACACCGGGAGCATTGCGATTCATTTGGGAAGAATCCAATCATGATGTCGGCTGTGAAGAAACTTTAAGAAATGATATATCCTCTCAAACGAGTTTCCGGGCAGCCAAGCTTCTCCAAATTGCGATCTAAAGTATCGGAGAGGTTCGAATTCCGTGCCAGCCTAAATTTCATACCGGGAGTATTGCGATTCATTTGAGAACAATCGTAGCATGTTGTTGGGCGAGAAGATACTCTTAGAAATGATCCAGCCTCGCAAACGGGCTTCCAATTTCTTTGCTTCTCCGAATTGCGATCTAAAGCATCGGGGAGGTACAAAATCCATACCGATCAAAAATTCACCCAGGGAGTATAGTGATTCATTCGGAAACAATCTTAGCATGTTTTCGGGCGAGAAGATACTCTAAGAAACGATCTAACCATGCAAATTTATTGTCGGTAGCCAAGCTTCTCCGAATTGTGATCTATAGCATCGGAGAGGTACGAAATCCGTACCGGTCGAAATGTCACACAGTGAGTATTGCGGTTCATTTAGGAACAATCCTAGCATGTTGCCGGGCGTGGAGGAACTCTTTAAAACGATCCAACCTCACTAATTAGTTGCTGGTAGCCAAGCATCTCTGAATTACGATCTAAAGCATCGTAGAGGTACGAAATCCATACCGGTCTAATTTTTACCTTTGGAATATCTCGATTCTTTAGGGAACAATCCTAGATTGTTGTCGAGTGAGATAAATCTCCTTCAAATGATCCAACCTCTCAAACAAGTTATCGGTAGCCAAGCTTCTCCGAATTGCGATCTAAAGCACCAGAGAGGTATGTAATCCGTACCGATCAAAAATTCACACCGGGATTAATGCGATTTATTTGGGGACAATCCTAGCATGTTTTCGGGCGTGAATTAATATTTAGAAACGGTCCAACCTCTCAATCAAGTTGCCGGTAGACAAGCTTCTCCAAATTGCGATCTTAAGCATCGGGGAGGTACGAAATCTGTAACGGTCTAAAATTCTCACCGAGTTTTGCGATTGATCGGGGAACATTCCTAGCATGTTGTCGGGCGGGAAAAAACTCTTAGAAATGAACCAACCTCTCAAGCGAGTTCCGCTAGGCAAGCTTCTACAAAAATGCATTTTAAAGCATCAGAGAGGTACGAAATCTGTACCGGTCAAAAAATCACCCCGGGAGTATTGCAATTCATTTGGGAACAATTCTTGCTAGTTGTCGGGAGAGAAGAAACTCGTTGAAAGGATCCAACCTCTCAAACTAGTTGCCGGTAGCCAAGCTTCTCAGAATTACAATCTAAATCATTGGAGAGGTTCAAAATCCGTACCGGTCAGAAATTTCCACCGGGAATATTGCGATTAATTTGGGTACATTCCAAGCATGTTGTCGGGCGAGAAGAAGCTATTAGAAGTGATCCGACCTCTCAAACGAGTTGCTGGAAGCCAAGCTTCACCGAATTGCGATCAAAAGCATCGGAGAGGTACGAAATTCGTACCGGTCGAAAATCCACCCAGTAAGTATAGAGATTCATTTCGAAACAATCCAAGCATTTTTTCGGGTGAGAAGAAACTCTTTGAAATGATCTAACCAACCAAACGAGTTATTGGTAGCTAACCTTTTCCGAATTGTGATCTATAGCATCGGAGTGGTACGAAATCCGTACCGGTCTAAAATCCACTCCGGGAATATTGCAATTCATTTGGGAACAATCCTAGGATGTTGTCGGGCAATGAGAAACTCTTAGAAATGATCCATCCACTCAAACGTGTTGCCGGTAGCCAAGCTTCTCCGAATTACGATTTAAAGCACCGGAAAGGTACGAAATCCGTACCGGTCAAAAATTCACGCCGGGAGTATTGCGATTCATTTGGGAAGAATCCAAGCATGATGTCGGCCGTGAAGAAATGTTTAGAAATGATACAGCCTCTCAAACGAGTTGTCGGTAGCCAAGCTTTTTCGAATTGCGATCTAAAGCATCGGAGAGAATTCACACAGGTAGTATTGCGGCTCATCTGGGAACAAACCTAGCATGATGTCGGTCGAGAAGAGACTTTTAGAAACCGTGCAACCTCTCAAACTAGTTGCCGATAACCAAGCTTCTTCGAATTGCGATATAAATCCGCGGAGAGGTTCGAAATCCGTACCGGTCGAAAATTTACTCCGGGATTATTGCGATTCATTTGGGAACAATCGTAGCATGTTGTCAGGCGAGAAGATACTCTTAGAAATGATCTAACCTTACAAACGGGCTTCCAGTTTATTTGCTTCTCCGAATTGCGATCAAAAGCATCGGAGAGGTACAAAATCCATACCGGTAAAAAATTCACTCAAGGAGTATAGTGATTCATTTGGAAACAATCTTTGAATGTTTACGGGCGGGAAGATCTATAACATCGGAGAGTTACAAAATCCGTACCGGTCAAAAATTTACACAGCGAGTATTGTGGTTCATTTGGGAACAATCCTAGCATGTTGTCGGGCGTGGAGGAACTATTTGAAGCGATCCAACCTCACAAACTAGTTGCAGGTAGCCAAACATTTCAGAATTGCGATCTATAGCATCGTAGAGGTACGAAATCCGTACCGGTCGAAATTTTACTTATGGAATATTTTGATACATTGGGGAACAATTCTAGCATGTTCTTGGGCGAGATAAATTTCTTTGAAATGACCCAACCGCTCAAACAAGTTGCCGTTAGCCAAGCTTCTCCGAATTGCGATCTAAAGCATCGGAGTGGTACGAAATCTGCACCGTTAAAAAATTCACACCGGGATTATAGCGATACATTTGGGAACAATCCCAGGATATTGTCAGGCGATAAGAAACTCTTAAAAATGATTCATCCTCTCAAACGAGTTTCCTAAAGCCAAGCTTCTCCGAATTGCGATCTAAAGAATCGGAGAGGTTCGAATTCCGTACCGGCCTAAATTTCATGCGGGGAGTATTGCGATTCATTTGGGAAAAATCGTAAAGCGATCCAACTTCTCAAACGAGTTGGTGGTAGCCAAGCTTCTCTGAATTGCGATCTAAAGCATCAAAGAAGTACGAAATCTGTACCGGCCAAAAATTCACACAGGGAGTATTGCGATTCATTTGGGAAAAATCCAAGCATGTTGTCGGGTGTAAAGTAACACTTAGGGACAATTTAACCTCCCAAACGAGTTGTCGGGAGCCAAGCTCCCCCGATTTGCGATATATAGCATCGGAGAGGTACGAATTCCGTACCGGTCGAAAAGTCACACAGGGAGTATTACGATTTATTTGGGAATAACCCTTGCATTTATTTGGGCTCGATACTCTTAGAAATTATACAACCTCTCAAACGAGTTGTCGGTTTCCAAGCATCTACGAATTGCGATCTAAAGCATCGGAGAGGTGCGAAATCTGTACCGGTCGAAAATTTATGCAGGGAGTATTGAGATTCATTTGGGAACAATCCTAGCATGATGTTGGGCGAGATGAAACTCTTAGATACGATCCGACTACTCAAACGAGTTACCGGTAGCCCAGCTTCCCCGAATTGTGATCTAAGGCATCGAAGAAGTACAAAATCCGTACCGATCAAAAATTCTCTATGGGATTATTGCGATATATTTGTAAACAATCCTGGCATGTTGTCGGGCGAGAAGAAACTCTTGGAAACGATACGACCTCTCAAACGAGTTGCCGATTGCCAAGCTTCTCCAAATTGCGATCTAAAGCATAGGGGAGGTACGAAATCCGTACTGGTCAAAAATTCTCAATGGGATTATTGCGATATATTTGAGAACAATCCTAACATGTTGTCGGGCGGGAAGAAACTTTTTGAAACGATCCAACTTCTCAAACGAGTTGGTGGTAGACAAGATTCCCCGAATTGCGATCTAAGGCATCGGAGAGGTACGAAATCCGTACCGGTCAAAAAATATCCATGGGATTTTTGCGATATATTTAGGAACAATCCTAGCATGTTGTCGGCTGAGAAGAAAATATTACAAACGATCCAACTTTTCGAACGAATTGCTGGTTGCCAAGTTTCTCCGAATTGCGATCTAAAGCATCAGAGTGGTTCAAAATCCGTACCAGTCAAAAATTCTCACGGGAGTATTGCGATTTATTTGGGAAAAATCCTTGCAGTTTGTCGGGTTTAAAGTAACTCTTAGGGACGATCTAACCTCCCAAACAAGTTGTCGGGAGCCAAGCTCCTCCGATTTGCGATCTATGGCATCTGAGAGGTACGAAATCCGTACCGGTAAAAAATTCAAGCAGGAAATATTGTGATTCATTTGGGAACAATCCTAGCATGTTGTCGGGCGTGATGAAACTATTAGAAATGATCCAAACCCCCAAACGAGTTGTCGGTAGCCATGCTTCTCCAAATTGCGATCTAAAGCATCTGAAAGGTACGAAATCTTTATAGGTCTAAAATTCACACCGAGTATTGAGATTGATTTGGGAACAATCCTAGCATGCTGTCGGGCGAGAATAAACTCTTTGAAACGATCCGACTTCTTAAACGAGATGCCGGTATCCAAGCTTCTCCAATTTACGATCTATAGCATCGGAGAGGTACGAAATCCGTATTGGTCAAAAAGTCACACAGGGAGTATTGCGATTAATTTGGGAACAACCCTAGCATGTTTTCGGGAGAGAAGATACTCTTAAAAATGATCCGACCACTTAAACGAGTTGCTGGTAGCCAAGCTTTTCCAAATTGCGATCTAAAGCATGGGGGAGGTACGAAATCCGTACTGGTCTAAAAATCTCAATGGGATTATTGGGATATATTTGGGAACAATCCTAGCATGTTGTCGGGTGGGAAGAAACTTTTTGAAATGATCCAACTTCTCAAGCGAGTTAGTGGTAGCCAAGCTTCTCCGAATTGCGATCTAAAGCATCGGAGAGGTTCGTAATCCGTACCGGTCAAAAATTCTCAATGGAATTATTGCGATATATGTGGCAACAATCCTAGCATGATATCGGGTAAGATGAAATTCTTAGAAATGATCCAACTTCTCAAACCAGTTGCTAGTTTCCAAGTTTCTCCGAATTGCGATCTAAAGTATCGGAGAGGTACGAAATTCGTACCGGTCAAAAATTCACACAAGGAGTATTGCGACTCATTTGGGAAAAATCCTAGCATGTTGTCGGGTGTGAAGTAACTCTTTGGGACGATCTAACCTCCCAAACGAGTTGTCGGTAGCCAAGCTTCTCGAAATTGTGATCTAAGGCATCGGGGAGGTACGAAATCCGTACCGGTCAAAATTCACAATGGGATTATTGCGATATATTTGAGAACAATCCTAGCATGTTGTCGGGCGAGAAGAACACTTTGAAGCGATCCAACTTCTCAAACGAGTTGCTGGTTGCCAAGTTTCTCCGAATTTCAAACTAAAGCATCGGAGAGGTACGAAATCTGTACCGGTCTAAAATTTACACCGAGAGTATTGCAAATGATTTGGGAAGAATCCTAGCATGTTGTCGGGCGAGATGAAACTCATATATACGTTTTGACCTCTCAAACGAGTTGCCGGTAGCGAAGCTTTTCCAAATTAAGATCTAAGGCATCAGGGAGGTACGAAATCCGTAATGGTCGAAAATTCACACCGAGTATCGAGGTTGATTTGGAAACAATCCTAGCATGTTGTCGGGCGAGAATAAACTCTTAGAAACGATCCGAACTCTTAAATGAGTTGCTGGTAGCCAAGCTTCTCCGAATTGCGATCTATAGCATCGGAGAGGTACGAAATCCGTATCGGTCAAAAAGTCACACTGGGAGTATTGCGATTCATTAGGGAACAACCCTAGCATGTTGTCGGGCGAGAAAAACTTTTTGAAGCGATCCAACTTCTCAAACGAGTTGTCCGGAGCCACGCTCCCCCGATTTGCGATATATAGCATCGGAGAGGTACGAATTCCGTACCGGTCGAAAAGTCACACAGGGGAGTATTACGATTTATTTGGGAAAAACCCTTGCATTTAGTTGGGCTCAATACTCTTAGAAATTATCCAACCTCTCAAACGAGTTGTCGGTTTACAAGCTTCTACGAATTGCACCCTAAAGCATCGGAGAGCTTCGAAATCCGTACCGGTCGAAAATTAACCCCTGGGGTATTGCGATTCATATGTGACCAATCCTAGCATGTTGGTGGGCGAGACGAAGCTTTTAGAAACGATCCAACCTCTCAAACGAGTTACCGGTAGCCAAGCTTCTCTAAATTGCGATCTAAAGCATAGGAGAGGTTCAAAATCTGTACCGGCCTAAAATTCACACCGAGAGTATTGCGAATGATTTGGGAAGAATCCTAGCATGATGTCGGGCGACATGAAACTCATAGATACGATCCGACCTCTCAAACGAGTTACCGGTAGCCAAGCTTCGCCGAATTGTGATCTAAGGCATCGGAGAGGTACGAAATCCGTACCGGTCAAAAATTCTCAATGGGACTATTGCGATATATTTAGGAACAATCCTAGCATGTTGTCGGGTGAGAAGAAAATCTTAAAAGCGATCCAACTTCTCAAACGAGTTGCTGGTTGCCAAGTTTCTCCAAATTGCGATCTAAATCATTAGAGTGGTTCGAAATCCCTACCGGTCAAAAATTCACACGGGAGTATTGAGATTTATTTGGGAAAAATCCCGGCATGCTGTCGGGTTTAATATAACTCTTAGAAACGATCTAACCTTCCAAACGAGTTGTCGGGAGCCAAGCTCCTCCGATTTGCGATCTATAGCATCAGAGAGGTACGAATTTCGTACCGGTCGAAAATTCACACAGGGAGTATTGCGATTTATTTGGGAATAACCCTTGCATTTATTTTGGCTCGATACTCTTAGAAATTATACAACTTCTCAAACGAGTTGTCGGTTTCCAAGCATCTACGAATTGCGATCTAAAGCATCGGAGAGGTGCGAAATCTGTACCGGTCGAAAATTCACTCAGGGAGTATGCAGATTCATTTGAAAATAATCCTAGTATGCTTTCGGGCGAGAAGATACTCATAGTAACGATCTAACCAACCAAACGAGTTGTCGATAGCCAAGCTTCTCCGAATTGTGATCTATAGCATCGGAGAGGTACAAAATCCGTACAAGTCGAAAAGTCACACAAGGAGTATTGCGATTCATTTGGGAATGACCCTAGCATGTTGTCGGGCGTGAAGATACTTGTAGAAATTATCCAACCAATCATGTTGTCGGGAGTATTGCGTTTCATATGTGACCAATCCTAGCATGTTGTTGGGCGAGACAAAGCTTTTAGAAATGATCCAACCTCTCAAACGAGTTACAGGTAGCCAAGCTTCTCTAAATTGCGATCTAAAGCATCAGAGAGGTACGAAATCTGTACCGGCCTAAAATTCATACCGAGAGTATTGTAAATGATTTGGAAAGAATCCTAGCATGATGTCGGGCGAGATGATGCTCATAGATAAGATCCGACCTCCCAAACGAGATACCGGTAGCCAAGTTTCTACGAATTGTGATATAATGCATCGGAGAGGTACGAAATCCATACCGTTCAAAAATTCTCAATGGGATTATTGCGATATATTTGCGAACAATCCTCGAATGTTGTCGGACGAGAAGAAACTCTTAGAAACGATCCGACCTCTCAAACGAGTTGCTGGTTGCCAAGCTTCCCCAAATTGCGATCTAAAGCATCGGGGAGGTACGAAATCCGTACTGGTCAAAAATTCTCAATGAGATTATTGCGATATATTTGGGAACAATCTTAACATGTTGTCGGGCATGAAGAAATAGTTTGAAATGATCCCACTTCTCAAACGAGTTGGTGGTAGCCAAGCTTCTCCGAATTGCGATCTAAAGCATCGGAGTGGCACAAAATTCGTACCGGCCAAAAATTCACACCTGGAGTATTGTGATTCATTTGGCAACAATCCTAGGATATTTTCGGGCAATAAGAAACTCTAAGAAATGATCCATCCCCTCAAATGATCCATCCCCTCAAAATAGTCTACTTGCAATATGTTGAGAGCCTGCCCCCAAAGCTTTTTCTCTATCTTCAGGATTCGAAAATTTGAAGAAGTACATATTGAACCCTTTAGTGGACATCTCAAAATCACCTTTCAGAGCCCACAGCTTAGATAGAGTATCTTTGACAAATAGGTAAGCAAGCTTCTTTCCAATGAAACTACCCACTAGATAGTCTTCATATTTTTTGCTTTCTTCACCAAATTCATTTTCACTAATATCGATAACAGGATTAAATTCATCACCTACGACGGGTGTGTAAACAAGAGGAATCTTGCCTCTGCCCTTAGAAGGAACTGAGAGGAGTGAAGCCCAACTTTTCGCTGCGGTGGGAGGGGACCCTTCCTTATCGGTGGGTTTTCCTGTTTGCCCCAGAGTACCATCTTTACTCAAAGCCTGTAATTGATCGAGTTGAGAGCTAATGCACCTCTCACACGCGCAGTCCTCAGCGTTGCCTTTCTGACAACTAATTGGCTCCCCTCGACTGAAGTTGACCTCACCACCCCCTATCAGATCTTAGACTACTAACTGTAATTTTTGAATCCATATTGGTAGCTGTTATTGCATTTGCAGCAAGCGCCTATGTATATCGTTTTTGAAAGGCTTCAATAGTATCATTGAGAGGTTGAGTGTTCGAGTTGTCAGCAGCCAAGTTTCTCCGAATTGTGATTTATAGCATCGGAGAGGTACGAAATCTGTAACGGTCGAAAAGCCACACAAGGACTATTGTGATTAATTTGGGAACAATCCAAGCATGTTGTCGGGTGTGAAGGAACTCTTAGAAATGATCCAACCTCACTAACTAGTTGTTGGTATCCAAGCATCCCAGAATTGTGATCTAAAGCATCATAGAAGTACAAAATCCGTACCGGTCGAAATTTTACCTTTGGATTATTTAGATTCTTTAGGGAACAATCCTAGTACGTTGTCGGGAGAGATAAATCTATTTGAAATGATCCAACCTCTCAAACAAGTTGCCGGTAGCCATGCTTCTCCGAATTGCGATCTAAAGCATCGGAGTGGTACGAAATCCGTACCAGTCAAAAAGTCACTCAGTGAGCATTGCGGTTCATTTGGGAACAATCCTAGCACGTTGTTGGGCGTGGAGGAACTCTTAGAAACGATCCAACCTCACTAACTAGTTGCAGGTAACCAAACATTTCAGAATTGCGATCTAAAGCATCCTAGAGGTACGATCCTAGGATGTTGTCGGGCAATAAGAAACTCATAGAAATGATCAATCCTCATAAACGAGTTGTCGGTAGCTAAGCTTCTCCGAATTACGACCTAAAGCACCGGAGAGGTTCGAAATCCGTACCGGACGAAAATCCATACCGGGAGTATTGCGATTAATTTGGGAAGAAGCCTAGCATGACGTCGACCCTGAAGAAACTTTTAGAAGCGATACAACCTCTTAAACGAGTTGTCGGTAGCCAAGCTTCTCCGAATTACGATCTAAAGCATCGGAGAGGTACGAAATCCGAAACGGTCGAAAAGTCACACTGGTAGTATTGCGATTCATTTGGGAACAATCCTAGCATGTTGTCGGGCATGAATGAACTGTTTGAAGCGATCCAACCTCACTAACTAGTTGCTGGTTGGCAAGCATCTCAAAATTGCGATCTAAAGTATCGTAGAGTTACGAAATCCGTACCGGTCAAAATTTCACCTTTGGAATATTTCGATTCATTGGGGAACAATCCTAGCATGTTGTCGGGCGAGATAAATTTCTTTGAAATAATCCAACCTCTAAAACAAGTTGCCGGTAGCCAAGCTTCTCCGAATTGCGATCTAAAGCATCGGAGTGGTACGATATCCGTACCTGTCAAAAACTCACACCGGGATTATTGCGATACATTAGGGAACAATCCAAGGATGTTGCCAGGCTATAAGAAACTCTTAGAAATGATTCATCTTCTCAAACAAGTTGACGGTAGACAAGCTTCTCCAAATTGCTATTTAAAGCACAGGAGAGGTACGAAATCCGTACCGGTAGAAAATTCACACCGTGAAAATTGTGATTCATTTGGGAAGAATCCTATCAGATGTCGGCCGTGAAGAAACTTTAAGAAATGATACACCCTCTCAAACGAGTTGCCGGGTAGTCAAGCTTCTCCGAATTGTGATCTAAAGTATCGGTGAGGTTTGAATTCCGTACCGACCTAAATTTCATACCGGGAGTATTGCGATTCATTTGGGAGCAATCCTAGCATGTTGTCGAGCGAGAAGATACTCTTAGAAATGATCCTACCTTACAAACGAGCTTCTTGCTGCTTAGCTTTTCCGAATTGCGATCTAAAGCATCGGAGAGGTACGAAATCCATACCGGTCAAAAATTCACTTAAGGAGTATAGTGATTCATTTGGAAACAATCTTAGCATGTTTACGGGCGAGAAGATACTCTAAGAAACGATCTAACCAACCAAACGAGTTGTCGGTAGCTATGCTTCTCTGAATTGTGATCTATATAGCATCGGAGAGGTACGAAATCCGTACCGGTCGAAAAGTCACTCAGTGAGCATTGCGGTTCATTTGGGAACAATCCTAGCATGTTGTCGGGCGTGGAGGAACTCTTAGAAACGATCCAACCTCACTAACTAGGTGCAGGTAACCAAGCATTTCAGAATTACGATCTAAAGCATCCTAGAGGTACGAAATCCGTACCGGTTGAAATTTTACTTATGGAATATTTCGATACATTGGGGAACAATCCTAACATGTTGTTGGGCGAGATAAATTTCTTTGAACTGATCCAACCTCTCAAATAAGTTGTCGGTAGCCAAGCTTCTCCGAATTGCGATCTAAAGCATCGGAGTGGTACGAAATCCGTACCGGTCAAAAATTCACACCGGGAGTATAACGATACATTTGGGAACAATCCTTGGATGTTTTTGGGCAATAAGATACTCCTTGAAATGATTCATCCTCTCAAATGAGTTGCAGGTTGCAAAGCTTATCCGAATTGCGATCTAAAGCAGCGGAGAGGTACGAAATCCGTACCGGTCGAAAATTCACACCGGGAGTATTGCGATTCATTTGGGTAGAATCCTTGCATGATATCGGCTGTGCAGTAACTTTTAGAAACGATACAACCTCTCAAATGAGTTACCGATACCCAAGCTTCTCCGAATTGCGATCTTAAGAATCGGAGAGGTTCGAATTCCGTACCGGCCTTAATTTCATACCGTGAATATTGCGAATCATTTGGGAACAATCGCAGCATGTTACCGGGCAAGAAGATACTCTTTGAAATGATCCAACCTCAGAAACGAGCTTCCAGTTTCTTAGCTTCTCCGAATTGCGATCTAAAGCATCGGAGATGTACGAAATCCATACCAGTCAAAATTTCACTCAGGGAGTATAGAGATTAATTTGGAAACCATCCTAGAATGTTTTCGGGCGAGAAGATACTCTAAGAAACGATCTAACCAACCAAACGAGTTGTCGGTAGCAAAGCTACTTCGAAACTAATCTATAGCATCGGAGAGGTACGAAATCCGTACCGGTCGAAAAGTCACACAGTGAGTATTGTGACTCGTTTGGGAACAATTCTAGCATGTTGTGGGGCGTGAAAGAACTCTTAGAAACGATCCAGCCTCACTAACTAGTTTTTGGTAGCCAAGCATCTCATAATTGCGATCTAAAGCATCGTAGAGTTAGGTAATCCGTACCGGTCAGAATTTCACCTTTGGAATATTTCGATTCATTGGGGAACAATCCTGGCATGTTGTCGGGGGAGATAAATTTCTTTGAAATGATCCAACCTCTCAAACAAGTGCTGGTAGCCAAGCTTCTCCGAATTGCGATCTAAAGCATTGGAGTGGTACGATATCTGTATCGGTCAAACACTCACACCGGGATTATTGCGATACTTTTGGGAACAATCCTAGGATGTTGTCGGGCAAGAAGAAACTTTTAGAAATGATTCATCTTCACAAACAAGTTGCTGGTAGACAAGCTTCTCCGAATTACGATCTAAAGCACCGGAGAGGTACGAAATCCGTACCGGTCGAAAATTCACACCGGGAGAATTGCGATTCATTTGGGAAGAAACCTAGCATGATGTCCACCGTTAAAAAACTTTTAGAAACGATACAACCTCTCAAACGAGTTGCCGGGTAGCCAAGTTTCTCCGAATTGCGATCTAAAGTATCGGAGAGGTTCGAATTCCATACCGGCCTAAATTTCACAACGGGTGTATTTCGATTAATTTGGGAACAATCGTAGCATGTTGTCGGGCGAGAAGATACTCATAGAAATGATCCAACCTCACAAACGGGCTTCCAGTTTCTTAGCTTCTCCGAATTGCGTTCTAAAGCATCGGAGAGGTACGAAATCCATACCGGTCAAAAATTTATTCATGGAGTATAGAAATTCATTAGCAAACAATCCTAGTATGTTTACGGGCGAGAAGATAATCTAATAAACGATCTAACCAACCAAACGGGTTGTCGGTAACCAAGCTTCTCCGAATTGTGATAGATAGCATTGGAGATGTACGAAATCCGTAACGGTCGAAAATTCAAACAGTGAGTATTGCGGTTCATTTGGGAACAATCCTAGCATGTTTTCGGGCGTGAAGGAACTCTAAGAAATGATCTAACCTCACTAACTACTTACTGGTAGCCAAGCATCTCTGAATTACGATTTAAAGCATCGTAGAGGTACGAAATCCGTACCTGTCTAAATTTTACCTTTGGAATATTTTGAATTTTTAGGGAGCAATCCTATCATTTGGTCGGGCGAGATAAATCTCTTTGAAATGATGCAACCTCTCAAACAAGTTGTCGGTAGCCAAGCTTCTCCGAATTGCGATCTAAAGCACCGAAGAGGTACGAAATCCATACCGGTCGAAAATTCACGACGAGATTAATGCGATTCGTTGGGTAGAATCCTAGCATGATGTCGGCCGTGAAGAAACTTTTAGAAATGATACAACCTCCCAAACGAGTTGCCGGTAGCCAAGTTTCTCCGAATTGCGAACTAAAGAATCGAAGAGGTTCGAATTCCGTACCGGTCTAAATATCAAACTGGGAGTATTACGATTGATTTTGGAACAATCGTAGCATGTTGTCGGGCGAGAAGATACTCTTAGAAATGATCCATCCTCACAAACGAGCTTCCATATGCTTAGCTTTTCCGATTTGCGATATAAACCATCGGAGAGGACAAAATCCATACCGGTCTAAATTATCTCAGGGAGTATAGTGATTCATTTGGAAGCAATCCTAGCATGTTTTCGGGCAAGAAGATACTCTTAGAAATGTTCAAACCAACTAAACGAGTTGTCGGTAGCCAAGCTTCTCCGAATTGCGATCTATAGCATCGGAGAGGTACAAAATCCGTACCGGTCGAAAAATCACACAGGGACTATTGCGATTAATTTGGGAACAATCCAAGCATGTTGTCGAGCGTGAATGAACTATAAGGAACGATCCAACCTCACTAATTAGTTGCTGGGGGGCACCTCAGAATTGCGATCTAAAGCATCGTTAATGTACGAAATCCGTGTCGGGAGAGATAAATCTCTTGGAAATGATCCAACCTCTCAAACAAGTTGCCGGTAGCCAAGCTTCACCGAATTGCGATCTAAAGCATTGAAGGGGTACGAAATCCGTACCGGTCAAAAATTCACTCCGAGAGTATTGCGGTTCATTTGGGAACAATCCTAAGATGTTGTCGGGCAATAAGAAACTCTTAGAAATGATCCTTCCTCACAAACGAGTTGTCGGCAGCTAAGCTTCTCCGAATTACGATCTAAAGCACCGGAGAGGTTCGAAATCCATACCGGACGAAAATTCACACCAGGAGTATTGCAATTAATTTGGGAAGAAGCCTAGCATGACGTCGGCCATAAAGAAACTTTTAGAAATGATACAACCTCTTAAACGAGTTGCCGGTAGCCAAGCTTCTCCGAATTGCGATCTAAAGAATCGAAGAGGTACGAAAGCCATACCGGTCAAAAATTCACACAGGGAAAATAGAGATTAATTTGGAAACAATCCTAGAATGTTTTTGGGCGAGAAGATACACTTAGAAATGATCTAACCAACCAAACGAGTTGTCGGTAGCCAAGCTTCTCCAAATTGTGATCTATAGCATCGGAGAGGTACAAAATCCGTAACGGTAAGAAAGTCACACAGGGAGCTTTGCGATTCATTTGGGAACAATCCTAGCATGTTGCCGGGCATGAATGAACTCTTAGAAATGATCCAACCTCACTAACTAGTTGCTGGTTACAAAGCATCTCAGAATTGCGATCTAAAGCATCGTAGAGTTACGAAATCCGTACCGGTCGAAATTTCACCTTTGGAATATTTTGATTCATTGGGGAACAATCCTAACATGTTGTCGGGAGAGATAAATTTCATTGAAATGATCCAACCACTCAAACAAGTTGCTGGTAGCCAAGATTCTCTGAATTGCGATCTAATGCATCGGAGTGCTGCGATATCCGTACCAGCCAAAAACTCACACCGGGATTATTGCGATACATTTGGGAACAATCTTAGGATGTTGTCGGGCAATAAGAAACTCTTAGAAATGATTCATCTTCTAAAACAAGTTGCCGGTAGACAAGCTTCTTTGAATTAAGATCTAAAGCTCCGGAGAGGTACGAAATCCGTACGGATCGAAAATTCACACCGGGAGTATTGCGATTCATTTGGGAAGAATCCTATCATGATGTCGGCCGTGAAGACACTTTTAGAAATGATATATCCTCACAAACGAGTTGCCGGGTAGCCAAGCTTCTCCGAATTGCGATCTAAAGTATCAGAGAGGTTCGAATTCCGTACCGGCCTAAATTTCATACTGGGAGTATTACGATTCATTTGGGAACAATCGTAGCATGTTGTCGGGCGAGATGATACTCTTAGAAATGATCCAACCTCGCAAACGAGCTTCTAATTTCTTTGCTTCTCCGAATTGCGATCTTAAGCATCGGAGAGGTATAAAATCCATACCGATCAAAAATTCACCCAGGGAGTATAGTGATTCATTTGGAAACAATCTTAGCATGTTTACGGGCGAGAAGATACTCTAAGAAACGATCTAACCGACCAAACTTGTTGTCGGTAGCCAAGCTTCTCCGAATTGTGATCTATAGCATCGGAGAGGTACGAAATCCGTACCGGTCGAAAAGTCACACAGTGAGTATTGCGGTTCATTTGGGAACAATCCTAACATGTTGTCAGGCGTGGAGGAACTCTTTGAAACGATCCAACTTTACTAATTAGTTGCTGGTAGCCAAGCATCTCTGAATTGCGATCTAAAACATCGTAGAGGTACGAAATTCATACCGGTCTAAATTTTACCTTTGGAATATTTCGATTCTTTAGGGAACAATCCTAGCTTGTTGTCAGGCGAGAAAAATCTCTTTCAAATGATCCAACCTCTCAAACAAGTTGTCGGTAGCCAAGCTTCTCCGAATTGCGATCTAAAGCACCGGAGAGGTACGAAATCCGTACAGGTCAAAAATTCACACCGGGATTAATGCGATTCATTTGGGGACAATCCTAGCAAGTTTTCGGGCGAGAATTAACATTTAGAAACGGTTCAACCTCTCAATCAAGTTGCCGGAAGACAAGCTTCTCCAAATTGCGATCTTAAGCATCGGGGAGGTACGAAATCTGTACCGGTCTAAAATTCTCACCGAGTTTTACGATTGATCGGGAAACCTTCCTAGCATGTTGTCAGGCGGGAAAAAACTCTTAGAAATGAACCAACCTCTCAAATAAGTTCCGCTGGGCAAGCTTCTGCGAAATTCATTTTAAAGCATCGGATAGGTACGAAATCCGTACCGGTCAAAAATTCACCCTGGGAGTATTGCGATTCATTTGGGAACAATTCTTGCTAGTTGTCTGGAGGGAAGAAACTCGTTGAAAAGATCCAACCTCTCAAACTAGTTGCCGGTAGCCAAGCTTCTCCGAATTGTGATCTATAGCATCGGAGAGGTACGAAATCCGTACCGGTCGAAAAGTCTCACAGGGAGTATTGCGATTCATTTGGGAACAATCCTACCATGTTGTCGGACGTGAAGGAACTCTTAGAAACATCCAAACCTCACTAACTAGTTGCTGGTAGCCAAGCATCTCAGAATTGTGATCTAAAGCATCGTAGAGGTAAAAAATTCGTACTGGTCGATATTTCACATTTGGAATATTTTGATTCATTGGGGAACAATCCTAGCATGTGGTCGTGCGAAATAAATTTCTTTGAAATAATCCAACCTCTCCAAAAAGTTACCGGTCGAAAAGTCACACAAGGAGTATTGCGATTCATTTGGGAAGAATCCTATCATTATATCGGCCTTGAAGAAACTTTTAGAAATGATACAACCTCTCAAACGAGCTGCCGGTAGCCAAGCTTCTCCGAATTACGATCTAAAGCATTTAAGTGGTACGAAATCCGTACCTGTCAAAAATTCACTCCGAGAGTACTGCGGTTTATTTGGGAACAATCCTAAGATGTTGTCAGGCAATAAGAAACTCTTAGAAATGATCCTTCCTCACAAATGAGTTGTCGGCAACTAAGCTTCTCCGAATTACGATCTAAAGCACCGGAGAGGTTCGAAATCCATACCGGACGAAAATTCACACCGGGAGTAATGCAATTAATTTGGGAAGAAGCCTAGCATGACGTCGGCCATAAAGAAACTTTTAGAAACGATAAAACCTCTTTTACGAGTTGTCGGTAGCCAAGCTTCTCTGAATTGCGATCTAAAGAATCGGAGAGGTACGAAATCCGTACCGGTCAAAAATTCACACAGGGAGAATAGAGATTAATTTGGAAACAATCCTAGAATGTTTTTGGGCGAGAAGATACTCTTAGAAACGATCTAACCAACCAAACGAGTTGTCGGTAGCCAAGCTTCTCCAAATTATGATCTATAGCATCGGAGAGGTACGAAATCCGTAACAGTAAGAAAGTTAGACAGGGAGCTTTGCGATTCATTTGGGAACAATCCTAGCATGTTGTCGGGCATGAATGAACTCTTTGAAATGATTCAACCTCACTAACTAGTTGCTGGTTACCAAGCATCTCAGAATTGCGATCTAAAGCATCGTAGAGTTACGAAATCTGTACCGGTCGAAATTTCACCTTTGGAATATTTCGATTCATTGGGGAACAATCCTAACATGTTGTCGGGAGAGATAAATTTACTTGAAATGATCTAACCTCACAAACAAGTTGCCGGTAGCCAAGCTTCTCTGAATTGCGATCTAATGCACCGGAGTGGTGCGATATCCGTACCAGCCAAAAACTCATACCGGGATTATTGCGATACATTTGGGAACAATCTTAGGATGTTGTCGGGTAATAAGAAACTCTTAGAAATGATTCATCTTCTAAAACAAGTTGCCGGTAGACAAGCTTCTTCGAATTAAGATCTAAAGCACCGGAGAGGTTCGAAATCCGTACCGGTCGAAAATTCACACCGGGAGTATTTCGATTCATTTGGGAAGAATCCTATCATGATGTCGGCCGTGAAGAAACTTTTTGAAATGATATATCCTCTCAAACGAGTTGCCGGGTAGCCAAGCTTCTCCGAATTGAGATCTAAAGTATCAGAGAGGTTCGAATTCCGTACCGGCCAAAATTTCATACCGGGAGTATTGCGATTCATTTGGGAACAATCGTAGCATGTTGTCGGGCGAGAAGATACTCTTAGAAATGATCCAACCTCGCAAACGGGCTTCTAGTTTCTTTGCTTCTCCGAATTGCGATCTTAAGCATCGGAGACGTACAAAATCCATACCGATCAAAAATTCACCCAGGGAGTATAGTGATTCATTTGGAAACAATCTTAGCATGTTTACGGGCGAGAAGATACTCTAAGAAACGATCTAACCGACCAAACTTGTTGTCGGTAGCCAAGCTTCTCCGAATTGTGATCTATAGCATCGGAGAGGTACGAAATCCGTACCGGTCGAAAAGTCACACAGTGAGTATTGCGGTTCATTTGGGAACAATCCTAACATGTTATCAGGCGTGGAGGAACTCTTTGAAACGATCCAACTTCACTAATTAGTTGCTGGTAGCCAAGCATCTCTGAATTGCGATCTAAAACATCGTAGAGGTACGAAATTCGTACCGGTCTAAATTTAACCTTTGGAATATTTCGATTCTTTAGGGAACAATCCTAGCTTGTTGTCAGGCGAGAAAAATCTCTTTCAAATGATCCAACCTCTCAAACAAGTTGTCAGTTGCCAAGCTTCTCCGAATTGCGATATAAAGCACCGGAGAGGTACGAAATCCGTACCGTTCGAAAATTCACACCGGGATTAATGCGATTCATTTGGGGACAATCCTAGCAAGTTTTCGGGCGAGAATTAACATTTAGAAACGGTCCAACCTCTCAATCAAGTTGCCGGAAGACAAGCTTCTCCAAATTGCGATCTTAAGCATCGGGGAGGTACGAAATCTGTACCGGTCTAAAATTCTCACCGAGTTTTACGATTGATCGGGAAACCTTCCTAGCATGTTGTCAGGCGGGAAAAAACTCTTAGAAATGAACCAACCTCTCAAATAAGTTCCGCTGGGCAAGCTTCTGCGAAATTCATTTTAAAGCATCGGATAGGTACGAAATCCGTACCGGTCAAAAATTCACCCTGGGAGTATTGCGATTCATTTGGGAACAATTCTTGCTAGTTGTCTGGAGGGAAGAAACTCGTTGAAAAGATCCAACCTCTCAAACTAGTTGCCGGTAGCCAAGCTTCTCCGAATTGTGATCTATAGCATCGGAGAGGTACGAAATCCGTACCGGTCGAAAAGTCTCACAGTGAGTATTGCGATTCATTTGGGAACAATCCTACCATGTTGTCGGGCGTGAAGGAACTCTTAGAAATGATCCAACCTCACTAACTAGTTGCTTGTAGCCAAGAATCTCATCATTGCGATCTAAAGTATCGTGGAGGTACGAAATCTGTACCGGTCGAAATTTTACCATTGGAATATTTCGATACTTCAGGGAACAATCTTTGAATGTTGTCGGGCGAGATAGATCTCTTTGAAATGATCCAACCTCTCAAACAAGTTACCGGTAGCCAAGCTTCTCCGAATTGCTATCTAAAGCATCGGGAGTGTTACGAAATCCGTACCGGTCTAAATTCACACAGGGAGTATGGAGATTCATTTGGAAACAATCTTAGCATGTTTTCGGACGAGAAAGTACTCTTAGAAACGATCTAACCAACCACACGTGTTGTCGGTAGCCAAGCTTCTCAGAGTTTGAGAGGTTAGATCGATTCTAAGAGTTTTTTCTCTCCCGACAACATGCTCGGATTTTTCCCAAATAAATCGCAATACTCAATGTGTGAATAATTAACCGGTACGGATTTTGAACATCTCCGACGCTTTAGATCGTAATTCTGAGAAGCTTGACTTCCAGCAGCCCGTTTGAGAAGTTGGATCGTTTATAAGAGTATCTTCTCGCCCGACAACATGCTAGGGTAGTTCCCAAATATATCGCAATACTCCATGTGTTAATATTTTACAGGTACGGATTTCGTACCTCTCCGACGCTTTAGATCACAATTCCGAGAAGCTTTGCTACCGGCAACTCGTTTGAGAAATTGGATCGCTTCTAAGAGTTTCTTCTCTCCCGATAAAATGCTTGGATTGTTCCCAAATATATCGCAATAATCACTTTGTGAATTTCTTGCCGGTACGGATTTCGTACCTCTCCGATGCTTTAGATCGCAATTCGGATAAGCTTCGCTTTCGCCAACTCGTTTGAGTGGTGGGATCATTTCTAAGAGTTTCTTCTCACCCAATAACATGCTTGGATTGTTCCCAAATGAATCACAATACTCCCGGAGTGAATTATTGAACGGTACGGATTTCGTACCTCTCCAATGCTATAAATCGCAATACTGAGAAGCTTGGCTACCGACAACTCGTTTGAGAGGTTAGATTGCTTCTTAGAGTTTTTCTCCCCCGACGACATCCACGGATTTTTCCCAATTGAATCGCAATACTCTATGTGAGAATATTAAACCGGTACAGATTTCGTACCTCTCCGACGCTTTGGATCGCAATTCTGAGAATCATGGCTACCGGCAGCTCGTTTGAGAAGTTGGATCGTTTCTAAAAGTATCTTCTCTCCCAAAAACATTCTAGAGATGTTCCCAAATGAATTGCAATAAACCCGGTTCAAATTTTTGACCGGTACGGATTTCGTACCTCTCCGATGCTTTAGATCGCATTTCGGAGAAGTTTGGGTACGGCAACTCGTTTCAGAGGTTGGATCATTTCAAATAGTTTTTTATCGCCTGACAACATGCTTGGATTGTTCCCAAATGAATCACAATACTCCCGGGGTTAATGTTCTACCGGTACGGATTTCTCACCTCTCTGATGCTTTTAGAGCGCAATTCGGAGAAGCTTGGAAACCGATATTTCATTTGAGAGGTTAGATAGACTGTATGACTTTCTTCTCTTCCGACAACATGCCCTGGATTGTTCCCATATGGATCGCAATATTCTCGGTGTGAATTTTTGACCGGTACGGATTTTGTACTTTTTCGATGCTTTAGATCGCAATTGGGAGAAGCTTGGCTACCTGCAGCTCGTTTGTGAGGTTGGATCGTTTCTAAGAGTGTCCTCTCACCCGACAACATGCTAGGGTTGTTGTCAAATGAATCGCAATACTCCCTGTGTAACTTCTCGACCGCTACGGATTTTGTACCTCTCCGATGCTATAGATAGCAATTCGGAGAAGCTTTGCTACAGACAACTCGTTTTGCAGGAATATTAAGAGTTTTTTCTCTCACGAAAAGTTGCTCGGATTTTTCCCAAATGAATCGCAATAGTCCATGTGTGAATATTTAACCGGTACGGATTTCGTACCTCTCCGACGCTTTAGATCGCAATTCTGAGATGCTTGGCAACCAGCAACTCGTTTGAGAAGTTGGATCGTTTCAAAGAATTTCTTCTCGCCTGACAACATGCTAGGATTGTTCCCAAATATATCGCAAAAATCCCATTGAGAATTTTTGACCGGTACGGATTTCGTACCACCCCGATGCCTTAAATCGTAATTCAAGGAAGCTTGGCTACCTGCAACACGTTTGAGAGGTCGGATCGCTTCTATGATTTTATTCTTGCCGGACAACATGCTAGGATTGTTCCCAAATCAATCGCAATACTCGGTGTGAATTTTAGACCGGTACAGATTTCGTGCCTCCTTGATGCTTTATATCGTAATTCGGATAAGCTTGGCTACCGGCAGCTCGTTTGAGAGGTTGGGTCGTTTCAAAGAGTATATTCTCGCCCGACAATATACTTGGGTTGTTCCCAAATGAATCGCAATACTCCCTACAGATCGCAATTCAGAGAAGCTTGGCTGCCGACAACTCGTTTGGAAGGTTAGATCGATTCTAAGAGTTTTTTCTCTCCTGAGAGTATGCAAGGATTGTCCCCAAATATATCGCAATAATCCCATTGTGAATTTCTGGCCAGTACGGATTCCGTTTCTCTCCGAAGCTTTAGATCGCAATTCGGATAAGCTTGGCTTCCGCCAACTCGTTTGACAAGCTGGATCGCTTTTAAGAGTATCTTCTAGCCCGACAATATGCTAGGGTTGCTCCCAAATGAATCGCAATACTCCCTGTGTGACTTCTCGACCGCTACGGATTTCGTACCCCTCCGATTCTTTAGATCGCAATTCGGAGAAGCTTGGCTACCGACAACACGTTTGGGTGGTTAGACCGATTCTTAGAGTTTTTTCTCTCCCTACAGTATGCTAGGATTTCCCCAAATATATCACAATAATCCCATTGTGAATTTCTGGCCGGTACGGATTCCGTGCCTCTCCGATGCTTTAGATCGCAATTCGGATAAGCTTTGGCTTCCGCCAACTCGTTTGACAGGTTGGATCATTTCTAAGAGTATCTTCTAGCCCAACAATATGCAAGGGTTGTTCCCAAATGAATCGCATTACTCCCTGTGTTACTTCTCGATAGCTACGGATTTCGTACCTCTCCTATTCTATAGATCGCAATTCAGAGAAGCTTGACTACCAACAACACGTTTGGGAGGTTAGATCGATTCTAAGAGTTTTTTCTCTCCCAACCATATGCTCGGATTTTTCCCAAATGAATCGCAATACTCAATGTGTGAATAATTAACCGGTACGGATTTTGTACCTCTCCGACACTTTAGATCGCAATTCCGAGAAGCTTGGCTTTTAGTTGCTCGTTTGAGAAGTTGGATCGCTTCTAAGAGTATCTTCTTGCCCAACAACATGCTAGGGTAGTTCCTAAATATATCGCAATACTCCATTTGTTAATATTTCACCGGTACGGATTTCGTACCTCTCCGACGCTTTAAATCGCAATTCTGAGAAGCTAGGCTACCGACAACTCGTTTGAGAAATTGGATCGTTTCTAAGAGTTTCTTCTCTCCCGACAACATGCTAGGATTGTTCCCAAATGAATCAGAATACTCCCGGAGTGAATTATTGAGCGGTACGGATTTCGTACCTCTCCCATGCTATAGATCGCAATTCGGAGAAGCTTGGCTACTGCCAACTCGTTTGAGAGGTTGGATTGTTTCAAATAGTTTTTTATCGCCTGACAACATGCTTGGATTGTTCCCAAATGAATTGCAATACTCCCGGGGTGAATTTTCTAACGGTATGGATTTCACACCTCTCCGTGCTTTTAAAGCGCAATTCGGAGAAGCTTGGAAACCGACATTTCGTTTGAGAGGTTAGATAGATTCAATTATTATTTTTCTTTCCCGACAACATTCCCTGGATTGTTTCCATATGAATCGCAATACTCCCGGTGTGAATATTTGACAGTTACGGATTTTTTCGATGCTTTATATCACAATTGGGAGAAGCTTGGATGCCGGCAGCTCGTTTGCGAGGTTGGATCATTTCTAAGAGTGTCCTCTCGCCCGACAGCAAGCTAAGGTTTTTCCGAAATGAATCGCAATACTCCCTGTGTAACTTCTCGACCGCTACTAATTTTGTACCTCTCTGGCGCTTTAGATCGCAATTTTGAGAAGCTTGGCTTCCAGCAGCCCGTTTGAGAAGTTGGATCGTTTATAAGAGTATCTTCTCTCCCGACAAAATTTTAGGGTTGTTCCCAAATGAATTGCAATACTCCCGGTGCACATTTTTTACCGGTACGGATTTCGTACCTTTCCGATGCTTTAGATCGCAATTCGGAGAAGCTTGGGTACCGAAAACTCTTTCGAGAGGTTGGATCGTTTCAAATAGTTTTTTATCGCCAGACAACATGCTTGGATTGGTCCCAAATGAATCGCAATACTCCCGGGGTGAATTTTCTACCGGTATGTATTTCGCACCTCTCCGATGCTTTTAAAGCGCAATTCGGAGAAGCTTGGAAACCGACATTTCGTTTGAGAGGTTAGATAGATCCTATGACTATTTTTCTCTCCCGACAACATGCCCTGGATTTTTCCCATATGAATCGCAATACTCCCGGAGTGAATTTTTGACCGGTACGGCTTTTTTACTTTTCCGATGCTTTAGATCGCAAATAGGAGAAGCTTGGCTACCGGTAGCTCGTTTGCGAGGTTGGATCGTTTCTAAGAGTATCATCTCGCCAGACAACATGCTAGGGTTGTTCCCAAATGAATCGCAATACTCCCTGTATAACTTCTCGAACGCTACGGACTTTATACCTCTCTGATGCTATAGATGGCAATTCGGAGAATCTTTACTACCAACAACTTGTTTGGGAGGTAAGATCGATTCTAAGAGTATTTCTCTCACGACAACATGCCCGGATTTTTCCGAAATGAATCGCAATACTCCATGTGTGAATATTTAACCGGTATGGATTTCGTACATCTCCGACGATTTAGATCACAATTTTGAGAAGCTCGGCAACCAGCAACTCGTTTGAAAAGTTGGATAGTTTCAAAGTATTTCTTCTCGCCTGACAACATGCTAGGATTGTTCCTAAATATATCGGGAAAATCCAATTGTGAATTTTTGACCGGTATGGATTTCGCAACTCCCCGATGCTTTAGATCGCAATTCGGAGAAGCTTGGCTACCTGCAACATGCTAGAGAGGTCGGATCATTTCTTAGATTTTATTCTCGCCCGACAACATGCTAGGATGGTTCCCAAATCCATCGCAATACTCAGTGTGAATTTTAGACCGGTACAGATTTCGCACCTCCCCGATGCTTTATATCGTAATTCGGATAAGCTTGGCTACCGGCAGCTCGTTTGAGAGGTTGGGTCGTTTCTAAGAGTATCTTCTCACCCGACAACATACTTGGGTTATTCCCAAATGAATCGCAATACTCCCTATTTGACTTCTCGAACGCTACGGATTTCGTACCTCTCCGATGCTATATATCGCAATTCGGAGAAGCTTGGCTACGGACAACTCGTTTGGGAAGTTAGATCAATTCTAAGAGTTTTTTTCTCTCCCGACAGTATGTTAGGATTATCCCCAAATATATCGCAATAGTCCCATTGTGAATTTCTTGCCGGTACGAATTTCGTGCCTCTCTGATGCTTTAGATCGAAATTCGGATAAGCTTGGCTTCCGCCAACTCGTTTGACAGGTTGGATCTCTTCTAAGAGTATCTTCTATCCCGACAATATGCTAGGGTTGTTCCCAAATGAATCGCAATACTCCCTGTGTGACTTCTCGACCGCTACGGATTTTGTACCTCTCCGATTCTTTAGATTTCAATTCGGAGAAGCTTTACTACCGACAACACGTTTGAGAGGTTGTTTCGTTTCTAAAAGTTTCTTCACGGCCGACAGTATGCTAGGATTGTCCCCAAATATATCGCAATAATCCCATTGAAAATTTCAGACCGGTACGGATTTCGTACCTCTCCGATGCTTTAGATCGCAATTCGGATAAGTTTGGCTTCCGCCAACTCGTTTGACAGGTTGGAACGTTTCTAAGAGTATCTTCTAGCCCGACAATATGCAAGGGTTGTTCCCAAATGAATCGCAATACTCCCTGTGTGACTTCTCGACCGCTACGGATTTCGTACCTCTCCGATTCTTTAGATCGCTTTTCGGGGAGGCTTGGCAACCGACAAAACGTTTGGGAGGTTAGATTGATTTTAAGAGTTTTTCTCTCCCGACAACATGCTCGGATTTTTTCCAAATGAATTGCAATACTCAATACGTGAGTAATTAACCGGTACGGATTTTGAACCTCTCCGACGCTTTAGATTGCAATTCCGAGAAACTTGGCTTCCAACGGCTCCTTTGAGAAGTTGGATCGTTTGTAAGAGTATCTTCTCGCCCGACAACATGCAAGGGTAGTTCACAAATATATCGCAATACTCCATGTGTTAATATTTTACCGGTACGGATTTCGTACCTCTGATGCTTTAGATTGCAATTCGGAGATGCTTGGCTACCGGCAACTCGTTTGAGAAGTTGGATCGTTTCTAAGAGTTTCTTCTCTCCCGACAACATGCAAGGATTGTTCCCAAATATATTGCAATAATCGCTTTGTGAATTTCAGGCCGGTACGGATTTCGTACCTCTCCGATGCTTTATATCGCAATTCGGATAAGCTTAGCTTCCGCCAACTCGTTTGTGAGATGGGATCATTTCTAAGAGTTTCTTCTCACCAGACAACATTCTAGGATGGCTCCCCAATGAATCACAATACTCCCGGAGTGAATTATTTGACCGGTACGGATTTTGTACCTCTCCGATGCTATAGATCGCAATTCGGAGAAGCTTTGCTACCGACAACTCATTTGAGAGGTTAGATCATTTTTAAGAGTTTTTCTCCCCCGATGACATGCTGGGATTTTTCCCAAATGAATCGCAATACTCCATGTGTGAATATTTGACCGGTACGGATTTCGTACCTCTCCGATGCTTTAGATCGCAATCCTGAGAATCTTGGCAACCGACAACTCGTTTGAGAAGTTGGATCATTTCTAAGAGTATCTTCTCTCATGACGACATTCTAGGGTTGTTCCCAAATGAATCGCAATACTCCCGGTGCAAATTTTTGATCGGTACGGATTTCGTACCTCCCCGTTGCTTTAGATCAAAATTCGGAGAACCTTGGCTACCTGCAACACATTTAAAAGGTCGGATCGTTTCTAAGATTTTATTCACGCCCGACAACATGCTAGGATGGTTCCCAAATTAATCGCAATACTCGGTGTGAATTTTAGACCGGTACAGATTTTGTGCCTCCCCGATACTTTATATCGTAATTCGGATAAGCTTGGCTACAGGCAGCTCGCTTAAGAGGTTGGTTCGTTTCTAAGAGTATCTCGCCTACCAACATGCATGGGTTGTTCCCAAATGAATCGCAATACTCCCTATTTGACTTCTCGAATGCTACGGATTTCGTACCTTTTCGATGCTATAGATCGTAATTCGGAGAAGCTTGGCTACCGACAACACGTTTGGGAGGTTAGATCGATTCTAAGAGTTTTTTCTCTCCCGACAACATGCCCAGATTTTTCCCAAATGAATCGCAATACTCAATGTGTGAATAATTAAACGGTACGGATTTGGTATATCTCCGACGCTTTAGATTGCAATTCAGTGAAGCTTGGCTTCCGGCAGCCCGTTTGAGACGTTGGATCATTTCTAAGAGTATCTTCTCTCCCGAAAAAATTCTCGGGCTCTTCCCTAATGAATTGCAATACTCCCGGTGCATATTTTTGACTAGTAAGGATTTCGTACCTCTCCAATGCTTTAGATCGCAATTCGGAGAAGTTTGGGTACCGGCAACTCTTTTGAGAGGTTGGATCATTTCAAATAGTTTTTTTTTTCGCCTGACAATATGCTTGGATTGTTCCCAAATGAATCGCAATACTCCCGGGGTGAATTTTCTACCGGTATGGATTTCGCAACTCTCTCATGCTTTTAAAGCGCAATTCGGAGAAGCTTGGAAACCGACATTACGTTTGAGAGGTTAGATAGATTCTATGACTTTTTTCTTTCCCGACAACATGCCCTGGATTGTTCTCATAAGAATCACAATACTCCCGGTGTGAATTTTTGACCGGTACGTTGGCCATCGTAATACTCCCGAAATTTCGCCTATGAAATATTTTGATTCATTAGGGAACAATCCTGGCATGTTGTCAGGCGAGATAAATCTCTTTGAAATGATCCAACCTATCAAATAAGTTGCCGGTAGCAAAGCTTTGCCGAATTACGATCTAAAGCATCGGTCAAAAATATGGGAACAATCCATGCATGTTGTCGGGAAAGAAGAATCTCTTAGAAACGATCCGACCTCTCAAATGAGATGGCGGTAGCCAAGCTTCTCCGAATTGCGATCTAAAGCATCGGGGAGGTACGAAATCTTTACCGGTCAAAAATTCTCAATGGGATTATTGCGATATATTTGGGAACAATCCTAGCATGTTGTCAGGCGAGAAGAAATCTTTGAAACCATCCAACTTCTCAAACGAATTGCTTTTTTTTTTTTGGGAAGCAAGCTAGGGGACTAATCCCCATGATATATAAAGAAAAATCTAACAATACAGACCAAGGCATAGCCTAGACAAGCTCAATCCACATGAGGAAGGCTGATAAATAGGATAATAAGTAACAAAAGAAGATACAGACCCCTATACCTTCCTAAGGTAAATCTTTCCACTACCATGTTCATCAATAATTTGCTTCAACTTATTACTGAAGGAGGAAACCTCCACAGTAAACAACCCAATCTCCGTTGCTATAGTAGCAATATTATCAGGAGCTCGATTGGCTTCTCTAAATGTATGCTTGATAGCAAATTATACTACTATTCCAATGCATCTCAGTAGTGGGGCACTTACAGCAACAATTCCAATGCATCTCAAGTATACTACTATCAATAGTATACAAAGAGCCAGTGCAGCCCCCTTCGGAATTACAAATTTTAAGACAAGGAAGGGGCATACCTTCAATACTTTCAACCATAGTTCTGCCAGACCGATGTGAACTAGCATGAGCCATTGTATCTGTATCATTACATGCATTTATATCGGCAAATTGTAGTATTTCCTCAGTCTGTAATTCAGGACTCTTTTCATTACTAGTTTCAGTTCCCACACAGCTGTTTGAATCATTAAGTTCCTGATCAGAAGAGTCCCCGAGCCACAAAGTATAGAAGGCCATTTCCTCGACTGTAACTACTGGATCGTCGGGGTGCAGAGAGATCCCAAATGAGGGCATCCTTCCTTCTCTGTGGGTAAGATTAGTTATTTTAGGTGAGTGATGCTTCCCTCCATGTTCTCTAGACAATGGGCTTTGAGGTGGCCCAGAGCTCAGACCAGCTGGAGAAGCCATGTTCAAAGCACCCACAGCTTCAGCTTTCAGCTTATAAATCTCATATTCCATTTCCACTTTCTTCTGACGGAGATGTTCATGCAAAAAAGCTCTTCTTCTATTCGCCTCTTCTGGAGAATCATTGTTACTCACAAATTCCTCAAAGCTCTGCTCCTCACAAAGGGTTTGAAAACTGGTTTCAAAGTAAAAATTAAAACAAGTTTCATTCAAAAGATGATCAGAGGTCGATGATGATAATGAGTGATGACTTGGTGGTGAGGTGCCTCCTCGGCCCACCATGATTTGGGCACCAAGCACTCCAAGTTAAAGTTTCCAGTTCTGAAATGAAGGGTAAGGGTAGTAATTTGAAGTTGCAACAGTACTACTACAGCAGTGCGCAATAAATGCACACCTAACCTAACACAATCCAAACCATTGGTCACAAGAGAACCAACGTGTTAGATTAAAAGGTGAGTTGGAATGACATAACTGCCCTAAAAAATTGGGAAGGATATTCTACCGTAAAAATTGCATTTTGGAGCATTCTGTAGCCTCTTCTATCCATATTTGATTGTTCCCAAATCAATCACAAAACTCGGTGTGAATTTTAGACCGGTACAAATTTCTTACCACTCCGATGATTTAGATCGCAATTTGAAGAAGCATGTCTCCCGGCAACTTGATTGAGAAGTTGGATTATTTCTAAAAGTTTCTTCTCGCTCGAAAACATGCTAGGATTGTCCCCAAATGAATCGCATTAATCCCGGCGTAAATTTTTAACCGGTACGGATTTCCTACCTCTCCGATGCATTAGATCGCAATTCGGAGAAGCTAAGCAACTGGAAGCTCGTTTGTGAGGTTGGATCATTTCTAAGAGTATCTTCTCGCCGGATAACATCCTACGATTTCTCCCAAATGAATCGCAATAATCCCGGTATGACTTTTAGACCGGTACAGATTTCGCACCACTCCGATGCTTTAGATCGCAATTCGGATAAGCATGGCTACCGGCAACTCGTTTGAGAGGTTGTATCGTTTATAAAAGTTTCTTCAGAGCCGACATCATGCCCTAGGATTCTTCCCAAATGAATCGCAATACTCCCGGTGTAAAGTTTCGACCGGTACGGATTTCGTAACTCTCCGGTGCTTTAGATTGCAATTCGGAGAGCCTTGGCTTCCGGCAACCTGTTTGAGAGGATGGATCATTTCTAAGAGTTTCATCTTGCCTGACAACATCCTATGATTGTTCCAAAATGAATCGCAATACTCCTGGTGTGAATTTTTGACTGGTACGGATTTCGTACCACTCCGATACTTTAGATCGCAATTCGGAGAAGCTTGGCCACCAGCAACTTGTTTGAGAGGTTGGTTCATTTCAAAGAGATTTATCTCGCCCGACAACATTCTAGGATCGTTCCCAAATGAATAGAAATATTCCAAAGCAGAAATTTTGACCGGTACGGATTTTGTACCTCTACGATAATTTAGATCGCAATTATGAGATGCTTGGCTACCAACAACTAGTTAGTGAGGTTGAATCATTTCTAAGAGATCTATCACCCCCGACAACAAGATAGGATTGTTCTCAAATCAATCGCATTACTCACTGTGTGACTTTTCGACCGATACGGATTTCGTACCTCTCCGATGCTATAGATCACAATTCGGAGAACCTTGGCAACCGACAACTCGTTTGGCTGGTTGGATCGTTTCTAAGAGTATTTTCTCGCCCAGAAACATGCTAGGATTGTTTCCAAATGAATCTATATACTCCCTTTGTGAATTTTAGACCGGTACGGATTTTGTACCTTTCCGGTGCTTTAGATCGTAATTCGGAGAAGCTTGGCTACCGGCAACTCATTTGAGGCGATAGATCATTTCTAAGAGTTTCTTCTTGCCTGACAATATCCTTGGATTGTTCCCAAATAAATCGCAATACTCCCGGTGTGAGTTTTTGACCGGTACGGATTTCGTACCACTCAATGCTTATGATCGCAATTCGGAGAAGCTTGGCTACCAGCAAATATTTTGAGTGGCTGGTTCCTTTCAAAGAGATTTATCTCGCCCGACAACATGCTAGGATTGTTCCCTAATGAATCGAAATATTCCAAAGCAGAAATTTTTACAGGTACGGATTTCGCACCTCTACGATGCATTAGATCGCAATTCAGAGATGCTTGGCTACCAGTAACTAGTTAGTGAGGTTGGATCGTTTCTAAGATATCCTTCACGCCCGACAACATGATAGGATTGTTCCCAATTGAATCGCAATACTCCCTGTGTGACTTTTCGACCGGTACGGATTTCGTACCTCTCAGATGCTATAGATCTCAATTCGAAGAAGATTGATTAGCGACAACTCGTTTGGTTGGTTAGATCGTATTTATGAGTATCTTCTCGCACGAAAACATATTAGGATTGTTTCCAAATTAATCTCTATACTCCCTATGTGAATTTTCGACCAGTACGGATTTTGTACCTATCCGATGCTTTAGATCGCAATTCGGTGAAGCTTTGCTACCGACAACTCGCTTGTGAGGTTAGATCAATTCTAATATTTTCTTCACTCCCGACAACATACTATGATTGTTCCCAAATGAATCACAATAATCTCGGTGCAAATTTTAGACCGGTACAGATTTCGTGCCTCTTCTATGCTCTAAATCGCAATTCGGAGAAGCTTGGTTATAGGCAGCTCGTTTAAAAGGTTGGATCGTTTCCAGAAGTATCTTCTCGCCCGACAACATGTTAGGATTATTCCCAAATAAATCGTAATACTCCCTGTGTGACTTTTCGACCGGTACAGATTTCGTACCTCTATAGATCACAATTTGGCGAAGCTTGGCTACCGAGAACTCGCTTGAGAGGTTGGATCGTTTCTAAGAATTTTATTCGCCAGACAACTTGCCAGGATTTTTCACAAATGAATCGCAATTCAGAGAAGCTTGGCTACCGACAACTTATTTGTGAGGTTGGATCGTTTCTGAGAGTTCCTACATGCCTGACAACATGCTAGGATTGTTCCCAAATGAATCATAATACTCCTTATGTGACTTTTCAACCGGAACGGATTTCATACCACTCTGATGCTATAGATCCCAATTTTGTGAAGCCTGGCAACCGACAACTTGTTTGGATGCTTAGATCGTTTCTAAGAGTTTCTTCTTGCCCGAAAACATGCTAGGATTTTTCCCAAATCAATCGCAAAACTCGGTGTGAATTTTAGACCGGAACAAATTTCGTACCTCACCGATGCTTTAGATCGCAATTTGGAGAAGCATGTCTACCACAAACTTGATTTAGAGGTTAGATTGTTTCTAAAAGTTTCTTCTCGCCCGAAAACATGCATAGATTGTTCCCAAATGAATCGCATTAATCACGGCGTAAATTTAAGAAAAGATCCCGGTGTAAATTTTTAACCGGTATGGATTTCGTACCTCTCCGATGCATTAGATCGCAATTTGGAGAAGCAAAGCAACTGGAAGCTCGTTTGTGAGGTTGGATCATTTCTAAAAGTATCTTCCCGCCGGACAACATGCTACGATTGTTCCCAAATGAATCGCAATACTCCAGGTATGAATTTTAGACCGGTACAGATTTCGCACCTCTCCGATGCTTTAGATCGCAATTCGGAGAAGCTTGGTTACCGACAACTCGTTTGAGAGGTCGCATCGTTTATAAAAGTTTCTTCAGAGCCGACATCATGCTAGGATTCTTCCCTAATGAATTGAAATACTCCCGGGGTAAATTTCCGACCGGTACAAATTTCGTACCTCTCCGGTGCTTTAGATTGCAATTCGGAGAAGCCTGGCTTCCGGCAACTCGTTTAAGAGGATGGATAATTTCTAAGAGTTTCTTCTTTCCTGAAAACATCCTAGGATTGTTCCCAAATGAATCGCAATACTCCTGGTGTATATTTTTGACCGGTACGGATTTCGTACCACCCGATGCTTTAGATCGCAATTTGAAGAAGCTTGGCTACCAGCAACTTGTTTGAGAGGTTGGTTCATTTCAAAGTGATTTATCTCGCCCGACAACATGCTAGGATTGTTCCCTAATGAATTAAAATATTCCAAAGCTGAAATTTCGACCGGTACGGATTTCGTACCACTAGGATACTTTAGATCGTAATTCTGAGATGCTTGGCTACCAACAACTAGTTAATGAGGTTAGATCATTTTTAAGAGATCCTTCACGCCCGACAACTAGATAGGATTGTTTCCTAATGAATCGCAATACTCCCTGTGTGACTTTTCGACCGGTACGGATTTCGTACCTCTCCGATGCCATTGATCACAATTCGGGGAAGCTTAGCTACCGAAAACTCGTTTGGTTGGTTAGATCGTTTTAATATTATTTTCACGCTCGAAAACATGTTAGGATTTTTTCCAAATGAATCTTTATACTCCCTGTGTGAATTTTTGACTGATACGGATTTCGTACCACTCCGGTCCTTTAGATCGCAATTCGCAGAAGCATGGCTTCTGGCAACTCGTTTGAGAAGATGGATAATTTCCAAGAGTTTCTTCTTGCCTGACAACATCCTGGGATTTTTCCCAAATGAATCGCAATACTCCTGGTGTGAATTTTTTACCGGTACGGATTTCGTACCACTCCAATGCTTTAGATCGCAATTCGGAGAAGCTTGGCTACCAGCAACTTGTTTGAGCGGTTGATTCATTTCAAAGAGATTTATCTCACCCGACAACATGCTAGGATTGTTCCCTAATGAATCGAAATATTCCAAAGCTAAAATTTCGACGGGTACAGATTTTGCACCTCTACGATGCTTTAGATCGAGATTCTGAGATGCTTAGCTACCAGCAACTAGTTAGTGAGGTTGAATCATTTCTAAGAGATCCTTCACACCCGAAAAGAAGATAGGATTGTTCCCAAAAGAATCGCAATACTCCCTGTGTGACTTTTCGACCGGTACGGATTTCGTACCTCTCCGATGATTTAGATCACAATTCGAAGAAGATTGATTACCGACAACTCGTTTGGTTTGTTAGATCATTTTTATGAGTATCTTCTCGCACAAAAGCATATTAGGATTGTTTCCAAATTAATCTTTATAATCCCTGTGTGAATTTTCGACCAGTACGGATTTTGGATCTCTCCAAAGCTTTAGATTTCAATTCGGAGAAGCTTTGCTACCGACAACTCGCTTGTTAGGTTAGATCAATTCTAAAATTTTCTTCACTCCCGACAACATACTATGATTGTTCCCAAATGAATCACAATAATCTCGTTGCAAATTTTAGACCGGTACAGATTTCGTGCCTCTCCAATGAATTAGATCGCAATTCAGAGAAGATTGGCCACCGACAACTCGTTTGGTTGGTCAGATCATTTCTAAGAGTATCTTCTATCCCGAAAAAATGCAAGGATTGTTTCCAAATTAATCTCTATACTCCCTGTGCGAATTTTCGACCAGTACGGATTTCGTACCTCTGCGATGCTTTAGATCGCAATTCGGGGAAGCTTTGCCACCGACAAATCGCTTGTGAAGTTTGATCAATTCTAAGTGTTTCTACTCGCCCGAAAACATGTTTGGATTGTTCCTAAATCAATCACAAAAATCGGTTTGAATTTTAGACTGGTACAAATTTCGTACCTCTCCGATGATTTAGATCGCAATTTGGAGAAGCATGTCTCCCGGCAACTTGATTGGGAGACTGGATTGCTTCAAAAAGCTTCTTTTCTCCCGAAAACATGCTAGGATTGTCCCCAAATGAATCGCATTAATCCCGGTGTAAAATTTTAACCGGTACGGATTTCGTACCTCTCCGATGCATTAGATCGCAATTCGGAGAAGCTAAGCAACTGGAAGCTCGTTTGCGATGTTGGATCATTTCTAAGAGTCGGACAACATGCTACGATTGTTCCCAAATGAATTGCAATACTCCCGGTATGACTTTTAGAACGGTACGGATTTCGCACCACTCCGATGCTTTAGATCGCAATTCAGAGAAGCATGGCTACCGGCAACTCGTTTGAGAGGTTGTATCGTTTATAAAAGTTTCTTCAGAGCTGACATCATGCAAGGATTGTTCCCAAATGAATCGCAATACTCTTGGTGTGAATTTTTGACCGGTACGGCTTTCATACCACTCTGATACTTTCGATCGCAATACGGAGAAGCTTGGCTACCAGCAACTTGTTTGAGAGGTTGGGTCATTTCAAAAAGATTTATCACGCCCAACAGCATTCTAGGATTGTTCCCTAATGAATAGAAATATTCCAAAGCTGAACATTCGACCGGTACGGATTTCGTACCTCTACGATACTTTAGATCGCAATTATGAGATGTTTGGCTACCAACAACTAGTTAGTGAGGTTGGATCATTTAAGCGAGATCCTTCACGCCCGACAACAAGATAGGATTGTTCTCAAATGAATCGTATTACTCACTGTGTGACTTTTTGACCGGTACGGATTTCGTACCTCTCCGATGCTATAGATCACAATTCGGAGAATCTTTGCTACCGACAACTCGTTTGGTTGGTTAAATCGTTTCTAAGAGTATTTTCCCGCCCGAAAACATGCTAGGATTGTTTCCAAATGAATCTCTATACTCCCTGTGTGAATTTTTGACCGGTACGGATTTCGTACCTCTCCGGTGCTTTAGATCGCAATTCGGAGAAGCTTGGTTACCGGCAACTCGTTTGAGAGGATAGATCATTTCTAAGAATTTCTTCTTGCCTGACAACATCCTTGGATTGTTCCCAAATGAATCGCAATACTCTTGGTGTGAATTTTTGACCGGTACGGATTTCGTACCACTCCGATGCTTTAAATCACAATTCGGGGAAGCTTGTCTACCAGCAACTTGTTTGAGAGGTTGGTTCATTTCAAAGAGATTTATCTCGCCTGACAACATGCTAGAATTGTTCCTTAATGAATCGAAATATTCCAAAGCAGAAATTTCGGCCGGTACGGATTTCGTACCTCTACGATACTTTAGATCGCAATTCTGAGATGTTTGGCTACCAGCATCTAGTTTGTGAAGTTGGATCGCTTTTAAGAAATCTTTCACGCCCGACAACAAGATAGGATTGTTCCCAAATGAATTGCAATAATCACTGTGCGACATTTCGACCGGTACGGATTTCGTACCTCTCCGATATTATATATCACAATTCGAAGTAGATTGATTACCGAGAACTCGTTTGGTTGGTTAGATCGTTTTTATGAGTATCTTCTCGCACGAAAACATATTATGATTGTTTACAAATTAATCTCTGTACTCCCTGTGTTAATTTTCGACCAGTACGGATTTCGTACCTCTCCGATGCTTTAGATCGCAATTCGGAGAAGCTTTGCTACTGACAACTCGCTTGTGAGGTTAGATCAATTCTAAGATTTTCTTCACTCCCGACAACATACTATGATTGTTCCCAAATAAATTGTAATACTCCCTGTGTGACTTTTCGGCCGGTACGGATTTCGTACCTCAATAGATCACAATTCGAAGAAGCTTGGCTACCGACAACTCGTTTGAGAGGTTGGATCGTTTCGAGGAATTTTGTTTGCCAGACAACATGCCAGGATTGTTCACAAATGAATCGCAATTCTGAGAAGTTTGGCTACCGACAACTTGTTTGTGAGGTTGGATCGTTCCTGAGAGTTCCTTCATGCCTGACAACATGCTAGGATTGTTCCCAAATGAATCACAATTATCCCTGTGTGACTTTTCGATCGGAACAGATTTCGTACCACTCTGATGCTATAGATCCCAATTTGGAGAAGCCTAGCTACAGACAACTCGTCTGGATGGTTAGATCGTTTCTAAGAGTTTCTTCTCGCCCGAAAACATGCTAGGATTGTTCCCAAATCAATCGCAGAACTCGGTGTACATTTTAGACCGGAACAAATTTTTTACCTCTCCGATGCTTTAGATTGTAATTTGGGAAGCATATCTACCGGCAACTTGATTGAGTGGTTGGATTGTTTCTAAAAGTTTTTTCACGCCCGAAAACATGCCGGGATTGTCCCCAATTGAATCGCATTAATCCCGATGTAAATTTTTAACCGGTACGGATTTCGTATCTCTCTGATGCATTAGATCCTAATTTGGAGAAGCTAAGCAATTGGAAGCTCGTTTGTGAGGTTGGATCATTTCTAAGAGTATCTTCTCGCCGGACAACATGCTACGATTGTTTCCAAATGAATCGCAATACTCCCGGTATGAATTTTAGACCGGTACGGATTTCGCACCTCTCCGATGCCTTAGATCGCAATTCGGAGAAGCTTGGGAACCGGCAACTCGTTTGAGAGGTTGTATCGTTTATAAAAGTTTCTTCAGAGCCGACATCATGCTAGGATTCTTCCCAAATGAATCGCAATACTCCCGGTGTAAATTTTCAACAGGTACAGATTTCGTACCTCTCCGGTGCTTTAGATCGCAATTCGGAAAAGTTTGTCTTCCGGCAACTCGCTTGAGAGGATGGAAAATTTCTATGAGTTTCTTCTTGCCGGAGAACATCCTAGGATTGTTGCCAAATGAATCGCAGTACTTCTGGTGTGAATTTTTGACCAGTACGTATATCGTACCACTCCGATGCTTTAGATCGCAATTCGGAGAAGCTTGGCTACCAGTAACTTGTTTGAGAGGTTGGTTCATTTCAAAGAGATTTATCTCGCCCGATAACATGCTAGGATTGTTCCCTAATGAATCGAAATATTCCAAAGCTGAAATTTTGACCAGTACGGATTTCGTACCTCTACGATTCTTTAGATCGCAATTCTGAGATGCTTGGCCTCCAACAACTAGTTAGTGCGGTTGGATCATTTCTAAGATATCCTTCACTCCCGACAACAAGATAGGATTGTTTCCAAATGAATCGCAATGCTCCTTGTGTGATTTTTCGACCGGTTCGGGTTTCGTACCTCTCTGATGCTATTGATCACAATTCGGAAAAGCTTAGCTACTCACAACTCGTTTCGTTTGTTAAATCGTTTCTAATATTATTTTCTTGCCCGAAAACATGCTAGGATTGTTTCCAAATGAATCTCTATACTCCCTGTGTGAATTTTTGGCCGGTACGGATTTCGTACCTCTCCGGTGCTTTAGATCGCAATTCGGAGAAGCTTGGCTTCCGGCAACTCGTTTGAGAGAATTGATAATTTCTTCGAGGTTCTTCTTGCCTGACAACATCTTAAGATTGTTCCCTAATGAATCGCAATACTCCTGGTGTGAATTTTTTACCGGTACAGATTTCGTACCACTACGATGCTTTAGAGCGTAATTCGGAGAAGCTTGGCTGCCAGCAACATGTATGAGAGGTTGGTTCATTTCAAAGAGATTTATCTCGCCCGACAACATACTAGGATTGTTCCCTAATGAATCGCAATACTCCCTGTGTAACTTTTCGACCGGTATGGATTTCGTACCTCTACGATGCTTTAGATCACAATTCTGGGATACTTGCTACCAACCACTAGTTAGTGAGGTTGTATCGTTTCTAAGAGATCCTTCACGCCCGACAACAAGATAGAATTGTTCCCAAAAGAATCACAATACTCCATGTGTAACTATCCGACCGGTACGGATTTCGTACCACTTCGATGCTATAGACCACAATTCGGAGAAGATTGGCTACCGACAAATCGTTTGGTTTGTTAAATCGTTTCTAAGAGTATCTTCTTGCCCGAAAAAATGCTAAGATTGTTTCCAAATTAATCTCTATATTCCCTCTGTGAATTTTTGACCAGTACGGATTTCGTACCTCTCCGATGCTTTAGATCGCAATTCGGAGAAATTTTGCTACCGACAACTCGCTTGTGAGGCTAGATCAATTCTAAGATTTTTTTCACACCCGACAACATACTATGCTTGTTCCCAAATGAATCACAATAATCTCGGTGCAAATTTGAGAGCGGTACAGATTTCGTGCCTCTTTTATGCTTTAGATCGGAATTTGGAGAATCTTGGTTACTGGAAACTCGTTTGAGAGGTTGGATCGTTTCTAAGAGTATCTTCTCGCCCAACAACATGTTAGGATAGTTCCCAAATGAATCGCAATACTTCCTGTGTGACTTGACGACCCGTACGAATTTAGTACCTCTCCGATGCTAAAGATCAAAATTCGGAGAAGCTTGGCTACCGAAAACTCGTTTGGGTGGTTAGATCATTTCAAAGAGTATCTTCTCGCCTGTAAACGTGCTTGGATTGTTTTCAAATGAATCTCTATAGGGGTGTGAATTTTCTACCTGTACGAATTTCGTACCTCTCAGATGCTTTAGATCGCAATTCGGTGAAGCTTGGCTTCCAGAAACTCGTTTGAGAAGTCGGATCGCTTCTAATGGCTTCTTCTCGCCCGACAACATGCTTTGATTGTGCCCAAATAAATTGCAATACTCCCGGTGTGAAATTCATGGCCAGTAGAGATTTTGTACCTCTTCAATGATTTGGATTGCAATTTTGAGAAGCTTGGCTACCGGCAACTAGTTTGAGAGGTTGGATCGTTTCAACGAGCTTCTTCTCGCCCGATAACTTGCTAGAATTGTTCCCAAATGAATCGCAATACTCCCGGGGTGAATTTTTGACCGGTACGGATTTCGTACCTCTCTGACGCTTTAAAACCCATTTCTAAGATGCTTGCCTACCGGAACTCGTTAAAGAGGTTGGTTCATTTCTATGAGTTTTTTCTCGCCCGACAACATGCTAGGATTGTTCCCAAATCAATCGCAAAACTCGGTGAGAATTTTAGACTGGTGCAGATTTCGTACTTCCCCGATGATTTTGATCGCAATTTGGAGAAGCTTGTCTACCGGCAACTTGATTGAGAGGTTGGACCGTTTCGAAAAGTTTCTTCTCGCCCGAAATCATGCTAGGATTGTCCCCAAATGAATCGCATTAATCCCGGTGTGAATTTTCGACCGGTACGGATTTCGCACCTTTCCGATACTTTAGATCGCAATTCGGAGAAGCTTGGCTTCCGGCAACTCGTTTGAGAGGATGAATCATTTCTAAGAGTTTCTTATTGCCTGACAACATCCTAGTATTGTTCCCAAATGTATCGCAATACTCCTGGTGTGAATTTTTGACCGGTACGGATTTCGTACCCCTCCGATGCTTTAGATCGCAATTCGGAGAAGCTTTGCTACCGACAACTCGTTGTGAGGTTAGATCAATTCTAAGATTTTCTTCACACCGGCAACATACTATGATTGTTCCCAAATGAATCACAATAATGTCGGTACAAATTTTAGACTGGTACAGATTTCGTGCCTCTTTTATGCTTTAGATCGCAATTCGGAGAAGCTTGATTGCAGGTAGCTCGTTTGAGAGGTTGGATCATTTCTAAGTGTATCTTCTCGCCCGTGAATATGCTAGGATTGTTCCCAAATGAATCGCAATACTCCCTGTGTGACTTTTCGACCGGTACTAATTTCGTACCTCTTCGATGTTATAGATCTCAATTCAGAGAAGCTTTGATACCGACAACTCGTTTGGTTTGTTATATCGCTTCTAATAGTATCTTATCGCCCGAAAACATGCTCGGATTGTTCCAAATGAGTCTCTATACTCCCTGTGTGAATTTTCGACCGGTACGAAATTCGTACCTCTCTGATGCTTTAGATCACAATTCGGAAAAGCATGGCTACCGACAACTCGTTTGAGAGGTTGGATCGTTTGAAAGAATTTTTTTCGCCAGACAACATGCCAGGATTGTTCACAAATGAATCGCAATTCGGAGAAGCTTGGCTACCGACAACTTGTTTGGGAGGTCAGATCGTTTCTGAGAGTTCCTTCATGCCTGACAACATGCTAGGATTGTTCCCAAATGAATCACAATACTCCTTGGGTGACTTTTCGACCGAAACGGATTTCGTACCACTCTGATGCTATAGATCCCAATTTGGAGAAGCCTTGCTACCGACAACTCGTTTGGATGCTTATTCGTTTCTGAGAGTTTCTTCTCGCCCAAAAACATGCTAGGAATTTTTCCAAATCAATCTCAAACTCGGTGTGAATTTTAGACCGGAACAAATTTCGTACCTCTCCGATGCTTTAGATCGCAATTTGGAGAAGCATGTCTACCGGCAACTTGGTTGAGAGGTTGGATTGTTTCTCTAAATTTTTTTTTTTTTTTTGTTGGAAAGAGAGCTTGGATTAATTAAAAAAAGAAAAAATACAAACGTGATGCTACTCCTTCCTCAAAACACAAGCGTTAGAGAGCAAGGAATAACATGAGAAATAGTTATTAAAAGCAATTCCCTCATGGTAGGCACACCAAAAGAGACGAAGCTATAATAAACAATTAACCCTTAAAACAAATCCTATAAGCAAGATGAGACCAGCCCATACCTATGTTAAGCAAGTTCAGAGATAAGTATTTAAAGACTTTAGAATTAATGGTCTTCAATTTACTACCAGACAGGTGCGCGGTACAAACCAAAGCCGACTCAGACCCTATGATACACAAATCCCAAGGCATCTAGGGCAACAATCTTTTTAGTCTTCGCAGAAGTCTTCAACACAATCTTCAGCCAGATTAGACCAGGGTACATACCAGCAAGAAGGTCTGCTGCTTTGTTTGTTTCTCAAAAAATATGAATGATTCAAAACTGTTCGAACAAGCAATAAGTCTCCAGATGTCTTTCAAGATCCATTTTGCTTCCCAGGGAGGATCAACAACTTTGTTGATGTACATAATTGCAAGCAGAGAGTCAGATCCAAGGCAAGCTCTTTTAACTTCATGTTTAATAGCTAGTTGCAGACCCATTCTGATCCCTTGTAGCTCATGAACAGGAACTGTGATACCCTTTGAACTACCTGTAGCAGCATACACAGCAAATCCCAAATGAGTTCAAATAATAATACCACAACCTCCAAAATTACCTGACAGAGAACCATAGTGTTGATCATATGCTCACCTAGTTCAGGTCTTGTCCAAGAGCAATTGATCACAACTTTATGTATGTAGGAAGCTGAGATATTTAAATTGTCCATGAATTTCCTGTTTCTGTCATTATCCTCTACCGAGTTTGTGTTACAAGTCAATTTGCATTTAATCTCAGTAACAATTTCCTGCAGGATTTGATTAGCTTGCTTCTGATTGTTTCTAAAAATTTTGTTGTTCCTTTCAACCCAAACATGGTAATAAAATGCATTAAAGGCAAGTTTTTTTTGCAATAGCAATAGGATCACTACCAGCATAATGTGAAACACACCAAGTAATTTCATCATTCCAGTTTGTATAGTTTTGGACCATACCCAAAACATTCAAAATCCCATCCCATATGTGCTTTGAAAAGGACAGCAAAGAATAAATGCTCTTCAGATTCACAAGAAGCACTACATAAGAGACAATTAATACTATTAATAGATCCCATAAGAGGAGCTTGTCTTGAGTTTTAAGAGCCTTTTTTAGAGCTAGCCACGTAATAAACTGTCTTTTAATAGCTGAGGAACCAAACAATTTTAGTCCAATGCAATCTAGGATTTTATGTCTAAGGAAGTTATGTGTATCCTTAAGTGAGTATTCACCATTACTACTAGCTATCCAACAACTTCATTAGAGCTCACATAGTATGTCAACATTTCCCAGTAGACTTGAGAAGTCATCAACAAAGGTTGAGAGACCAGGAGGTATATTCTAATCACCATTATGAATTATATTGCTAACATAAGCATTCTATTAAGAATAGAGTCATATGTGAAGTGAGATTGGTAAAAGGGTAGGAGGGGGCCCTTTGGATGCCAATGGTCATACCATAATCTAGTCTCCCTCCCATCACCAATAGTGTATAAGCCATTGTACTAGCAGTTCCCAGCTCTTGGAGTAATTTCCTCCAACACCAGCTACAATCAGCTGTAGGGCTAATGCTCCATAAGTTCCTACCCCTCAAGTAGTTCTTAGTAATCCAGTGGACCCAAATGTTGTCCTTTTGGGCTATAAGAGCCCAAATCTGCCTTATAATAGCTGCTCTATTAGTGGTCTCAATATTCCTGATGTTCAAACCTCCCCTCATTACATGGATGACAAGAATCAAGCCAGTTAACATTAGGAGATTATGATGAAGGTCCACCCCACCCACAAAAATGTTCTAAAATTTTTATTGATTTCAAAATTATTCTTTGAGGAGGGATAAAATGCACACCAGTAGACACTAATAGCTCATAACAGCCTTAATGAGAAGGGTCTTCCTGCATAAGAGAGGAATCTCCCTTTCCAGGATTAACTTTGTGGTTGATAGAGTTCATAAGGGGTAGACAGTCATTGTGATTAAGCCTAGTAGAAATAAGGGGCAACCTAATATCTAACAGGAAGAAAACCAACATTAAACCCAAGAGTACTCTTAAGGTTAAATACTCTGCCACATTTAACCCAGAAGTAAGGAACTCACTCTTATCAGGTTAACCTCTAACCAGTGTAATTTTTAAGAGGCTAAGACATCTATAAGGGCCTTGCCAGGATTAGGTACTCCCATCCATGAAAGCAGCAGTCATCAGCAAAGCAAAGATGAGTAGTGACAGGCACGACACTTAGGATGCAAAATATATCACCATCATCAACTTTCTTATGTAAGATTTTAGTCAGCAATTCCATAACAAGAACAATAATAAGGGGATATGGGATCACCTTGTCTGATTCCTCTTTGACCTTGGAAGTAACCTCTAAAAAATCAAAATCCATTTCACTTCAACCTGGGTTGAGATCTTTGGAAGTTTTATAACTAAATTACAACAGAAGTTGGTCTGAGAATCTCAAAAGCACAAGCTGTGTCAAGTCTTGGGTATTATAAGTAATAGTTGGGCACTTAACAGT